>CM035790.1:34346381-34471381 GCA_020466265.1 Siphamia tubifer
TATGGTGTTATATTTACTTCAAGAAAAATGCTAAAAAAAAAAAAAACCTCCTTTTTCAGCAATAGAACCTTAATATAAATATAAAATGAAAAGCAGAACAAGTCAAACAAACAACAACCAAGAAGAACCAAGATCATGTTCCAAAACTAATAAAGAACAAAATCAGAGTAAGAGTGTAAGAACTTACATGTGTATGTGTTTAAATGCATTTGTAGTGTGTTCTTTGCAGATATATTATATCATATCTGTATCTGTATGGCTAAGCTGCTCTTGGTCCTCTCCCTCATTTTCACCAAAAATATGATCTAGGTGTCCTGCATGTTTTAGATATTTCCCTCTTCCATGTGATTCAGTTTAATAATCGGCTCCTCATCAGACTCCAGGTGTAATGAAAGAGGGAAACATCTAAAACATGCAGGACCACACTTTGACACCCCTGATCTAGAGCTTCTTTTATTGTCAATCTTCTTTTCATTTTTTTCCAGATACAAATTGTAGATGTTCACTCTGTAAATGACCAACTCTATACTGAATAGATCCAACATGTCTGGAAATGTCTTTGTTTTGTTTTTGTGCAGGTAAACTGGGAAAAAAAAAACAGCACAATGAGAATATATAGGAGTTGTCTGTAGTTTTGGCTGTAGTTATTATTTTATAATCTTGTTTTTATAGTCGACCCTAACAATACAAATGGAACCATTTCAATTAGAGTATTTTAGAATTTAGTGTGGAAAAAAAATGTTTTTTGCTTTATTTTGTTAAAATATACATTCCTGACAAAGTCAAGAAACCTTGATGCAATAAATAAATGTATATAGTTTTTATTTGCATTTAAAATCCAAAACAGGTCGGTGGTGACCCTAACACAAGAGGAGGGTTAAACTAATTTTTTCACTTAATTATTTTTTTTTTATATAAAATTAATATTGAAATAATGAAATAAGACATAAATAAAGTTTTAAAAGAAAGTGATTTGTATTACTCGTAGTGTTGATGTGAGTGTTTTGTAATATAATAAAGTCAGTATTAAACCAAACTGAGCCTCGTACATGTAGCCTTGGCAAAGCTAATTAGTTCAACATCAAAAGGAGCCAGACTAACATTGTGCTGTTAAGGACAAAGGACAACAAAAGATTAAAAAAATAAAAAATAAAAAAAAATAAAAATTTCATGCCTCAATGATGATGGATGATGATGATGATGATGATGATGATACAATAAAGTCTTTTATAGTGAGACAATTCTGAGGCAAAAAAAAGAAAGAAAGAAAAAAGGGGGATTTATTTATTTTGTTGTTATTTTTCAAAATAAAATAGTTTAATAAACTATAATAAAAATTAAATTAATAGACTATAAAAGCTCTTGGTGAGTGCAGACCCACCCCCCACGATCAACACGTAACCTTTATCACTACCAGTATCAACATTACTGGAAAATTTCAGCCAAATCCGTTTTAATTTATCTTGCTATGAATCACATACATAGTGTCATTCCACCCCACACCTCCATTGATCAACACCAAAACGTAATCATCCGCTTTTTTTTTTTGTTATCTTGCTAACAGACAGACAAACTGACAAATTACAAAGTCATTTCCTATTATTTTTTCTTAAATTCTTGTCTTTAAAATGTTTTAGGTCTCTTATCTTAATTGTCTTTTAATGCATTTTAATAATGTTTTTCATTTTAACTTCCTTATATGTTTGATGTAAAGCATATTGAATTGTTTTGTACACAAAATGTGCAATACAAATACATTTACCTTACCTTGTAAGAAATCGATCAAGTATTATCAATCAAAACAGACAGATAAACCCCTCTGATTGATTACATTAGTTTAGTTTAGTCATTTGTATTTCGAATATGTCAATAAGCAATAGCTAATATTTGATAAAATAACAAGACAAAGTCAATATAGCATAAATAAAAAAATAAGAAATAAGAAGGCAAGGAACATATGCGAAAGGGAGTGGGGAGAAGTAAAAAAAAAACCTTATTATCTCCCACCCCTATTGTACCAAACAATAATACAAATGCCAAAAAATAAATAAACAAAAATAAATACATTAAAAAAATTGTTTTTTAAATTAAATTTAAAAAAAAAAAAAAATATATATATATATATATATATATATATATATATATATATATATATATATATAAATCTATTCTGGTTGGTTTATCAAATGGATACAAATTATCCTATATTATATATTATATATTACTATGTCTTTACCTCCATACACTCCTGCATTACTTCACCATTAAATGTCAGAGTAATAAAAAAATAAAGTGAGACTTACAGATGAGTAGACACAGTTTTCTCTGATTCTCTGATGTCAGCTGATATAAAGTATGTAACCATGACGATATGACAAAACTGCTCAGTATTTATTGTATTTCTTCTTCCTCTTGTATTTAGTCAAAAATACAGACGTGCACAGTTTCATTAAGTATTTCCGTTTAGAATAGTTTGATTCTTTGAGTGTTTTGCCCTGGCAGCACACACTATTTTATCAGGCTGTATTTCACCTGTGCTTTGAAGATGCTGTGATTCCAAAAGGACTTTATGGCGAGTGGTTTTTAAAAGAGACCCATTCTGTGTCTGCAAATTGCTTAGCAACGCAGTGCCAATCCCTCCAAGGTTGACAGGTCATTTCTCTACAGCAAATTCATATTTCACAGTCACAATATCCCAAATATAACCGTCTTCTGCAAACACTTGGATACGGATGCTGCTTTAAACAGAAGGGTGTCGCTTATGGAGGTAGTAATTACACCCCTGTAGTTCAGAAATATTGGGAACACTGTGCAAAAAAAATTTACAAATATAAATAAGGTTAATAAAGGTTTTTCGTAACTTTGGATCATTCGTTAGCTGGGTCTTTTGTATATTATTCACCTATGTGGACGACTAAAATTGGACTAAAAGGTTTTTGAATTTAAGTATTATATATGGATTAATTCTGGTTGTGTTTAGTGACTGGAATTTAGACTTTTTTCTGATAATTTTCACTTTTTTTCTGATAATTTTCACTTTTTTCTCATAAATTTCACTTTTTTTTCCTCATGATTTTTAGTTTTTTCTAATTATTTCCACATTTTATCTCATGATTTTGACTTCACTTAATGCACTTTATTATCCAGTTCATCTTCTATATGAGGAATCTAAAAAATAAACCATTCATTGAACCCTTATGGTGACTAAATATTGTCATCAACGAACCTTTATCACATGACAAAAATGAAACAAAACTAGACGTAAATGTCGGTCTTGTGACGACAATAATTAAATATATAATGCAGTTATAGATGATAATAATAATAATAATAAACTTTATTTGTATAGCACCTTTCATAAAAACACTGTAGCCCAAAGTGCTTCACATTGATTAAAAATTTAAATACAATTTTAAGACAGAGTGAAATAAGAAATACATTAAGATTTGATTGCACCAATGACCAAAAACACAGACAAAATATGGCTTAAGAAATAAAAAAGATTCCTAAAACATCTTAGTTTTTGTTGACAAAAACAAAATGAGACGTTATTTTAATTCTTTTAGCTGTGTTCTTATTTATTTATTTATTTATTGTTGCTGTCTCTCACGAGGAAGTCGTCAAATTACGTCCCCACCAATGTCCACATCATGATTACTCCCATAATTAGAAGAAAATATTTTGTTATTTGACTGTAGATCATATTGGTCTGTATATGTGGAACCTGAACTACAATCGGCCTCGACTGTGGAATTATTGATCTTTATAAATCCATCCCAGGGGCCGCATTTGGTCCCTGGGCCGCATGTTAGAGACCCCTGATCTAAAGCGTTTGTGCCAGTTTTTCGACATGGCTTCTGTTGTGGTTCTAATGTGTGTAATTATGAAGAGTCGTCCCAAAACAAAGATTGTGTGAGTGAGTCGCCCAGAGTAAAAGGTGAGAGATAAATAGACAGACACAGACAGAAATAGAAACACCTTCTGCTGAGGAAGAGTATAATTATGTTCAAAGAATGAGGGGGTGATTATGCAGCTGATTAGAACAAGAATCCCCCCCAACCAAAATGTATTTCTGGAAACAAGCACAGTTATAAATATGATCCCACAGCTGAAATAAAATGGGTTTAAAACTCACTTAGTCACTCTGTCTAGACTTATACACACACACACACACACACACACACACACACACACACACACACACACACACACAGGTTTCCATACCTCATGAGGACAGGTTTGTAATCATCAGTTGTGGGTAAAGTAACCATTGAGTAGTGAGTGTAAACACTTTTTAAAAAAGAATAAATAAATAAAAATAAATAAATACATTGAAAAATGTAAAGATATATTTAAAAAAAAAATGATTACAAATTTTTTAAAAGTAAACATATTTTTCAGAAATAAATACATATATTGAAAATACAAAAATATATTTGAAAAAAAAAGTCTAAATTATAATATACATTTTTTTAATAAAATAAAATAAGTTGTCAAAAGTCAAATTTCTAATCTTTTTTTCCCCAAATAAATAAATTGGGAAAATCTAAGAAATGTAACACATTAATGAATTACATTTAAATAAACTAAAATAAAGAATAAAAAAAAATTCAAAAAAAAATAAAAAAAAAAAATTAAATGAATAAATTTTAAAAAGTAAATGTTTTACTTTGCACATGTTTCCCTTATGCTTTATGGGGACTTTCAGAAAAAAAAAATGTCATCATCATTTTATTAAATGTACATATTTCACATAGATTTATATTTTACTAGTGGGGACCTACATTTATATTTTTAACCCTCGTGGGGACCTGAATGCTGATCCCTATGGTGTGACTGTGTAAACAGATCGATGTCCCCATAAAGATAGAAATACTCACACTGACACTGACTCTAGTCTTAATATTTTCTTCTCACATCCAGTGAAACATCATGTCGACGCTGCTGGACCTGAAGAGTAGTGTGCTGAGGCAGGTGCAGAGGAGCCAGTCCCTGAGGAGCCGCAGGGAGCCGCCGCCCCCCGCAGCCGGCAGCCCCCTCACCCACTGTCCTGAACCCCTTCCTCGCAGGTGAGTGAGTGGCTCATGTTCACACTCCGCCTTTACTGAAGGTGTTTTTACCTGCTGCTACAACATGTCATTCATTATTATTTCATGTCTGGGTTGTTTTATTTTGGAGGGACGCGTTAGCCTAGCCGCGCTAACCCTATTCATTACATGTATAGGTCTAGTGTTGCTTCATAGTCAGGGGAGGCGGGGCTAAAGGGTTGTCTTTCAAATCCTCTGTATGTAATAGGACGGTACTACAACCAATCGGCGTAATCTTTAGGATGATGTAGTTAGAGCGCTGGGAAGTTAACGGAGAAAGTTAGGAATGACGAAACAAAATAGTGGATTATGGAGCTTAACGACTCACATTCTTCACTCATCTTTAATAAAAGGAAATCACCACCCGTTGTTGTTCTTCTTCTACGGTTGTTTCCAGTTGTTTGGCTCTGAATCGTTGCAGCATCACTTTGTTAGGCCCGCCCTCTGACTCTATAGTTCAACTGTGATTCGTCGACCAGTTTCAGGGAAATTTAATTTAACTGTAGCGTAACTAGACTAGTACTGTAGAACATTACTGTCGCTAAGTTAGTGATATGATACTACTGATGGAAAATGTTTAACCCTTTAACCTCTGCACTGAGAAAAAAAATCTAAATTATATCTAATGTATTTTTCTCCATTTCTAGTCAAAATGTGTCATAAAAAAACAAAAAAACAGTTTATAATATCACCTTAAGAGCTTATTCTTAGGCAACAGATATTGATCATTTAATTTAAAGAAATCTTACCCAGATAATTTTACTTGTTCCCCAGTTTTTTTTTTTTGTTTTTTTGCTTAATTAAATTCACGTTGATATATATATATATATATATATATATATATATATATATATATATATATATATATATATATATATTTTTTATTAAAGCACAAAATCTAAAATTAAGCAAATAAATAAATAAATGTGCCAATGGAACAAGTGAAAATTATTTGGTAAGATTTCAATCTCTATTGTCTAAAACTCTTTACATTCATTTTTAATTACATTTATTCTATATCATGTATATGTATGAACCCATTTGCACTTTATGGTCAACATGGTGTTGGTAAACAAACAACTACAGTATAGTATAGTTTTAATTTAATTAGCTTTTATATTAAAGTACATTTTGTGTTCAAATTGAAATAAAAAGTTTGTAAAAAGTGGCTTTTTTCATTGATAAGAAAAATGAATAAGTACTAAATACTAAATGAACCTTTTGTCAACAAAAAATAATAATATCAAATAAATCAAATAATCAAATTTGTAATAAACTAAAATAGAAATGTTCTTAAAACATTAACAACAAAGGTGATCACCAATAAAAGTATTATATGAATGCATTTACTGTGTTTTATATTTCAGCATTATTTCTCAATATTTCCTTTTTATTTCAAATATGATGACTTATTAAATGTATTTTTCCTCTGAAAAATTTCAAGTACCAATTTGGCTCCTGCTAAGTACCTCTGAGGGTACACGTACCTCACATTTGGGACCCCCCTAATCTACATGATCCACTTCATCCCACCTGAAAAAGGCCAAACAAACCCTTTTAATTGACATACTTTATCATTACATAGAGTTTCAGAGGGGTTAGCGTCACACACACACACACACACACACACACACACACACACACACACGTCATTTATTATACATTTATTTAACTTGCCATTTAAAAACCAGTCATAGCGACAATAATTGCAGTAATTTTTCTATGAACTGAAAGTGCAGTTAGTTTAACAACAAAAGCTAATAACAGCTTTTGGAAGCAGTGGTACAAACACACACCAGAGGTCATTTCATGTCAATTGTGTGTTTTATGGTGAATGGTGATTATTCAAGGTTTGTTATTGGCAGGTAACAGTCAAACAAACCACTTCCTCCCTAAGGCCACATCAACAAGTCCATTACATGTAGAGTCAGACTCTAAGAGGGTGCATAGATTAGACACATTCATTAGTTTTAGTTCCTGCTGTGAAGAGATTAAACAAATTACACTGCTCTAGAATGTTTTAAAGAAAATATCTGCCTTCAAATGTTAAATGTATTAAATCTTACACACTTCAACCCTCAGGTATGTACTCCAGAAAGGTTGTTAGTAGCTAGAAACTCTGTGTAAAATATACACTTGTGGAATAATAGCTGAGTTTTTCGCAAAACCATAGTGATATTCCTAACATTTCCACAAAGTATATTTACGCTTTAAAAGTTCTAGGCAGGAACGTTGTCATCCAACAAGATTTCACTGCTGGAATATGGACCCCTCCCCAAAACCTGTTGCATCTAGGTGTTGCTATGGTTACAGTGACTGTGGTTGCCCTGTCAGTTTTCAACAGGAGATGCAGACGACAGGTCATAGGTGAACTCCTCATGTGTGGCAAAGTGCACGACTCATGGCTTTAAAATGGTAGTTATGTTTTTCGTGAATTATTTCTAGAAAAGTCCTCTGTCCGTGTGTTTTGTGTCATTTTCACTCACGTCTTATAACATATAATTGCGGAAAAAGTGTTTCCATTGCACTTTTACGATATATTGTTAAAAAAAAAAAAGCCATATGTGCAAATATTGTGACATAACTAGTAATAAAACTAATTATAACGATATCTTTGCAGCACGTGGAGGGTTCAAATTCAAACTTTATGAACTATTCAGACCCAAATACACAAATAAATTGACCAAAGGCTAATAAAAGTGGGTTTAACTAAATATGACCCCTTTAAAATACTAAATATACATGTTGATGATCTGGGAAAATGAAGGTTTTTGACAAGAAAGTTTATCAGTAGAATCAAATCTGATCAGTGATTGGTAATTACAGCTGTCAATCACATATTCAGCCCTCCTACTTTTCTGAAAATTCTTATAAGTAAAATTTAAAAAAGCCTGAAAGTACTTTTTTTTTTTCAGGCAACACTGAAAAGTAGATGCAGACATACTATAATTATTTATCCACTTGAGTATATATATATATATATATATATATATATATATATATATATATATTATATATATATATATAATATATATATATATATATATATATATATATATATATATATATATATATATAATATATATATATAGTATATATTATATATATATATAATTATATATTATATTATATATTATATATATATATATATATATATATATATATATATATATATATATATATATATATATATATATATATATATATATATGAAGAGTTATTTTCAAAAACAGATAACTCCATTTTTCTTTTCTTTTTTCACAAAATGGCATTTTTGACTCTACATTCCAGGTAATACTCATTGATTTGATATATTATTTATTCAATTTAGTGGACCTTATGTAGGTTTTTACTCAGTGACATTAATAAATCAGTCACAATATCTTTAAAAGCAAATGTTCCTGCATTATATAAAGGAGAGAAAATCACTTTTTATGCATTTTGTACTGTCTATATATACAGTAGTTTAGACGATATACATACATTCAGCTCTTTTATCCCTGGATTTCAATATAACCAAGTGTTAAATAAAGCATCCCATAATATAAAAATAAAGCATCCCATAATATAAACGCAGCGCAGAAATTGACATGAATCGTACAACCATCATACGAACAAAAGAAGCAAAAGCTCTTTGTGCTTCAAGCTAAATTTGTATCCTCTTGTGATCGCTCAAATTAAGTGGCCGAATCGTTCTTATGTGTAATATCTATTGTTAATGCGTAAGAATGAAATAATGGAGACAAATGATATGATTCACACAGAGATTTCCTCCGTTAAAGGGAGATTGTTGGGGGTTTTTTTTGGTTTTTTTCTCTCTCTCTGCTGTCACCAGTCTTTAGTCGAAGGGATTTTGTTTTTTGTCAGCCTTGAGATAATTTTTGTTGTGATTTGGCAACATATGAATCAGCGGATCAGTAAAAAAAAAAGCAAAACAGAACTAATTCTCTAACAAGGTGTTGGCTGTGTTCTAGCTCCACAATTAAAAACCTGCACTTCCACAGACAGATCAAATATACTGTAGTTCTTTGTTTTGTTTCCACTGAATATCACTGCTTTTCTAAAGCTGCAAACATATTTTCTTTTTCAGCTTTATTTCCTAGGGGAAGTGAAGGCGTTTGCTGCTTGTTCTTAATTAGGAATCGACTCTTATGGATTATTTAGGTACGATAAGGTTTTTTATTTTTCATCAACCTTAGCTACTGACCAATTTTCTTGAACCGATATCAGTGCTCTGCATGTTTTTTTATTTAATTTTTTTTTAGAAAATATCTGCTTCAGTCATTAAATGTGTTAAATATTACATACTTTAATAAGATTAATCAGAAAACAAATGACTTTAGTGTTGGTTACTTCATGTTTTTAATATATATGATGGTGTGTTATTCCACATATATGCTGGTTTATGTACATGTATACAATGGATTAGTAAATATTCCACTAAAAAAGAACCTGTAAAGTGAATTATAACAATTAATCTCATCTCAAAAATGAAGAGACAGTCCCTCCAGGATTTCACAGGCCTGTTTTAAGATTGTTGTGTCCTAAAATGTCTGAGCATGCATGAGCTTTTCCGAAAAATTGCGATGAAAGTCCTGGTGCTTTTTAGGCTTTTGTTGCAGGAGGAAATGAAAGTTGTGATAAATAGTAGTGATTTTTCCTTTTTCTAATCAAAATTAAGTAATATTTTAAATATTTAGTTACTGGAAAATTGTGATATGGTCGTCAAAACTACCTTTTACTGAGATGGAAAATAAACAAATATGAGGATTACCAAAAAAAACAAAAAAAAATTATATATATATTTTTTTTGTTTCCCAAATGCACCTGTTGGGTCAAAGGTTAAAGTTCATATGACCTCACAACACTACATGAAGTTGTAAAACATAATATAAATGTCTCAGCCAGTCAAAAGAAAATAGTACTAGTACTGTGTACTGTGCAGTAGAGGCAGTAGTAATACTTCTTGTTGTATTTATTTATTATAGACATGAAATGTATTATTTATTTATTACCCCATTATAAGTAAATTGGAGGGGAAAAAATATTGAAGAAATTCATAACAAATTGAAACTTTGACCTATTTCTTTTGAAATGTAATCTGTTCACTGTCAGTCTGAAAACACAATTTGATATGAATTCAACCAGTAAAATATAACTTACACTTATATTCTTATATTCTTTAAAAATATATATATATTTTTTCAAACTTTGACCAATTTTTCCCAGAAAATAATGACATCTATTCTGGGTCACTGGGATTCTATTAACCCAATTTGGTATAAGTTAAATTAATAGTTGTATTACTTGAGAGTTAACAAAGAAATGAACCAAAGCAGAAATAAAACCCTTTACCTTTACTTTTTATTTATTTATTTATTTATTTTTTGGGGGGGTTACAGAATAATAACAGCATTTTATAATGCACCCTATAATCTCAACTAACCCTTTCTGATGTTTATCTTCTTTCTTCCCCTTTGTTAAAGTTTTTTTTAGAGGCTCTTTTGTTTCATTTCTGCCCGGTGACATCAACTAAAGGAGTACAGGTAAAAAAAAAATAAAAAAAAAAATCACTTGGCTTTTTTTTTTTTCTTTCCTGCCTTGTTTTGAAGCCTCATCTGAAGCTAAAAGTAATAGTATGAACCTGAGGTTTCTATAGCAACCTAAACACTGGGCTGCTGATGTGAACGTATACTTGCAATGACGATCATGTCTATTTTTAACATGGAAGATAACCTCAGATGCTGTGTGGAACCTTAATCAATTTTAGATTAGAAACATACTGAGGATTTTATTTTGCCTCGTTTCATTAAATGTATATAGTCTCCATACTGTCGTTGTTTATTTTAATGCTATGCTGTCAGAAGCTCGTGCATTATATTCATTAAAGAGTGACGTGAACTGTCAGGATCACACCTTTTTTCTCATTTCCCATGCTAACCCCATGGTGCTGGAGCCTCCCCACTGATCCATGCTGAGATACTGACAGTGCACCTACATTGAGCCATCATCATTAGTTGATCTTTGTCATCCATTTCGACTACTGGCGACCTACCTGCACTTCAGCTCTAATTGAGAATTTGCAAATGAGGCCGAGTAGACTGAGCCGGCTCCACAGTCTACAGATTTTCGAGATGGTAGTATAGTCAGCTGTCAGAGACCTGAGCAGCGAGGGTTAACTTTTTAATTCAGTCGAACAATTATTTATTTATCTCTGCCTTGGATGACAGTGAAGTCTGTGTAAATGAATATGACACTAATATAAATAAAAGAGCCTGACTGATTTGTAAAGCCCAGAGGGATTTACATGGGAATTTATAGTGTGATTTATTGTTTGTCATCTAAGACAACTGCAGTTTATTTCATGTTTCACACTCAATGTCTTTATGTTTTCAATACGTTTTCTCTACATGTAAAGAACATGGATGTAAAATACAATTTGTCACTTTTTCATGGTCATCACATCTGATCTGAACCATTTGGACGTTCAAAGAATCTGTAGTTACCGTGGTAACACTATCATCTTCTACAACATTCATTCACCAGTAAAAACCACGGAGTTGGATCAATGATAGTTAATGGATCATTTGTTTTTCCTGTTGAGATATTGATATCTTAGCTGAAAAAGTCACTTTTTCTTTTTTTTTTTTGGTTAATCTCGCCCAATGTGTGTGTGTGTGTGTGTGTGTGTGTGTGTGTGTGTGTTCGCAGAGACATATCATGCTATAACTCAATGAATACTTGGGATATCCCCATGAAATTACATGGGCATATACCTTGAGCTAATGCACATCAGATGCAATGATCTATTTGAGTAAAGGTCAAAGGTCAAGTTCACAATTAACTAAAAGTTCAAAATCACATTATTGGTTATAACTCAAGAACAGAGAGTCACAAAACTTCCAGATTGGTACCAAACGGTGCAGTATGAAGATTTCTGCAATTCTTATAATTGACGTTATCACTTACGACCAATAGTTTTTGAGATCTCTGGAGGTCAAAGGTGACATGTCGCAGAATTAACTTCTGTAACATTGTTTGTGTGTGTCAAGTATAGACATATCAAGCTATAACTTAATCAATACTGGATATATTATCATAATATTACACACACTGTTGCATATATACACGTAACTAAATTACCAATATTGCAAAAGGTCAAAGGTCAAGGTCGCATTTAGCAGAAAAGTCAAAATCACTTTATTGACTCTCATTCAAGAACTGGTTGTCATAGAAACTTGAGATTGGCACAAAATAGGGGCGAGCTTAGACATTCTCTGAATACTTGTTTGTTTTGTCTTGTTTTTTTTTGGGGGGGGGGGCGCAGTTTTTTTCACTTTTCGAGTCACTTTTTCTACGTTTGTCTTATAATCATCCTCAAGTCTAATTGGATTTAATTACATCTACTTAATCATGATTATATAAAAGAAGATACCTGATTATTAAAAAAAAATGGCAAAAAGTGAGTATATTAATATAATAAAGGGCAACAAATCACTTCGAAAAGATTAAATGTAGAGGAAAATTGGTGTAAAATAAAATTTTTCACAGTTATCAGATCTGAACCATTTGGATGTTCACAGTCTCCATAGTTACCGTGGAAACACTATGATCTTCTACAACATTGATTCACCAATAAAAACCATGGAGTTGGGTCAATGATAGTGGATGCATCACTTGTTTGTTTTTTTTTGGTCAGGTATTGATATCTTAGCTAAAAAAGTCACTTTTTCTTTCTTTTTTTTGTCACTTTTCTCTTTTCAATTCACTTTTTTTAGGTTTCTTTTCTAACAACCCTCAACTCTAATTGGAGCTTTTATGAACACCTACTTAATGATTAAGGAAAATACCTGATTATAACAAAAAAAAAAAGCAAAAACCTGCGAATAATAATGAAATAAAACGTAACAAATCACTAGGAAAACATTACATGTAAAGGAAAATTAGTGTTAAATACAATTTGTCATCATTTCATGGTCATCAGATCTGAACCA
Source organism: Siphamia tubifer (assembly GCA_020466265.1). NCBI lineage: Eukaryota > Metazoa > Chordata > Actinopteri > Kurtiformes > Apogonidae > Siphamia > Siphamia tubifer. The sequence continues at coordinate 34,359,463 of CM035790.1, forward strand.
TTTGGACGTTCAGAGGCTCTGTAGTTGCCATGGAAACACTATCATCCTCTACACACAGGTGTCAAACATGCAGCCTCGGGGCCAAATCCAGCCCATCCAAGGGTTCAGTCTGGCTTTTGGGATGAATTTGTGAAATGTAAAAATAGTTATTAAAATATGAACAATCCTTTTAGTTCAGGTTCAACATTGTAGGAGGGTCAGAGCAGTAAAATACTATCATAGTAATCCATAAATACTCACATCATTGACGGATAAGTTGACTTGAAAGAAACTGAAGTGGTTAATGCCCTAATGGAGATGCTTGTTTTTATATATTCAGGTAATGATACATAACCATTAAAACAACCACAGGGATTTACATTGGAATTTATATTATGACTGCATCTTATTTCATATTTCACCCTTTTTTGTCTTTATGTTTTCAATCTCCAGTGTCGTTAATGAATTTGCCTCATCAATGTCATTTTACTGAAGGTTTGTTTTTTTTAATTAATACGAAGTCAACCATATTAATTGGCATACAGTGACATTAAATGGAAAGTCATTAAAGGTGAAGTAAACCATTCCAGTTGATGTCTGAACTCAGCACATCCCTCCTGCTGTTGCTCCGGCTTTAGATATCGCCAAGGCAACAAAACCTACAACTGTCAAGTTGACCTGAAGATCCAAAGTCAAGTGTGTCTGCTGGTCTTGTATAAGCCTCTGGAAGTGAAGGCAATTTTACATCTTGAAATTTTGGGAGCACATATTTTTTTCCATGTCGGCAAAAACTGTAAGTCTGTAAATAAGTAAAAATGCAATTTACATGATTTAGGTAAATGTGCAGAAATGGAACATAATGAGTGTTCTTTTATTAATCTCACCCAACATTGGTTGGGAGAGATTATTGTAATAACTGTGTGTGTGTGTGTGTGTGTGTGTGTGTGTGTGTGTGTGTGTGTGTGTGTGTGTGTGTTTGTGTGTGTGTGTGTTCGCAGAGACATATCATGCTATAACTCAATGAATACTTGATATATTACCATGAAATTAATTGGGCATATACATATAACTAATGCGCATCAGATGCAATGATCCATTTGAGTAAAGGTCAAAGGTCAAGGTCACAATTAATTAAAAGGTCCACATCATATTATCAGTTATAACTCTCGAACAGAGGGTCACAGAACTTTCAGATTGCTACCAAACGATGTGAAATGAAGATTTTGATGATTTTCATATTTGGTGTTATTACCTACGGCAAATAGTTTTTGAGATCTCTGGAGGTCAAAGTTGACATGTTGCAAAGTTAACTTGTGTAATACTATTTGTGTGCATCAAGCATCAACATATCACACTATAACTTAATGAATACTGGATATAATCTCATAATATTACACACACACTGATGCATAGATACGTATAACAAAATTATCAATATTGCAAAAGGTCAAAGGTCAAGGTTGCATTTAGCAGAATGTTCAAAATCACATTGGCTCTAATTCAAGAACAGGTTGTCATAGAAACTTGAGATTGTCACAAATTATGGGTGAGATTAGGCATTCTCTGAATACTTGTTTATTGTATTTATTTATTTATTTAACCTTTATTTATCCAGGCAAGTCATTAAGAACACATTCTTATTTACAATGACAGCCTGTGAAGATACCGGGGTCACTTTAGGGGAAAGGTTAGAGGGGTGCAAACTTAAAACATTTAAAAGTATTTGGTAATAAAGTATATAATCGCCTGTAAAAGAAGGATCAGTTTAACCCATATGTTAGTTTTTTCCACACATTTTTTTTTGTTATTTCTACTGAGTGAGAGCAGAGACCACCACATTCTATTTATATGGATGGATAGATGGATGGCTTTGTGGCTGGATGAGTGAGTGAGTGGATGGATGGATGGATGGATGGATGGATGGATGGATGGATGGATGGATGGATGGATGGATGGATGGATGGATGGATGGATGGATGGATGGATGGATGGATGGATGGATGGATGGATGGATGGATGGATGGATGGATAGATGGGTGGGTGGGTGGATGGATGGGAGTTTGGATGGATGGATGGATGGATGGATGGATGGATGGGAGTTTGGATGGATGGGAGTTTGGATGGATGGGAGTTTGGATGGATGGATGGATGGATGGATGGATGGATGGATGGATGGGAGTTTGGATGGATGGGAGTTTGGATGGATGGATGGATGGATGGATGGATGGGAGTTTGGATGGATGGATGGATGGGAGTTTGGATGGATGGATGGATGGATGGATGGGAGTTTGGATGGATGGATGGATGGATGGATGGATGGATGGATGGATGGATGGATAGATGGATGGATAGATGGATGGATAGATGGGTGGGTGGGTGGATGGATGGGAGTTTGGATGGATGGATGGGAGTTTGGATGGATGGATGGATGGATGGATGGATGGATGGATGGATGGATGGATGGATGGATGGATGGATGGATGGATGGATGGATGGATGGATGGATGGATGGATAGATGGGTGGGTGGATGGGTGGGTGGATGGAGGGGAGTTTGGGTTGATGGATGGATGGATGGATGGGTGGATGGATGGTTGGATGGGAGGGTGGCTTTATGGATGGATGGGTGAATAGACAGAATGCTATTGACAGTAGTAGAACACCAGGTGCTATTCCACAGAGGTGCTTGTAGACGGTGTTAGCATGTCTGCTGCCATTGACTGTTGTGCTGGATTATTCTGTACTGACCCAGTGCATCATCAGTAGGTGACCTTTGTATTGAAGTAGCCTAGGGTGTCAGACAATAATTCACAAAACACAACTGTTCACATGTTGCAAATAGCTTCACAAAGCACAAAGCAGCTTTGCCCTGTTGGAATTTTTTTTACATAAATTACCTCAATATCTGATAAAAAAAAACACATGAAATCAAACGCAATAAAGCCTAAATGTGAAATAGATGAATATGTTAAAAGTTTCTAGCCTTGGGGGGGCAGGGCTACACTAACGATATGACGTTCACACCATAACCTAATACTGTCAGATGTATCCAGGAGAGTTTTTGTTTTTTTCCCTCATCGTAGTAATGGCGTTTCTGTTGTATAATGATGCTGAACTTCTCGTCTGATGAATAAAATATAAGGCGTGCAGATCAGATGTTTGTTTCTAATACATCAGAGTGTCCATGTAGTTGTTGTGAGGGATTGTAGGATATGTGAGGCTTACGTTGTTGTTGCCCTTTGCCTGTTTTAACCCGTTACTATTCTTGGGTGATTTTGCTTAAAGCACCTGAAAAATACAGTACCTCTCCAAATGAAAACAACAGCTGTTCTTCACCCTTTTGAAGTACAGATAAAAGAATGCACTCTTTGTAAAGGTAACAGCTGGTAGTTTAGACTAAAACACTCACTTTAGCTTTTTATTCAGCAGGTAAAAAACTGTAGAATTAGAACTGCAGATGAATTTAGATTCCCCCCTCGCCTTAATTTTTTGGGTGAAAATCAGGGTATATGCAGCTGCATTTGGTGGATATGGACTGAAACACATCATGTCTTGGCACTTTAGAGTACTTTATTTGTAAAAATTTCAGTTTTAGAGCATGTTTTCTATGGTTATGTATATTATATAGTCAGTTTAATAAGACTATGACAAATACACAGAACAATGAAAGATGGTATCGTTCCTAACAATTAAACTTAGGCCTATGCAGTCGCCTCTGACTGCTAATGATACATCCCTGAAATGTCATTCATCATTTCCACCACTCCCATTCACCCATTCATAAACTTATATATTAAATACAAAATATAAAATTCCTGCAGTTAATGTGCATTTGTGGATCTTTACTGCATTTTGAACCTAAATGGTTTACTGCATTATGTTTGCTGGAGTGAGAGGAAAATGACACCACATTGACAACCTTCAAAAGCCAATTCATTATCATTCATTTCACTTTCATTTGACGACAAGTGAAGGTGCATTAATGTGGGAGCTGTATATATTTATATATATATATATATATATATATATATATATATAGATAGATAGATAGACAGACAGACAGACAGACAGACAGACAGACAGACAGACAGACAGACAGACAGACAGACAGACAGACAGACAGACAGACAGACAGACAGACAGACAGACAGACAGACAGACAGACAGACAGACAGACAGACAGACAGACAGACAGACACAACCAAACATCCATCCAAAAAAATGTGTGGCACATGCAGTATTTGACTGTACTATCTTTGGTTTTCATTACAGGAGACATTTACTTTGATTCACAAGTCTGATGACCCTGATCAATCCTGGTGGTGTCCAATCTGTTAAACATTACAGACATGAGGGGACACTTACTGCATCAAATAACTTGTTCCAGCTGAAACATTAACCACTGAAGTATTTACGGAAGGATCTGAACTATTAGCTTAGTTATATATATATATATATATATATATATATATATATATATATATATATATATATATAATATAATATAATATATGTATGTACGTACGTATATATGTATATGTATGTATGTATATATGTGTGTGTTATTAATAATGCCATCTTTGTGCCAGGACCAGGATGTAAGGCTGGTAAGAGGTTAAAAGGGGGTCAGTTGAACTTCACTGTGAGGGAGTGAAAAGTGTGAGACGAAACTGCAGAGCACCCTGTTCAAAAATACTTTCACAACAGGCTTCTTTTTTGTCTGAGTCATTCTGATCGGGTGACCGTAGTTTCACTCGTATGTTATTGAAAGTACAGATGGTATCAGAGCTGCCCATTCTCCATTTATTTTGTTTTATACTGTAGCTTTTTTAAATGTGTAATTAGAGGAACACAGGCTGTTCTAAGTGTAATATTGACAAGGGATCTGTGTCGTGATAGGAGCCGCGAGCTGATATTACGTACTGAAAACTGTGATACATCAGATTAAATAATTATTTTATGTCAGTTGAATGCATACAGACATCACATTGTCTTTCATGCTGCAGATGACAGTGATGTCTGCGATATTAATTACTATGTATGCGCCGCCATATCGTATTCGAGTTCAGACTGAGGGGTTTGCTGTCACCTTCGCACTTTCACAATTACCCATGTTTAAACACATCATTTTACAGATATACCAAGATCCACATGTTCGTGTCTTTATTTGTGTTTTGTTTTTCATTTGCAGTCCACAGAGGAAAACATAATTGGAGTGTTTAAATGAATACGAAGAGTAAATTAGAATAAAATGACAGTTAAAAAAAAAAAAAAAAGAGAGACTTGTTTCCTAGCAACATCAAATCAGTTTGTTATTCTGGTGGTGTGTATGTGTATGTGTGTGAGGACAGAGAGTGAAAGGTTGAAAGATAATCATCTTTTTTTTTTTTTGTTTGTTTGTTTGAGACATATCAAATCATTAGTGACTGAACTTAAACCATTTATTTCTGGGTATAAACATGTCGTCCCCGAAGCTCAGAACAAAAAGCCACTGACTGTCTGGACAAATCCTCAAGCTGTTTGAGTGACAGAAGAAGAGACAGATTTCTGGATCAGAGAGTCCTCGAGACAAGTGCGAACTGATGTGAAGGGAATTGAGTGTGTCATAATCAAAAGCACTTCAATTAAATCAAGCTTATTTGTACATTTATGAACAAATAAAAACCGTCAGCTCCCCAAAAGCAAATCGACATTAGTGGAACTGGCTTCATTTGGACAGTCTTTTATAGAACTGAGACAAAGAGGTTTCAAATTAGGCAAACATCTCCATTTGTGAACTATGAGAGAATAATTTTAATGCATTACCGGTAACATTACATCAAAGAAAAACAACTAAATAGCCCTGATTAACCCACAAATACCCAAACAATCTACTCCTCTAAATATACCTAGTTATTACTTTTTTTTAAAAAAAAAGCAAAATGCTGAGGAAATGAAGGATAATGAAGGGTAATACATCACTTAGAAAAGGTTAAATGTGAGAAAATCGGTTTGTCATTTTTCATGGTCATCAGATATGACCCATTTGGATGTTCTGAGGCTTCATTGTTACCATGGAAACGCCGTCATCTTCTACAACATTGATTCACCAGTAAAACCCATGGAGTTGGATCAATTACACTGAATAGAGACACTTATTTTATGTTCGGTTAATGATATGAAATCAACTTTAATCTGAGATTTTATGGACCTCTAGATAAAAAGTGAATTAAATAAAAGAAAATGCATACAGTAAGTTTCAATGGAAAAACATGAAATAAAGAGGGTAATGTTACAATAAATTGTGTTTAATCGATTGAGAAAGGTATAAGTGATGAGAGAAGTGCCAGAATGTTTTTTTTTTAATGAGTTTCATGTGTTTTTATGCAATAACCTTTTGAATTTACTCTGAACTGTTTTTCATATTTACAAGTTTGACAGATTATATAAAGAAAAATGCATGAGTATTACTAAAAATTGCAAAATGCTAATGATAATAATAATAAAATAAAGGGTAATACATCACTTAGAAGAGGTTAAATGTAATTAAAATTTGCGTGAAATGCAGTTTATCATCTTTTCATGGTCATATAAAATAGATATAATGAGGCTTCATGATTACCATGGAAACACCAGCATCTTCTACAACATTGATTCACCAGTAAAACACATGGATTTGAATCAGTGACACTAAATGGAGACACTTAATTACATATCAATTAATAATATGAAATCAACTTTAATCTGAGCTTTTATGAACAGCTACATAATCAGTGATTTAAATGAAGGAAAATACATATGTTCCACTGGAAAAAAATGAAATAAAGAGGGTAATTTCACAATAAAAGGTGATTAATCAGTTATGAAAGGTTAAGTGATGAGAGAAATTGAATTTTATAAGTACCAGAATGTTTTTAATGGGTTTCATGTGTTTTTATGTCATAACATTTTGAATTCACTCTGAGCTATTTTTCATATCTACAAGTTTGACAAATTATATAAATTACTAAAAAGTGCAAAATGCTAAGGATAATAATAATAATAAAATAAAGGGTAATGCATCATGTAGAAAAGGTTAAATGCAATTAAAATTGATATAAAATGCAGTTTATCATCTTTTCATGGTCATATAAAATAGATATGAGGCTTCATGATTACCATGGAAACACCAGCATCTTCTACAACATAGATTCACCAGTAAAACCCATGGATTTGAATCTGTGACACTGAATGGAAACACTTAATTACATATCAATTAATGATATGAAATCAACTTTAATCTGAGCTTTTATGAACAGCTACATAATCAGTGAATTAAATGAAGGAAAATACACATGTTTCACTGGAAAAAACATGAAATAAAGAGGGTAATTTCACAATAAAAATGTGATTAATCAGTTATGAAAGGTTAAGTGATGAGAGAAATGTAATTTTGAATATGCCATTAAAGTAGATTTATGGCTTTTATGCACAACACATTTCACCTGTATTAATTAGTGTAATTCCTGCCTTCATCTTAAGTTTTACTGGAGCTAATGCTTGTAGAAACCTGACCAGCTCTCCCAGCACGACTACCATTAGTCTTCATCAATACCTCAGGGGTTTGCCATCCTTTCTCCCACCATGGCGAGAGTCAGTGGGTGCTGGGATGGGCTGCCATAAGCCTGCTGTGCTGTGATGAGATGACGCTAATAAAGGAGCGTGACGGGGTCTCTGTGGACGGCTCTTCTGCATAATGTGACGGGGGTTGGCTGAGAGATGAAGAAGCAGGCAGAAACAAGGAAAGACTGGGGGGTGGAGGGGGGGGTAGGTAGGTGAGGGTGGGGGCAGATCGACAGCCTGAATATGGTTCTGCTACAGCTCACATTGGAGGTGATTTCCATACAGTCTTGGAAAAAAAAAAGAAAAAAAAAAAGGTACCCGGTGAGAGTTTTGGGTAGGGATATAGAGAGATGAGGTGAAAGTGAGAGAGGACGAAGGGGGGGATTCCCAAGGTATTCAGCCAGTTACTCATGCCCTGGATGTGGCTGTATCACCATGACAACCTGGGCTGGAGGGGAAGCTAGGGATTCACTCACACCTGGAGGAAACAGAAAACATCATTTGCATTTTGCACACATCCCCGCTAATCATTGAACATTAACACGGTTCATGCAAAGTGCAGACATGTTGAATATTTTCACTGAGATAAGACATTGTAGCGTCTGCTAATGAAGAGATGAACCGCAAAGAATGGAGTCCAGGGAAACATGACCATTAACTAGCTGCCCAGTAATGCACTGATTCTGTTTTTTTTATGGTCAAAGCTCTTACTAATGACTGTTATAGAGCTACGAGGGTAGGGACAGGTTTCCCTCAACAACCTCATAATTATTGAGAATTTATCGATGTTAGGGAAGTTGTTGTGCATGAATTATGATGCACTGGAAGTCATCGAAAGAGGGAAAAATACTTCTTCTCTTCTCTTTCTTTCTTTCTTTCTTTCTAGACTTTTCCAGCCAATATGAAGAGGATTATATTTAGACTGTCAAATTATTTAAATTTTTAATCAGGTTAATCACAGGGTTGCTTTGGATTCCTTTTGATTAATCCTAATCAAATCACTTAATGTCGATTGACTGTTCTATCTCTGGGTTTGTGTGTGTGTGTGTGTCTCAGTTTAGGTCTTTATAGGTTAAAATACATGACATTTTGCCTTGGAAATTGATTGCCGGAGAAAATCCCAGGAATGATTGCTATGTATGTGAAAAAAAATCTCATTGCTAGTCAAAATATGTCATCACACTTAAAATAAGACATAATCACCAAAGGGGTAACTTTTCAGTGATATATAAGAACTTATGTTCAAGTAACAGATGTGGAAAATGTTATTTGATAAAATGTTAGAGATAATTTTCACTTGGTTCAGTGGCAGATTTTTAGTTTTTGCTTGAATTGAGCAAAAATAAATACATTCAAAATCAACCAATGGAAGAAATGAAAATAATTTTCGACACACACTATTTCCATTCGTCACCATGGCTTCTCGTGGAATCTGGCAGCAAAAATAATTTTAAAAAATCATAAATTTCTGGGGTTTTAATCGACATTTAGTAAGTATTGGTAAAATGTTAGCACATATATTCAATGGAAAAGCGACTAGTGTTATCAACTTTTAGCGACTAAACGTAAGAAGACTGACCCCCCCCCCCCCCTCACACACACACACACACACACACACACACACACACACACACACACACACACACACACACACACACACAAACACACACACACACAGACACAGACACACACAGACACACACGCACACACGCGCCTCAATCTCACTCAAATATTGAAACGTTGAAAGCCCCGCTATAACATACTATGCTAGCTAACATTAGCTTAGCCTACCGCACAGTAAGTAAAAACCAGTTAACTTATAGCAGATATTCAACTGTCTTTGTTTGCTAATACCTGTGGACTTAAATTAATTTTAGTTATCGTCTAAACTTAGTTTACTGTCGTTATTTCTGATTAAATAGACTCCATTAATACTTTATATGTACCTCTGCTACTGTTATTGCATATTTTTTTCCCTATTGTTTCCTTTGGAATATGTCTGATAGAACGGAAAATATAGGGATATAACTTTTGGGAAACTTTTTTTTTGTACAAAAATGTAGTGCAGAACAATTTCAAAAAGTCACGGTATCTCTGTTAAGAGGAATAATGTGGATCAAAATCTGACAAAAGTCTTCTTAAATTTGTCAATTTGACAGGATATATAACTCTAGTATATAATAACACAATACATAACATTATCCGAATAAGTAAAAATTTAGTTATAACGTATAAAAAGATAATAAAAAAAGATTATTTCAATAAAGTAATACAGACCATCAGGATTAGGACATATCATATCTATTAAATACTGTATTTGTAGTAAATTTAAGTATAGTATAGTAAAAATACTTGATTATACAAATCATATTGTGTGAGGTGACTTACAAAACAATGTGTATATAAATGGATTGTATGGATGCTTTGTGTTAATGGTAGATAGACAGAAAAAAGTCATTAGAAGCAGAATTAATTTGATTATTAGTTTGTATAAAGGTGGTGGGAGTTTATCAGTTTTACTTCTTCCCACTCATTTTCAAGTGCAAAAAACGTTGACCATGTTGGTTGATGCCTTGATATTTTGATAATTTTGTGTGCTCGAAATAAAATTAAACTGACTGAAATGTAATTAAATGGTTTCACTTTGCATCTAAACCTGAAACATAATCTCTCCTTTTGTACTTGTAGTATCATGTTTCATAGTCGTTAAAGTTTAAAACTGCTGGAAGTTTTGCTTTTGTTTTCTGTATCAAGAAAAAATATCCATATAAGTGTAGATATGTATGTTTTAAATAACAGACAAATTAGACTTTTTAATAGTGCCCAACTGTCTCTAAAACATGTTTTTCAGAATATTATCCTCATATTATGCCCCCCCCCCCATGGGATCTAATTTAGGAAAAAATCTGACCAGCAGCTGATGGTGCTCTCCACTCTGCTGTCTTTTTAAAACATAATTATACTAAACAAACCAAGTCACAGTTTGTGTTGAAGGTAGTAAAGTGGTGTCTAGTTTACAGTGAAATGCATCTGTGAATTACATGTCTTGTCACATACTGTTTAATGCAATTCATCCAACAGCCACCACCTGTTATCTTTGCAGACTGAATGTCATTCTCAGACACTCCAGAAATTACTACGAGTCTGTGGAAGGTGCAGACATTTTCAGAATAAGGTTCCACTGGACACAACAGGAAGAAGCAGGACTCCAACTCTCTATTACCACTAACAATAACAATGACTAGAAATCTACTCTGCCAAGGAAGACCCCCCCCCCCCCCGATCATCACCAAACTATTATAAGTTGTTCCTTGAACCGGAATCAACATTGTCTGAGAATTTCAACAAAATCCATCCATAACTTTTTTAGTTATCTTGGTACCAGAGGTGGTCAAAGAACACACATTCTGTACTTAAGTAGAAATACAGCTGCTAAAAATTACTCTGGTAAAAATAAAAGTACTGAAGTAAAAGTAAAAAAGTACAACTTTTCCGTTGTAATAAAGTAAAAAGCTTAATAATAAATAATGCTTAAATAATATTTAAGCAGGAAAAACCTGAAAAATGTCAGGTTCAGATGACGAGTACGAGTAAAGTACAGCTGCCTAAAAAATTACTTAAGTACAGTAAAAAAAAAAAGTACTTCTACTTAGTGACTTCCACCTCTGCTTGCTATAAATCACACACACATGCCACCTTCACTGATCACCCCCAACATTTTATAATTTGTTCCTTGTGCCAGTAACAACATTTCTTGAAAAATTCAGCCAAATCTTTCTTATAACTTTTAAAGTTATTTTGCTGTTATACTAAATTAAAAAAATTCCTCCTCTTTCGGGGTGGGGTAATAACAATAATGCAATAGTAATAATACTGTAATTTCCGGACTATAGAGCGCACCTGATTATTAGCCGCACCCACCTCATTCTAAGAGGAAAACCGATTTTGTACATACACAAGCCACACCTGTATATAAGCCGCATGTGCCCACATTAAAACATGTAACACAAACACAAAATTAACCCAAACCCGACTTCAAGTCCCGCGAATGAAACTAAATGTCCTTCATTAAAGTCCACAGTCCAAAAATCACAGCCGGCAAAATTAACGGAAAATGATACTTAAGGTTTGATGCAGACCTGAAGAGTCCGGGTCCCGTTGAAAGTAATCCAAGGAAAAAAAAGTGTATATTTCCAAAGGTAAGGGAGGGAAAAATATATATCCACTATTGTCCGCTGCATCCACAAACAGGTGGCTGGTCGCCGCCTCGCCTCATCTATCACAGAGTCAGCGATAACTTTAATCTTTCGCAGAGAGTTCAGGTCAAACTCCTCCGTGCCAACGTGCAAAAATAATCCACAGGGTCTGGTCGAGCCTCTGTCTTCTCTCACACACCGCCGCGGGTTTTTCTTTAAGCAACTTTTTACCCCCTCTTCCACTGTCCGTCACCTTTACCGGTCGTACTTAAACCCGTCACCCCGCGTTTGTTCCGCCCCTCCTTTTTCATTCAGTCTTCCTCGACGCATATATTCCACCGGTCTAAATCTTACCTTTTCTACTCGAGCTCCTCTGGCGGCCGTTAGGAAAATTACATAAATTGGCCGCATCACTGAAAAAGCCGCAAGGTTGAAAGATTGGGAAAAAAGTAGCGGCTTATAGTCCGGAATTTACGGTAATTATAATAGAATGTTCCTGATGTTTCTGCCAGTAAGTAACCAGTTAATGGTGAATATGTGCATGAGTTCAGTTCTGCCTTAAAAAAGACACTGTTAATTTCCCTCAACTTTATCGACAGCTGCTCCTCTGAAGTGTTTTCTGCAAACAGGAGGCAGTGTGGTCCAACCAATGTTCTCAAATACCACTATGTATTAATCACTTCACCAAAAAAAAAAAAAAATATGTAGATGTTGGACTAATGAGACAATGTTTATCTCAGTCCATCAACTGCTTCACCTCGGTGTTACTTACTGTAAATGTATTTTCGGAGACACATTGTTCTTATGAATCTGTATTTCTTATTGGCAGGATTTCAGAGGAGGGCGTGGAGTTCTTTGAGCGTATGAATGCCATCCTGCAGAAACAGGAGAACATGCTGCGTGCTGCCCAGGCTGAGGTAACCCTTATTCAACCTCCACCTTTCCATCTGGTACAATTAAAGCACATACATGTAGCTGTTAGGTCTGAGTGCTGTCATTCAGCCCACCACTGTTGCCAGTATGACGTCTACAGACAGACGGGCCAGGTTGCAGAGGGCGCTCCGAAGGCTGGAAGCTCAGCTGCCACAAAATGCTGTTGATGGCTATGTTCAGCTCACCCTGCTGCTGGTGCTAAGAATGTGTTTATAGTGTGAAGACACACACCAGTAATGAAGAAGTGCATGACAGTGGAGCGTTTTATAAAACAAGAGAAAAATAATACAACTCAGGTAGTATTTGTTCAATGAATCTGAAGCACGGAAATAAGTTAATTTAGATTTTTTTTTTTTTAAGGGTAGAAGGTTATTGCCTTTTTTTTTTTTTTTTGCACGTCCATCTGTTTGTCAACAACATCATGTAGAAAAAACTATGGGATCGATTTCCATGTAATTTTCAGGAAAGGGACAAAGTGGTTCAGAATATATGCCGTTACATTTTGGTGAATGTAGGTCAAAGGTCAAGGTTAGCAAAAATTTGATTTTGTCGATACAAGCTAGGGGAAATCAGGAATTTCCTTTTCATTCCTGCATACTGTATATAGCTCCTTTTTGCTCTCACAGTTGATGGGCATTGACATCAGAACTTTGTATGACACATTTGAAGAATTTAAGTCAAAGGTCAAAGTCACAATAAAGGTAAAAAACAAAAATTTTGGATATAACTTCTAAATTAAATGTTGTTGTTATTGTTTGTTTGTTTTTTTAACAAAGTATCTGCTTCAGACATTAAATGTGCTAAATCTTACATACTTTTATCACTGCTATAATTAATGACTCACTTTTGGGTCTGTCCTCAAGTGGCCATTAGAGGAAGTGCAGGTTTTGGTGTTTTCATGTTGGGTTCTTTTTTCGGCCCTCTGTGGGGAGGCTAAGTCACGTCCTTCTACTTCCGGTCCATGGGTGTTTAGCTCGCAAAAAATTTGAATGGGAGTGAATGTAGCGAGTCAAGTTAAGTTCTGATTTCATTTGACAAGTGCTCTGAAATTCACGTATGATAGCGGTTAATAAGAAATATTTGATGTGTCATAGGTAGACCACCCATTTTTGATGAGAAGCAAACTTGACGTTATGTTTTATGTGGGCTTAATAAGAGACTACAATGTGTCGCGTATGTGATGTCACACTCCGCTCAGCTGTGGAGTCTGTGGTGACGTCACATGTGCACCAGTGTATTCCAAATTATTAGTGTGTTTTACTTACAAATAAATCAGCTGTTGGTTAACAGAAGCAGATGAAACCCACATAAATCGTTTATTATGAGGTACATCATGTGTGTGATTCAGGGCACATGACAAACCAGATATGATTTTAGCATTTTATTTCCCATTGAATACCATTCATTAATTTTCCGATCTCAGGCCCCATGAGCCTCATGGAAGGGGCGGAGACTTACGCTCCAAATATGTTTTTTCTGTGTAAGTTCTATTTTCCTTAAGAAGTTTACAAACCAGAGCAGACGTCTCCTCTGTTGTGTTTATGATTGACTGCTTTCACCGATAACGTACTGTGAGCTCTCCGTTCTGTCTTTACATAACACAAACTGTAGAAAAGAGATTTTTTTTGGAAAGCCTAACCTGTGTTTGTGTCCAGTGCCAAAGAGGGATCTGCACAGTGCCACCGCCCCAAGAGTACGTGGACCAAGCCTTTATCCCTGACAGAATCAGCAGGACTGAGGTGCTTCAGAAGCTCAGCTTTTCTGCTTTTATTGTATTTCAACTGGGATTAAATTTTAAAAGTCGCAATGAGAGTATACAGGAGTGTTTTTTTTTTTTTTTTTTATCCTTGTTTTTGATGTGCGCTGGAGCAAAAGCAAAAGAACATGAGCATCTATTTTTCAAGGGCTGTTATTAAGTGAAGTGTGTTTTCATGTAGCTGGATCTGCTTTATGAGGAAGCTGTGTACACAGTGGTCAACCGAGTGGGCGTGGCTTCACCAGAACATGTGAAAACTGATGAGGAGCTCTTTACCTATCTGCTGAAGGTACTGACCAACAAATCAAACCTGCACACATAAACTGTATACAAAGCAAAAAAACATTAAAGGTATGGTAGGATATGTTTTCCTGGGGCACTTTTTTGTCACTATATTACTTAAAATCCCCTTCACACCCTGATTACAACGAATTAATTAAATTATTTAACACATACACATGCAAAAAATAGTCACCTGTGGAATAGCCAGGACTGAAAAATCACCTTCCAATCATTTTAACTGGCCCATTGAAATAATTGAATGGTGCTATCGGGGTTCCTGTGGATCCTCAAAAAGTCTTAAAAGGCATTGAATTAATTGTTCTAAAAATAAAGCTTTAATTGGTCAGCTGCTTTAATGCAACCCCCCCCCCCCCCAATATAAATATATATATTGTCTAAATTTTTTTTTCTTCAGGTGTTTGACATGGGTGAGGAGGAGCACGATATTATTCTTCAAAAAGTTCAAGAATCCAAGGTAAAACTTCCTGCATGACTCACTGTACATCATTGTAATTCAAATTAGCTGCACTGTGACAAAGGCTGCAGTCGAAAAATATAGTTGCAGAGTATTTTCAGCTCAGGTGTATTGTTTTGAACCCGGGTAGCAGTGGTGTTGTACAGTTGTAGTATAAGTGATTACTTTGGTCCTTTGAATCAATGTGTCCCAGTGTTAATACAGCATCTTGGGCTTCATTCACAGCAGGTGTTTAAGTGCATTTGCTGATATCTTGTTGGATTGCACAGCGGTAGCACTCAGGTGAAAGCATGGTCTGTGGAGCCAGAGGTACACTGATGCTTATGGAGACTGAATTGTGGGTGTACTAACACTGCTTTATTTATTTTATTTATATATTTGGCAGACATATTTCTCCAAAGAAACTTACAAGGGGAAAGTCAGCAATCAAGCTCTCTGACAAGTATAAATATCCACATTTTTCTTGACTGGCAGGGACCTTTCAAACTCTGTTAAGATCTGTCACTGTAGAGCATTCAATTCAACTTTATTTATAGAACACATTTCATCCACATGGCAGACTCTATGTGCTTCACAACAGGTATTTAACACTGATTTACCCTTTTTTTAATAAAAGTATCTGCTTCAGACATTAAATGTGTTAAATCTCACATACTGTAATAAGATGAATCAGAAAATAAATGACTTTAGTGTTGGCTAGGTCGTGTTTTTAATATGTATGATGCGTTATTACACATATATGTTGGTTTATATACATATATGCAGGGCGCGATTTTTTTCAAACAACCAGAGGGGGAATTTCATAATTTTTTTTTCACAGAAAAAAGCTTGCATTGCATTATGACCCTCATTCCCAAATATAATCATATTACTAAGCAGAGGGATTCAACATTAGCGGGTCTGGGTCGGTGCTGGGAGGATCCCCTCGTGGGACCTACCCCTGGGTCTGGCTTGTGGTCCCACCAGGTACATTTCCTCCGCAGCGGTGCGCTGTGACTGGCCAGAAAGGGTCCGGGGTCAAAGGTGGCTTGCAGCTCCAACAGTGAGCTTTACACCCGGACTCACTGCACCTTCTCTCCCCCAGGTTAGGGTTAGTGTTAGAGGCGGGACCCCTTTTACCCTGGCACGCCAACTGCGTCACCAGGGTGGGGACCAGCCCACGTACAACAGGTGCCAGGGTTTAGCTGCGATGTTGGCAACCCACCCGACCCATCCTGAAACACATTAGTCTAATGCACACGCGAGTCAGAGGGTCTCCCAGAAACCCCACGGTGGCCGGCACACACCACCGGAGGAAGGATACGGGGTCTGGGTGCAAGCGGGCAGCAAAATCAGTGGACCCTAATGGTGATGGTCCAAAACCAGCACATCTTTCATCTACCAGACATACTGTTTACTTTAATGAAGAAAATCATTCATTTAGGGCTGTCAAATGATTGCAATTTTTAATCAGATAAATCACGGGATTAATTTGGATGGATCATGATCAAAATATTATTATGGCTGTGTTCCAAATCACGCACTTGTGCGCTTCAGTTGAGGGTAGTTGAGTGCTGTTCCAATCGCAAGAGTAGCAAACGAAGTGCGCCGTAAGTACCCGGATGGTGCACTTCTAACTGTCAAAATTCCAAGTGTGGAGCAATGGACACTTCTCGCACTCACTGGACGCCATTTTTGTTACGTAACGGAAGAGGAGGGGCCACCGCTACTCTTGAAAGATTTGAAAACATGGCGGCTGAAACACTGGCAGAAGTGGAGACGGTCATTGTGTTCCAAAACAAAATGGCTTATAAAAAACAAAAGAAGCAAAATGCCGGTGTCCTTTTTTTTCCCAAGCTGGCCGGTATTTTGGCGGGCGATCGAGATATTTTGACAGCGCGATCGTCATTTCCGGTAAGTGCGGACGAAGAGTGTTTCATTCTGATCTACACTGTTCCTTAAAAATTCGTACACTATCCATGTAGTGTGTAGTGTTCATAGTGTATGAAAGGAAGTGCACTACGGGGAGTGCGTGATTTGGAACACAGTGAACAAAACATGCTAAAATCCACTAAAATTATATAAATAAACTAAATAAAGTCCCTAAATCAATGACAAACACACTGTAGGATACTCACTGCTCTGTGTTGTTGCTTTGTAAAATGTTCTTTTGTTTTCACAGCGAGCTGGCTTTTCCATGAGAGTTTCAGTCATGAAAGCCAAGAACCTGATGGCAAAAGACGCAAACGGTGAGGCATTTCAAGTATTAAATAACCTTGACAGTTCACTAAGACTTATACTTCTTATAGAAGAAAAAGGAATATAAGCATTTTATGGTACTTGGCTCATGTCTTTGAGCTGTTTAAGGAATGTAAACACTAGAGAAAAGCAAAGACAAGTGCAGCAGTGATAGCTAAGTTCAGAAAGGTTATATGTAGTATTTATACCTGAAACTATTCTATCTGTCTATCGGTCTGTCTGTGTGTCTGTGTGTCTGGCTGTCTGCATAGAAACAACAAAACATTTCTAAATGCTCTTTTTACTTTTACGCAGCCAACGCTTTTATTTACAAGGTTCAAACTTCAAAAGTCTTGGCTTATTATATTTATCGTGTGGTTTTTTTTTGGGACTGTTGGAAGAACTCTTAAGCCTGTTTTTATACAGTTGGATTTACACTCAATTTGCTCAGTTTGCTTTCATATTCTTTTTGTTAGGCTTTTCCCAATACAGCCATATGTGACACTTTTGCATAGATATTTATAGTTAGTTGAAATATGTGATGGTTGTCTCTGAAAGGTCTTAGAGTCCGGAGTGTTTATGGAAATGACCAAAAATAGTCATTTGTCCAATAAACTGTTAAAGCTGCAGTGACAAAAAACAAAACAAAACCTGATCGAACCTTCTTCAATGCATTACACTGTGGCTTCTCAGGGTACAGCGACCCATACTGCATGCTGGGAATCCTGGTTGGCCAGAGTCCCCGAGAGTCTGAGGAAAAAAAAGAGAGAAAGTTCAGCTTCAGGAAGAGGAAGGAGAAGCTGGAGAAACGCTCCAGCACCAAGGAGGTTTTACCGGCCAGGTGTATCCAGGTGACGGAGGTTAAACCAGAGACACTGAACCCGGTGTGGGACCAGCACTTTGTCTTGTGAGTAGACACTTTACACTGGTTCTTCAGAGTACAGGATGCACCGCAGAGTGTGACATTTGGGATTCACACTTTCATTTGTTTCACACTGAAGCTGTGAGTGACGTGACCATCAGTGCAAACTGTCATCTGTGTTTTCTCCAGAAGATCTTATCTGTTTACTGACAGTGTTAGTAATAGGATTTATTATGTAGTACTGTCCCCCCCCCCCCCCCCCTGTTTATTTCACAGTGAAATAGATGACGTCCACAATGATCTCCTACATCTGGACATATGGTAAGATTACAGCGCAGCAGTCACACCAGATGTCTGCACTATCCCACTGGCAAAAGAAAGAGAAACAGGCTTTAGTCATGGGATTTTCATTACACTAGATTGTTTCATTACTCTGGCATTAACAATAACCTTTGGAAATTAGTTTAAGATACACAGTTACTTTACTTTACCATACCTTATCTTACCTAAACTTACCATATCTTATTATTTTAAATCTTATCGTATCTGTTGTTTTATCTTATACCTAACCTTACCTTACCTTGCATGACGTAATGTTACGTAACAACGCAGCATTACCTTGCCTCTTCTTTTATCCTATTTTTTTGTTATTGTCTTGTTTTTTCTTACATTATGTAATACGTGTTACAAACCTTTTTTCTTTTTACTAAATTTTTTGTTTTCTTACATTGTTTTTGTTTTACAGAATTTTGTCTTACTGTATTTTTCTTTGTTATCTTGCCTTATTTTTCTCATGTTATGTTTATTTTATCAATTTAACTTCATTTTTTTTGTGGTCTTACTTTAACTATACATTATTCTTATGTTGTTTTACTACATTATATCTTTTTTTCCCCGTATAGTCTTGTCTTATATTATTTTGCATTACCTAATCAACCAAATTTTTACAAATGTTGAGATGGAACCAATGATGAAGTTTTTTAGATTTTGGTCATTAATTTACATTTGCTAAAGTCTGTTGTTACCTGTAAGTTTATGGTAACTGAGCGATTTGAAGGAAAAATTCGTGATCCAAATTAACTGGATCCATCTGATTCAACTACAACTATTGTTTATCGCTTTATTCATTCCAAAATTTTTCTTCATTACTTTCTTGTGATTTTTTTTGTTTTTTGTAGTTTTCACTTTAATCTTTAAATTAACCTGCTCTACAATATAACAGATCTAAAATGTAGTTATTATTCAGCCAATGTTTCAGTTTGTGATTGGGGTTGATTGCATGGTCTCTTTAATTATATTCTAAATAAAGTAAATGAAGAATGTTGTCACAGTAAAAACAATGTAAAGGATCTTCTCATCATAGGGATCATGATGATGACGTGTCTGTCGCTGAAGCCTGTAAGAAGCTCAATGAAGTTAGTGGACTTCGAGGAATGGGCAGGTAGATGTGATCAGTTTTTCTAAAATGTATTATTACCAAACACCCCCAAAAATGAGGCAAAGGGGTACTGTGTCTTTATTTTATATAACCCAGAGTAGATGTCATTAGATTTTGGAAAAATAAGTGACAGTTTCAAGTTTTCTATGAATTTTAAAAAATATTTATAATTTAAGTGAATATAATAAATTCATTATTATTATTTTTTTTTTATTATTTTATGTTTACAAAAAAAATGGGTGAATTCATACCCAATGTAGATTCCCAGTGACCCAAAATAGATGTCATTAGATTTTGGAAAATAGGTGAAAGTTTCAAGTTTTCTATGAATTTTTATTTTTAAAAATGTTATTTAATTTAATATAATGAATGTATTTTTATTTTAGAATTTTTTTTGAAAACTGTAGGGTGAATTTATAGCATATTTGGGTTATAGATTTGCAGTAACCTAGAATATATATCATTACATTTTGGGAAGGTATATCAAAAATTAAAAAAAAAATGTTTTAATGAATGTTTTAAAATCTTAAAATGGGCAAAATTAAAAAAAAAAAATCTATAAACTCATCAAATGTTTTACAATTTACTCCAAACTTGTCACATATATAGAGGCAGGTGATATGCTGACCTCAGCACATGCGTAGACATGACGACATCAGCTGGATCGATGCCAACATAAACTAAAATACCTCCAAGGGGTGGGGGGTTTGTTGTACCTGGAACCACTTGTTTGTTAATTTATTCATTCAGTTGTCATTGTGTCAGTCAGTGTTCCACTCACATTTAAATTCTGCCAGAAGCTGTGTTTAAAGAATAAAGACGTGTGCTTTTACACAATCATTTGATACATGTCCTTTCACCTTAATGAAAACCTGACATACAGGAAAGGCCGGCACTAATAAAACTGTGTACACAGAGAACACAGACAACTAAGGCGGGTCATGAAGACTCCAGTAAAGAGCAGACATGTCTAATGAAAAGCTGAGAATGCCAGTCGTAGCAAAGAGATGAAAGTGTTTTGTGCAGTGAAATAGATTCCTTCCTTTTAGAATAAACCATCAGACATTAGACAGAATATGTCTCTTTCAGTCGTAAGCAGAGAAAGAAAGATCCTGTGATCCTGTGTTTTTTTTCTTCTTCTTCTCACAGTATTTGTTTTTTTTTTCTCTTGCCAGATATTTTAAGCAGATAGCAAAATCAGTGCGCTCCAATGGATCTGCATCATCGGGCTCTGAGGAAAATGCTGATGACTTCCTGGGATGCATCAACATCTCTTTGAGCGTGAGTCGGAAAAAAAAAAACCAAAAAACTAATTTACAAAGGTAGGTACTGTCATGAATTAGATATTCCAACTAATCTGTTCCCAGAAGGATAGAGTTACAAAGCAGTTACCGTCAGAATAGAATGGAATAATATAGAATAGAAACAATAATATAGAATAGAAACAAATAATATAGAATAGATTAATATAGACTAAAAACAAATCTAATAATATAGAATATATTAATATAGACTAAAATAGAATCAAATAATACAGAATAGAATAATATAGAACAGAATCAAATAATATAGGATTAATATAGAATACAATAGAATAGAATCAAATAATATAGAATAGAATAGATTAATATAGAATAGATTGATATAGAATAGAATAGATTCAAATAATATAGAATAGATGAAAGTAGAATAGATTCAAATAATATAGAATAGATTAATATAGAATAGAATCAAATAATATAGACAGATCTTGATGAAAATTTCATGACGTGTTGGGGGGTGTCACAAGGAACAAATGATTAGAGCCGGATGGTGACCCGGAAGAGATCCTGGTTTCTAGATCACTTTGAAATTTTACATTGTGGTAAATGGAGAATACATTTCCCCAAACATGTCAAACAGACAAACTCTGGTAAAAACATAACATTCGTGGCAGAGGTAATTATTTAATGATTTATTCATTTGTAGAAGTGGGTGCATTTTTAAAAAAAAATTTTGATCAGATTAATCATGATGAGGGATTAATCTGAGTTAATGTGTTAATTTTGACAGCCCCAGTAATATATAAAAAAATCCATGTGTCCAAAAAAATGTTTTTCCATCACTGTATGCTACTTATGTACTCCAAAACTACTGAGATATACAAAAGCTAATTCTATACTATAAATGAGAAATATACAGGTGAGATTAGGAAAACAATTTGCATGTGTTGTGGCTCTTGCAGCGTATTTAAACTGGATCTTTTTTTTTTTTTTTTTTTTTTTTTTGCAGGACATTCCAGTGACTGGCTACGACACCTGGTTTAAACTGGAGCCACGGTCAAGTGCATCCAAGGTTCAGGGTGAATGTCACCTGATACTGAAGCTCTTCACCAGCCAGGTGAGAAGTCTATAACGGGCGTGTATTATAAACCCATCCTCTATACTGCAGAGAAAAAGAACAATTACCATTTTTAAGTATCCTTTTTTTTCTTCAGAGAGACACAACTTTGTCTAAGAAAGACTCAAACATCTCTATTCACAAGAAGCTGCTGAGTCAAATTGTGGAATATGAGCACGCTCATGTAAAGGTACAGTATGTTTCCTCTGAAGATCAATTAAAATGAATGGACCTCATCCAAGAAAACATATACCACAGGTGTCAAACAAAACTATTTAAACTGGCTCACTAAAGGGACCAATTCAGATGGGGTGATTTTTTTATGTCCTTTTTTTAATCCCTTAAATACATGTTTTGTGCACATGAAGATTTAAATGTATTCCCTCCTGGTGATATAGTTTTAGATTATTTTTGCCTCATATTTTTCAGTCTATTGAGTTGTCTCTATTTGTTTATTATGTAACAATGGGCTTGTTCACATGACAGTTTTTTCCTCTTTAATTCAGAATAAAGGTTCATTCCTCTTTAAGATGACCATGTAAACACTTAATTCAAGTTGAAAATGACTGAATTAAACTTAGTTCTGAATAAAGTCACTGGTTTATTCCACAGATTGTTGACTCATTGTAACTGGTGCGGTCGTTGTCTTGTAAATGACCAAAAATAGTCGCTTTCTCAATAAAGGGTTAAAGGTAAATAATGGTGTGCATGTTTATAAGTAACTAAACAAGAGTGTGATTAATCTTACAACGTTTCAGAGAGAACCGTACAACTGGAATGGCCAGGTTAGTCCTCCTGCGTGGACGGTACTGACCCACCATGCTGTGCAAACAGATCTTTCTCTTCTCCAGCAGGCCATTATGTGAGTGTTAACGGAGGGAAAACATTGATCAAATCAAATATCTGAGCATTAGCATCAAGTTAAAGGTGTGCCATGTGTTTCTGCTGCAGTCGCTGGCAGTGCTACAGTAACCACCATCGGACCCAGAGGGTGTGCTACTCCCTGCTGCTGCGCCTCCTGAGGACCATCGATGCAGAATGGGATGCTCCCACTGTGAGGGGAGACCTGGTAGGTTCTCCACTCCACCCCCACCCCGCCCCCACCCCCACCCTCCCTCCCCAGTATGACAAAGCTTTCATCATCTGGAAACAGTCACTTCATTAGCTCAGCTCTTCACTGACATTCATGAAGGTTTTTGGTTCAGCCAAAAATGTCTCGCAGCCAGTGTACTGGAAGCTATAACTGAGGGCCCTTCCTGTGTCCAGGAGAGGCAGCTGTCAGACAGCTTCAGGCTGTACACAGAGCACTGCCTGTGCCTGATGAAGAACATGCGGCAGGTTTTCCCCTGCACCAGCGCCGCTGCCATTACACGCTACGAGCTCATGCTGAGGTAAAGTCACAACGCCATCGCATCACATCAGGCACCTGCTGTCATATCAGGAACACACTCGACCTTTCACCCCAATGGTCACAGAGAGACTACACTGCAAAAAATGAAATCTGACCAAGTGTATTTTTCTCATTTCTAGTCAAAATATCTCATCACACTTAAAATAAGATATAATCACCTAAAGAGGAACATTTCCATAATGGCTTTTCCATATATATATATATATATATATATATATATATATATATATATATTCTGATTCTCCTGGTTGTTTCACATCCTGGAAACGTAATAAAACTTGTATTAATCACTTTTCCATTGGATATATGCACTTGAAATTTACTGAATGTCGATAAAACAGAAGTGTGTAATGTCGGTTTTTCCATAAAATCATAAACACAATGATTTGTTTATCATTAGTCATTCCATAAACATGGTGATGAACATAAATATCCTCCTCCTGCTGTTTTACAGATGTATTCATTATTATATATTACCTCTCTATCAAATTCTAAATTAAACGAATGGTGCCAGAGTACCTGAGTGATTTATATGTAACAAGTGCTGCCTGGCACAACAAACTCCGCTCCCCCTTACCCATATTTAACCTGATTTTCCCTATCTCTTATCATTGTGAGAAAACATTTTTGACCCACGTTCACAAAAATGTAATGGGATCTATTCTGGACCACTTCGCACCTTTCGTGAAAATTTAATAGAAATTGGTCCAGTTGTTTTTCCGTAAATCTACTGATAAAACAAACAAACGAACAAACCGATTCAAAAACAACACCCCTCTCCCCTTTGGAGGGGCGGGGTAAAAATGCTGTGGTTTCCTGGTGTCTCCACACATACCACGCCATGTTTCTTTTAAAACTCTACTTTACTTTTTGTAATGTCCGTCAACATCCATTTTTTTATTCACAGAAAAAGGTCTTTCTGTTGCAGTTTTTCTTAGTATACTATTTTACACTACACCCAAAAAAACCCACCTCTTCCCAGTGCAAAAAACTTTAATCAGAAAACTAGAGTTTTTTTGGCGTTGTAGTTTTTCCATTCGTTCCATTTTTATGCGCAAGCTATGTTTGTAATTTTAGGGTCAATGGAAAAGCGACTACTGAGATCTAAAATATAATAATAATTAACCATAAATCAGGAAAATTTTATTTTGAGAAATTTTACCAACATAGTTTTCACTTGTTCCATTGGTAGATTTTTTTTTCTCAAATTCAACTCCCGCAAAAAAACCCAACAAAAAAACAATTAAGCAAAAAAAAAAAAAAAAAAAAATCTGCCAATGGAACAAGTGACATTTATTTTGGTAAGATTTCATGAAGTAACATCTGTTCTCAAAAATAAGTTCTTATATCGTACTGAAAAGTTATTCTTTAAGCGATTCTGTCTTATTTAAAGTGTGATGAGATATTTTGATAAAAAAATGACAAAAATACACTTGGTTAGACTTCTATATTTTCCAGTGTACAATCAGTCAGTCACACTCTGTGTAGGAGGCAGTGTTCGACTCTTTACTCAGAAACACACTCATTGCTCATTACTCATGTCAAAAAAGGATTAAACATTAAACAGAAAGGCTACAACTGTGATGAATGCTCCCTGTCATATATTTATCTACTATATGTTTAAAGGGTTTATATGTACTATTTCTACTTCTATTCAGATATAACCTCAAAATATATGAAAACATGTGAGAATAAAGAGCACTGGAGTTCTACCAAATATATTAATGTAAAGATATGAACTGAACGTATTTATTTATTAAGGATTCATGTGTCCATCAGAGGGACCAGTGAGTCACTCGTCACCACAGGTTCTTTGACTAAAGTATCAGAAATTGACCAGATGGGATGAGAACCATTAAGAAACAACTTTTCAAGTCAAATGACAAAATGATAGAAGTTAGAAATGCTGTTGTTTTCACCACTGGACACAGATATAAATGTAAAGAATGGAGTTTGATGCTGAAATGGCAGCATTTCTTTGATGTGGGTGAGTTTGGATATGAAGCTTATGAAGGTATAAAGTTAGAATGTGATGTCATTACTGTAGCTTTGTTTGTTGATCCACAGTTTGGACACTTGTTGATAGATCCAAACAGATCTTTAGTGCAGCTTCTGATGTTTCTTCCTACTTCTTTTGGATCATGCAAATTCATTCACAGGTTCTGTTGTCTTAAATGTTATTACCCCCATTTTTGGTTCATTTAGTTTGTTTGTTTAACACACTAGCAGCAAAACTGTTGGTTGAATTCACACCAAATGTGGTTTATAAATTGCCAGAGACCCACACTCCTTTTGGAATCTGATGGATCACCCCGAGTTACCAACACATGCTGCGTTTGCTGCGTGGTGTGTTTCCCATTCATAGAAAACACAGAGAAACAAGCGAC
Organism: Siphamia tubifer; assembly: GCA_020466265.1. Lineage (NCBI taxonomy): Eukaryota > Metazoa > Chordata > Actinopteri > Kurtiformes > Apogonidae > Siphamia > Siphamia tubifer. The sequence goes on from CM035790.1 coordinate 34,385,357, forward strand.
TCAGAAAAGCCTGTCCACTACATGTCACAAGGACATTGGCGTCACCCACGTGGGGTTGAGCCCGTCCCCTATTGCAGCAAATCTGAAGTAGCATTAGCATTAGCATCTACAAGAGAAGACGGCACCACAGTAGCTGCTACACAAACTTGAAAAAAAGGCAGAGCAAACTGGTTCATGTGCTCTCTGTGGAAATAAAACATCGTTTTTTTTCCCTGCACGTTTTCAAAACAAGCGAAACCTAGCTGGATGCTACTCTGGGATGGTAAACACACAAAGAGCCAGAGGGGAGGGAGGGTGTTCCTTCTTACATTTTGAACAAATCAGAGACGCCTCATTACTGCGTCATGGACATGTATGAGGAAGTACCGGTTTAAATAGGACCATCACACAATGCATTCAATAATGATGGAGATGCACATGATGGAATGACTCCTTTAAAATATTTTTTTCCCCTTTACTTATAATGGACAACATTTCATATGTCTGTAGCAGGAAAACTATGGGTTGAATTCGCACCAAATTTGGTTTATAGATTGCCAGTGACCCAGAATAGATGTGACTCCATTTGGAGAAAAGTAGGTCGAAGTTCAAATTTCTTAGGAATTTTTAAAATCTTTTTTTCTAGTCCCATTAACTTACAATGAGTGAAATTTCAAATATCTATAAGATCGGTTTTGTTTCAATTTACCGCAAACTTATTGGATATATTTAGCTTATACAACTTATATTTATATAAGTTTTGTTAACTTCATCCTACACCCTTACGATTAAGGTATAGTTATCTAGGATGCTAAACAGGTGTTGCTTTAATTTCTGCTTAAATACTTTGTATGTTTTACTTATTTTGTTTTACCTGTTCGAATAAACAAATAAATGAAATTAAATATATAGAGGCAATTGACATACTGACGTCAGCACATGCATAGACATGACATCAGTTGGATTTGTGCCAAAATAAGCTACTATAATGTACATGTGTTTTCTTTACTTTATTTGCATGTTAGAAAGAAAGAGAAAGAAAGATGACACAAACCGTACAGAAAACTGGTGATTTGCAGGTTTTCTGCTAAGCTAACAGAGCTATTAATGTAAACTATCAGCTGATCCAGTACTTGAAAATGAAAAGATAGTATTATTTTGACCAGCTATCAAAATATCCACGTATAAGTTGTTGTTTTTTTTTTAATTTGTTTGATGATCCCATCGTACAGAAGTGTGTAAACAATGACCTTCACACTTTATTCAGTGCCTTATTCATTCTATGGATACATAGGGTTGATTCATTGGTTGTTTTGGTAGAACTAAGTGCGTTCTAGTACATTATATCTCACAGTTGTTGGTTGTTTGAAATATGAATATTACATAGAAGCCCTTTAATCTATATAATGACTCATGTTTTACACTACAATGCCATAATGCATTCATTTCACATGGAAAATCTGGAAATGAGATCATTGATGCCTTAAAACACTGGTGTATAAATACTGTTCTGAATAATTTTACTGATGACTAAAATAATGAAGGGAGACGTGGTTCCGTTTCAAACATTGACTGAAGTAAAGAAATTAACATATTTACAGCGGCAGCTTTGCTTGACTTGACGACATTTTGAGTAAAACGGCTAAACTTAAAGAAACCCTGTGTGTGTGAAGTCCAAGTTCAACTTCATTAACTATATTTCCCAACTCAAAATGTACATACAGTTAATTTTTAATCTTCTAGCATATTTGACACGTGAACTATTAATCTAAATACTAACTTATGAATTATCTAACTTATTAATCTTGCTTTTAACTATTCTTTTAAATCATCTATTGTAAATAAATTCTCTAATTTAGAAATAAATTCTCAACAAATAGTCAGGATGACAAGACAGTATGCTCTTAGATTTAAGATATTACATGAAAAATCATCATCTTAGTTTTTTACTGTTAAATCTATTTCACTTCAGAATATCCTTTTGTGCAATAAATAACAGAAGAGTAACAAACACATTCCAGAGTGAGAGAAATATTTGACATACCTGTGATTTATTCAGCCCTATTAACTTATTATTACATATGGAGATGTGAAGAAACCTGTTGAACCCAGGATAACTCCTGTGAATGTGTGTGAAGATTTGATGTGACGCTGAATATACTGTACAAACACAAAAAAACTGTGTTATTCACACTAAGGATGATGTCCGATTGTTTCCTTGGTAACATCGAGTCTGAATGAAAAACAGATGAAATTGATTGATTTCACAGCTTCAAAGTATGTTTTCTCATTTAGCTTCTTAATGGTTTTGTGCTGATAGACATAAGAAAGTAAAAAATAAGAATATAGTAAGAGAAACAAAACAAGTATGATGGTGTTATGTAGGACAAGGAAAGATGAGGTAAGAATATCATTAAACACCTGATTCCAGTTCTAGTACAGGAAATGGTAGTCTCTTAAATTTGTAATAAATAAGAAAGAGGTGACAATAAAATAAGCTAATTAGTAGGGCTGTCAAAATGAATGCATTAACACATATTAATCCATTGTCATGATTAATCAGATTAAAAAATAATGCAATTAAATTGCATTGTTTAAATTGCATTGTTTAAACTGTTGAATAAACACATTAATTGCATATATATTTTCATCATATATTTAGTCATATATTTTGGATATATAATATTTTTTTGTGTTCTTTTATGTATTGTCGAAGAGTTTTTGAAAATGTTTTGGAGTTTACATTGCTTTTCTGTGTTTTTTTTGGTTAATTTTAGTGGATTTTAGTATATTTACCTCCACCAAGGAGGTTATGTCTTCACTGGAGTTTGTCTGTCTGTCTGTCTGTCTGTCTGTCTGTCAGCAACATTAATCACAAACTTATGGATGGATTTTGATAAGATAGTGGTGATCTGGAAGAGATCCTGGATTCTGGATCAATTTGAAATTTATTCTCCCTTTACCGCAATATAAACCCTAACCCTAAAACGTAACAATTTGTTCCTTGCGACACTCCCAACAAATCGTTAACATTTTATCAAAATCCATCCATAACTTTTACCTTCTCAGAGTGCTTTTCAAGTTTGTACATTTTTTTCTCCACATTTATTTTTGTGTATTTTGTGAGAAAACCAGAAACTGTTTAATCATGATGAATCAAAATGAATCCAAAGCGACTCTGTTATTAATTTGATTAGAAATGTTAATAATGTGGCAGCCTTACTAATTAGTAAAGTTCACGTTGCTCTGTCCAACTAATTCGTAGAGGAAAATATTGTTTTTAGTTCAAGTTCTCTGGTGAAAATCACTGCTCAATGCCTCGAAGTAGAAACCCTGCACCAAAACATGCGCTTGATTGACTTAACTTGACATTACATTTCTCTTTCTGACAGGATAAGCACCATCTTTCACACACTTCTCAGGTGTGTAGTCTATATTCTAACCACTGTGTTCTTCCTGTTTGTGAATGCCAGGGGGATTGGCTACATACAAAACATGCGGGCGTTTAAGACTGTATGTCCTCTCCGAAATGAACTCCACCTGGACATCACCACTGCTGTGAAGGTAAAGAGTACGATTTTGTTTTTAAAAAAAGTGCTTTGGTTTCACTTGAAGTTGAGCATTCACTCCTCTTTAAAATTATTAGACCGTGAATAGTCTTCAAAAACAATGGTTATACAGTGAAGTACTAACTCCTGTGACTATCATGTGACTAAAACAGACAGAAAAGAAAACGTGGAATGAATAAAAGCACTGTTTTTGTCAGTAACGTGACATATTAATGTAGAAACTGAAGTGTTTTTGGTTATTATCAAGAAAACCTGGAACATGGATGATAGAACCCAGCTCTGAAATTAAACTGTTATGAGCTTTTTTTTTTTTGTTATACTTATATTTGTCGTAAATATACATTTAGTTGTACCAGGCATTACATTGAACAGGACATTTAAAGAAACAAGGGGTGGTCTAATAATTTTTTCAGCAACTGTTTTTTGGGGTGGGGGTCCTATGAGGATAATGTTGTGTCTTTATTATTGAAGCAAAAATGGAACCAAAAAAAATACAGTTGTGAAACAAAAAAAATATCAAGATTTTAAAACAAAAATCAAAGTTTCAAAATGTTTAAAAACTGGTTCTGCAATCACATCCAAAATACTGTGCATTATGCCCCCCCTCAGACTAAGGGCTCAAACACACCCACAAGGCTACGCATACTTACGCATCGCCGCATAATGGCCGCCAATGCGTAGGAAAACACGCCCTCTCAACTTTTATACGCGACGCATCGATCCGCACAATACCATGCGTTGTTGTTACTGTAAATATTGTACATTCTTTCATGTATTTGTTCTTTTCATAGTAGTATTCCAAAAATGGCTGGACACAAAGAGAAGCTGTGTGAAGTGATGAGACAATATCGTCATTTGTATAACAGTACGTCACAATTGCACAGTAATAAAATAACACCAGAGAAACAAACTCTCCATCCAGGTCTCTGCAGATGTTCAAAGAGCGAACATACCACCGCCGTTTGTGCTGCTGGTTTTTTTCCACTGTCGATGTAAAAGTAATAATAGAACGTACTCCTCTTCAGTTGTCATTTTGACTGATGTCACCCACTTGCAATGACAACCCGCTAAAGTCATAGGTGATTCTGCCACCACCTACAGTCTGAGTGGTGAACTGCAGTCGACGAACAGCCCGTGGGCACTTGCATTGATGTGTATGAAAGGGGGCACATCACTCACGTCATTCGTGTTGTGTATGCGTAGCAATGCGTCAACTATGTTCAAGCCCAAATGGTACAGCTACACTGAATACGAATTTTCACATTCACGCATCAAGATTATTTACACAGTCAGAGAGACGCACTTGGACGCAGATTTGTCCTGGGCGACGTGTTGAAGCGGCACGTTTTGCTGCAAATACACGTAAACACTCGAGTTGAAAATATCGAAATTTTCAGGCGAATTCACGCAACGCCAGGCCACGAAAGCCGGTCAGCGACAAGATGCTGCCAACGTCGTGACGGAATGACGTGTGATGCTCAGACTGACCCACGTATCTGGGACCTCCAGAGCAGCAATTGAAGTGACCTCAGCCACAGTTGAGGAGAGACTGAATTGGCGGGATAGATTTTTTATGTAGAAGTTTCTATGTTTATCCAGCGTCCAGACTCGGGTGTTTCCGGGTGTCACAGGCATACACACATAAATTCGTGTTTGGTGTGGCTGTACCATATGGGTTGCCAAATCCAGTATGAGCGCTTCCCCCTTTGCTTTCATAATACAGACATAAAACAATGTTCATAGTATCCTTAGATGCACAGTAAAATATGGAAAGGAAAAGTTAAATAAAAGGAACTTCAGAACCTTATGAATACTTGCAGTGTTACAGAATAATAGATTCAACCAAAACCAGCACAGAAAAAAGGAAGTGATTGAATGAATAATGAAGAGTTCGAAATGCACGAGGATGAAAAAATAAAATTATTTTAAAATCAGTTTGAGCTGTGGGTGCACCGTGACTATAGCTCGATTTTCCTATCGTGGTAAAAACAGCCGTACCTGCACAACATAATACAGTCATTTGCACTCATGCGATAAGAAGACACATTATAAGACAATAGTTATGTGTTGTCGGGGGTAAAAGTAATTTTCAGCCTTTATTATTATAGATGAACAAAACCAAATCCTTACAATAACTGGGAGCCGATGAACACTTATTTGTCAGGGACAGTGCATATTAATCAACATCTACAAGAATTGCTGCTGTAAATATGGCAGATTGTAACAATACTGCTAGTTTCCATCTGTCATCCCTAAGCCAGTGACAAAAAACAAAAACAAAAGACACCTGACGAAAAGACAAAACATAATAAAAACAGACAAAACAACAGTGAGAACAATTCACTGATGGTTCAGGCTTGGTTTCCATTCCTCCAGAGAATTTAACATTATTCATACAGCCCTCATTGTCATTATTAAATACTATACTATTAACATACAACATTTCTGTATATTTTTTCTTTAACTGAATTATGTGTGTGTTTTATCTCCACACTCTCACCCCTATGGAAACTTACCTATAAATGTAACTTTCCACTTAAAACTCAATCTCTTTCATAAAACATTTCTTGAATATTGCCTGGCATTAAGTTATTCTTTGCTTTACACATTATTTGAATAGTTTTGAACTTCTACAATTTTTTAATGTTAAAATTATTTCTCTATCTGTACACTTAAAATGTTTGCCTCATGTCTACTTGTACATTCTAATCTTGGCTCAGTGTTTACCTGCGCCTTATCATGACTACTATTTTAATTTACTTACTTTTATTTTACTTTATATCTCTCCTGACTTTTAATTGCATTATACGCATATTTGTGTCTTGTGTTGTTGTGTCATTAATGTGCCTCTGTGGGCACTATGTGTATTTATGTAAGCTACTTTGGGCATCTTAATTTCCCCCTGGGGATCAATAAAGTAACTGAACTGATCTGAGCTACACGATCTCAGTGAGTTTTAAAGTTTTCCAACATTCCAACAGTATTTTAAAGCATAGTTTGTCCCAAAAGTACACCGTCTCCTCACGCTGTGGCTTATCATAACTCACACTGATGAGTATTGTAATAATTCACACTGCAGCGATACGCAGTGTTATATAAGTCATATTTGTCTGATAATAAAGATAAGAATCATTCCAAGAACTTTAAGTACTGCACATGTAGAAATATCTTGAAAATGAGCCTCTATTATTTAGTGCCAGTGATTTGTATGTGCTTAAGGACATGCATGAAGGTCATTAAGTGCTTTGGAAACTGTGTTCATCTCCATCTGTTATTGTTAAGGGAGCTAAAATAGTGAAGTACTGAGACAGGAAGGAGCTGAAGCAAGATTATAAAAGACGAATTTCATGTCGTTGTACACGTAATGGGCATATAAAGCAGACAGTGGTGTTTCAAAAGGAGACGGGGAATGTAATCAACATTATTAACACCGATAACTCTGCAGGTCAAACTTAATTAAAGCAGCCATTCTCCTTAATTTATGTAATTGTTTCTACAGAAAGGAACAGCAGAGTGGTACGAGAGCATAATTGCGCAATACAAACCAGAGGAGGGGGTAAGCACACTCAAAGCTACACAGAAAACAGTTAACGTGACCCTTGATGATTTGTTTTTTTTACCGATGCCGTCGTTGTTGTTGTTGTTGACTGCGACTGTGGAATTAATATGCAACATGTTTGGGAACTGATATAGACTCTAGAGGAGCAGTTGAAGAAGCTGGTTCATGTGGTCGATGCTGTTTGTGCAGATGTACAGAGAGGACAGAACATCTACAACAAACTGTTCTACAGGTAAATGATGCACGAGGAGATGGCATGTGCTTAATTCTGTCAGACAAGACCGGTGTGTTGGAATAAAAAACAAAAAAAAAAGGAGTTTATAGATCATTAGTATCAACAAGGTGAAAAGAGAGTGACAGTGCAAGATCATCGTACGACAAAAAATGTCAAAATGTCCTCAGGCAAGACACGGCACGCACTGATAGACATTGACTAGGGTCTTTTTTAGTGAGACATAATCAAAATCATCATATATAAAGTTCGGAGCCACCAGTCAGATTGTTTAAAATCCAGACCCTCCAGGATTTCACAACGCTGCGATTTGCAACTTCAACGCAAATCCAGTCAATCCTTGTGAATTCAGCGCAATGTCCTCCCCCAGGACACCAACTTCTATACGACTGTTCACTGCATGCGGCCATCAGTTATGTGACGTATCAGTGACATATGCCATAAAGTAGTACAGTTTTGGAGTTCTTTTAGTGTAGACGTCCTGACCTGAAGCCAGAAATTGCATTGTGCAGTTTCTCTCTCACTCTCTCTCTCTGTCCCTATCTCGCTCTCTCTTTCTCTCTCTCTCTCATTTTCACTTGTACCTTTTACAAAAGTAATCGGTAGACTGTTGTAGAGCGGGTCATTGGCGGGTACAGTCGTAAATAAGCCATTGACTTACAGTAACAATCAGTGGCACACCTAATGATTGTATGGGAAGCACGAGTTACTTTTGATTAACCCCAATATAAATTGCACATTAAAAATGTACCTAATGAAAAATAACAATTTTGACAAAACCCTTGTTTTTTTTAATTAAAATGTATTTACTGGTAAGAGGTGGTTTTTCAGGTGTAGCCCAAATGGTATATTACGCCAAACTGCAATATAAATATCTTTTTTCACAACTACAGTGAAGTGAATAAAAAAAACAAAACAAAAAAACTGATGTTGATGGACATTACAGCAAACAAAGAAGAAGAGTTTTAAAAGAAACATGGATGCAGTATATGTGGACGCACCAGGAAATCACATCATTTTTTTTTTTATTCACAATGAAATAGAGGGGTAATATATAATAATAATAATTTTGAATATATTTGTAAAACAATATGACATTTACATTCATCACTATGGTTACAGAATGACATTTCATGTTTCCTCATGATAATAAAAAAGAAAGAAATCATTGCATTTGTGATTTAAAAGAAAAACTGACATTCCATACTACTGTACATACTTTTTCTGACATTCAGTAAATATCAGTAAAGTTTTGCACTCATCCAAGGGCACAGTGCATTGTGCCGAGTGATGACACAAGTGTAATTGAACCTATTGTGAGTTATTGTACTATCAGAATGACCTTGAAAATATAGTTTGAAGACCGAAAAGTCCTTTGTGTTACTTTAACAGGCAGAATCAACATTACACAGTGTGGCTCAGATTAACTGAGTGTATTGCAGAAGTTATGTCTGATAGCCCATGCAGATCTAGCCAACATGGGCAGAAACAAAGAACATAAGGTCAAATGACACTTGGTTACTTGGCTACAGAGGTAATTCAGGGCCTTTAAAGCAGATACAAAACGCAGACAGACTTCAGTCAAGTATCAAAATCAAAGAAGACATGTTAGCACAAGCATCATCACCTGGAGAAAAATTGGCTTTGCATACAAATTCATAAGCCGCCACTGGACATAAAAGACACAAGACAAGATGAAAACAATGTAGAAGACAGAGGAAGATGAAAAAGATGCAAAACATGCAGTGAAACAAAAATGATGTGACAAGATGAAACACGGGAAAACATGCCTGTAGAGTCTGATGTTTTTGATTTAGTGCTCAACAAAATGAACTCTTAAGAGGAGTGTGGGAGGAGATAGATAGATAGATAGATAGATAGATAGATAGATAGATAGATAGATAGATAGATAGATAGATAGATAGATAGATAGATGTTTGTTACAGTACACATACTGTATAATACCAGCATTTACATGAGACATACATAGACATCATAGATATACATTTACATAGACATATTACACATGATGGAACTTTTTCATCAATTCAGTGAGATTTAAGGGAATACGGGAAAAAAAATTGATTTAAGATATATATGTTTATGTTATGCCCTTCAAAGTGTGTTGATCGCAGTGTTGCCACATAGGAGATGTGCAACTATCGTACCAGAACCTTAAAATGACCGTATTTTGGGGGAAATTATCGTCCACAAACAAAACACATACAATGTAGCCATTTTCGCAGTATTTTAATTTGAGTAAAGTATTTCATGTCAAATTTTAAACAGTAATTCACAATATCCCCGTAGTAGCTAAATGGGTAAAAACTATGACACAAAAAGAACGCACATGCACAAGGCTACTACCAGACGATAACGTTTAAATTTTTTTTTTCTGTGTAGGGACACAAACGTGTTAATTACCTGATTAGAAACTCAACCTGGAGGTCGCTGTGGTCACCTGATGTCACGGCCACTTGTGCAGATGTTGTTGGTTGTCATGGCAACAGCCCTGTGTGTGCTGTGGGTCTTTTATACCGCCTGAGTGCAACACATACAAAATGATTCTTGGTGTCAGAGAGAGATGCGTGTTTGGGCAACCAAGTGAAATGATGATACACTTTGGATATTTTTTCTCCATTATTGATCGTACGTCATACAGAGGGCAAAATGATCGTACAAATATGATAATTATCGTACAAATATGATAATTATCGTACATATAGCAACACTGGTTTAATGTCTGTTGTGTGTGGGAAAAATAAGAGGCATAGAAACTTCAGTGTTATCAGCCCCCTTCCTGTGGTCTGGCCTTGGAAGATGTTTTGACTGAAAGGGAGGTAGAGGAGATAAAAGAGCAGCTGCTCAATTTTAGCTCCAGGAAAAGGACAAGGTGGAGGGTGGGGTTTGGTTTTTGGATTCATTTAATTAGAACTGGCTTCAGCATTTACTCCACACTTTGGACCAGATAAGAAACTGGAACTCATGCATATTATATTTAAACTCAACTAATTCTGTTGTTTTTCTGTTTTGTTTTCTCAGTGCAGTCAAAGTGGATTTCTTCAGCATATCGTACAGGCAGTTAGAGAAACTGGTATGTCTGTACAGTGGTACCTTGAATTACGAAATTAATTTGTTCCATAAGTGGTTTTATAATGTGAATTTTTTCCTAAATAGTCGCATTTTACATGTAGAAGGCCTGATTCATTCCAATACTACCCCCTAAGCCCTTTAAAAATGATAAAAGTATACACATTTTGTATGAAATATGTGTTAAAAGTCAAAGGAAATTTAGATTTTAGATGTAATTTATTGGTCTCAGTCACTGAAATGAACCAGACATGTACATCTTTTTCATATCATTGTGCTTGTTTTAATTGTCACTTTCACCTTCAACAATGTTTGTTGACAGAGATTTGGTGAAATATCGAGCCAAAGACGATTGCCTTTGACAACTTTTCGTAATCTTCCTAAAATGCACAAGGCATACGTCGTCAAAGTGGGCGATAGTACGACTTGTGAAAAATTTTTCATGGATGTTTATTTTTTCACGAATTCAAAAGGTTACTGAAATTTCGCCAGCATGTCTTTTATTCGTGCTCCTCCTCCTCCTTTTTTTTTATCATCTCCTGTTTCACTTCTATTGATAACGCAGCTGCTTCTTCTGTTTATTCACACTGGCAATCACTTTCTTTGGGCTCATGATGAATAACGTGTACGTATTGTAATAATAAAGTTTCAATGAGCACACTGGGAAAAACTCACCAAACAGTAGTAATGATAGTGATGAATGAGGGTCAAAGGCTCACCAAAAGCATCATGGGTAGCTCCCTCATAGCCAATGGGATGCTACATACAGTACACATTTACGTACAGTTCTGTATTTATGTCTTTGGGTTTTGGTTTCGCTTCGTAAATGGAATTTTCTTTCGTATTCAGAGATGAAAATTTGACGTAACTTGGCTTATTTGTTAGCTGGGTCTTTTGTAAATTGAGATATGACTGTACTTAACTTTAAAGGTCTTATTCTGTTTTGGGTTTCTTCATTTTCTAAAGCACTTAGCGAAATGGTTTCATCACGCAGGTCGCCGATGATGTAAACGTGGCGATGGAGCGAGTGTGCGGAACTCTGGAGCAGGAGAGTTCCAGGCTGACGCAGACGATGGGCGAGACCATCTTTGAGCTCTTCATGTCTCTGAAGATCCTCAAAAGCTTTCGGGAGTTTCTTCCTCTCAAGTTGGTTATCAGTTCACCTCTAATGACTCATTCACGCAGCAGCTTGAACAGGCTCTTGGTGCTGGGGCTATTTTTATTTATTTTTTTAAATGTCAGCGAGGAAAGGAAATGAAAATCCAACCTTTTCTCCTGCTTTGAATTAATTAAAAACGACGTGTGTTCTCTTTCAACAGGGACGCTAAAATGCTGGCGTTGACAGGATTTCACAACTGGTTCAAGTCCTCCATTCACAAATGGCTGCAGATCGTCCATGACAGGTCCTGCGACAGGATTTGTAAAGCGGTGGAAGTAGATAAGGTCAGCAGAGGATTTTAAACTTGTATTTATTTATCTTATCTGTGGCTTCTTACATACGACTCTACACGAATATCTATTAGACTTGTAATGGTCCACAAAATTTTCAATTCAGTATGTTTTCTATTTTGAAAGCCACAGTTTATTTCTTTTTTGCGGTTGGGTATGCGAAGTAAGAAAACCCCTGAAGTGGAGAGCGTGGGGTTGTCTCCAGGATTTGTGTGGTTTACAGTGACATGGTATGGGGTTGTTGTTCTGATTAAAGAACACAGAATACAGATGTCTAACCTGACTATCGCCAGATGGTGTTTCACAATACTATCTGGGAGTCTTTCCGAATCGATCCGTCTTCAAGGGAGGGACCTTATCTAAAATCCTTGCATGTGATTACATTAAAAATCTGTCTGCCTCTTGACTGACGCGCCGCTTCATCCACTCACATTGAAGTCAAGCCGCTTAACCGGTGAAAATACTTTTCATCAGGTATATCCACATCAGCAGAAGGGGTTTAAACTTACCATTTATACGTGACGTTTATTTATAACCTCGTCTACTACGAAGCCCACAAAGTTCTTCTGGTAAACATCATAGGAAAGCATGGTCCTCCATTCATGATTCAGGGCTACGAACACTAGCTGCTAACATCCGTTGCAGATGTGGTTGTCATTTCTTCCTCCCAGTTCCATTACTGTCAGCCCAAGTTTAATGTAATAACACAGAGTAACACTCAGTCAAACAAATATATATATATATATATATATACACAACAATAAATTAAGTAGGACCGACTATATGAGTCACTCAGATGTATTATATGGGTCATGGAACACATAAATCACCTCACGGAAATCACAGATGAGAGCTAGCTTATTATCGTATTAGCTTCAACAGCACATATAAACAACACAACATGCTAACATCTACCCGAACTGTACAGTGTTATTCGTCTCACCTTGTGGCATCTACACACAGCAATAGACCAGGAATAGATGAATAAAAGGAGAAAAAGAAGCAGAGATGGAGAATTTAGCACGGTTACCTAACAACAACAACACAGCGGCTAATAAAACACAGACTACGTTCATAACCGTCATAACATCACTTGTGCGTTCAACAGCGCGGGACATTTTAAAACTTACAGAAAATGAGTTATTCCTGAACAAATATAACTAAACAATCAAATAAATAATTAAACTGTGTGGGCTTTCTCACAAACCCTTAAAATGTTGTTAATATATTTGTTGTGAATTTTTGAAAAATTTTCACCCAATTTTTAGAGACAAAAGAATATAGAAAAACAGGAGTAATATAATTCTGCTGCTATAAATCAAATGGGAATTATAAGGAAATATTACTGAATGTATTTTAAACATTAGAATTACACATTTCCCTGAGAGAACTGAAATTACAGCTTTGTAAGTTCATATTCTCCATTCAACTAACCACAAAATTCTACTCATTCATTGTGAGGTATGCACAGACCATAGTTTTTTGCTTGTAGACACCTGTTTTTATGGCTTGAAACTGTTGGCACTGTAATAAATGATCATGCCGATCACTTAGGAAATATTAAATGTTGAGAAAGCTTTTCTAGGTATTTAATTGGGGAAAAAAATTTTTTTTTTCTTAAACACACAACTACAAGAGTTGCAGAAAGACCTGAGCTCACATTAAAACAAATAATTCAAATAATCAAAATGTTTTTTTGCCCTACATTTTCTGCTGTTCTACATTTCCATCATGGATCGCTGATTAAATTAAACTGTTGTGTATGTATGCATGTATGATCCATGAGTAATGATGAATAAAAGCCAACAAATCTGTGATTTCTGGCCACGTTTTCACAAACAGAAATTATAGACATGGTAGATGAACAGTTAACTTTCATGTCAGAATCAATACATTAAAGTTCAGTTTTATAATATAAAACACATTTATAAAGTTCTTCATTTTCCTTCCTGGCCTTGCCAACCATCTTTTGTTGAACATATTCCAGGATCTGTAATAAAGTGTCCTGCATTAGTGACTGAAATAAACAGCTTCTCAGTGAGGTGTTGAAAGGCACACAGCAGGCAGCGGCAGCAGCAGCCACTTTCATCTGTTTTCTTTTTTTCTTATTATTCATTTCTTAGGAACACCAGTAATGAAATTTGGAATATGCCTACTGCTTGCTGCAGATTTGTCCCCGTTCCTTGGCACCGACTCCTTATTTTCTTTATTGGTTTAACAAACTGATTAATGGTTGGTTTAACAAACTGATTAATGGTTCTCCTGGTTGTTATTCACTCAAACATCCTGGAAACTTAACTTAAACTCCATCCACTGTCCAATTAATTAATGTTGTAGAAGATGAAGATGTTTCCACGGTAACTACAGAGCCTCTAAACATCCAAATGAGTCATATCTGATGAATGTGAAAAGACAACAAACACTTTTTTTTTATACCAGTTATTCACATGTAATGATAGAATTAGTGGGTCAACGGGCATTACTCCCCTAATGCCTGAATTTAAATAGAAGTGTGTATATATATATATATATATATATATATATATATATATATATATATATATATATATATATATATATATATATATATATATATATATATATATATATATATATATATATGTAAAGTAAGGCTGTCAAAATGAATACAGTAATGTGGATTAAATCATCATCATGATTGTGATTAAAAATTTTAACACTACACATTTTTACATATATTGTGGATATTTTCTCACATTTTTGGCATTTTTGAATACGTTTTCGATTTTTCTTCACTTTGTGTTTGGGTTTTTTTGTGTGAACTTTAGTGGATTTTGCTTTTTTTTTCCTCCACATTTTTTTTCTCAATATTTCTTTGTGTATTTTGGTTATTTTTATGGTAAATGTGAGAACAAAAAAAAAAGAGACAAAACAGTCAACTGACTTAGTGTTTTTTGTATTATTAATCAAAATTAATCCAAAGCATTTACATTTTGAAATGTAAATGATTTGACAGCCCTTAAAAAAGTCAATGTTAAATTAAGTGGAGATAATCAATTTAACTATCACACACACAATAGATGGATTTTTTTTTTTTGTATGTTGCATATTTGTGACAGTAGGCGTTAAGGAGTTAGATCAGTAGATAGTTTCTGTCACTCGCGGTTCACTATAAGAAAAAAAATTATAGAATATATTCATAATAATACATTTTATTATCTCCGCCAAGGAGGTTATGTTTTTGCCGGCGTTTATCGGTTTGTCTGTGTTCAAGATAACTCGAAAACTCATGGATGGATTTTGATGAAATTTTCAGGATATGTTGGAAATGTGAACAGGAAGAACTAGTTTCATTGTGGGGGTGATCGGGGTGGGGGGTGGGGGGGTCTACCTTGGTGGAGGTCTGCGCTCTCAGAGTGCTTTTCTAGTTTCTATAGCACTTTTCATGGCACTCAAAGACGCTTTACTTCAAGTGAAAATGGTACAATAAGAGCTCTACCTCTGCGCTCTCTGAGTGCTTTTCTAGTATTATATACAATATTCAATATTAATGTTAAAAGAGACATTAAAAAACACAGAGATGTAGAAATGTATTCAAAAACATGCTGAAACACCAAATTGTTAAGATCTTAAAAGAGATGTTAATAAACACACACATATTAAAATGTGTTTTAAAAATATATTTAAACACATATAAAGATGAAGATAAAGATGTTTAAGAAATAATAAATCTAACAGCAGCTTTTTGGTTCTTTTAGGAGAGGATCACTATCCCACAATTTGAAAACCCCTGATTTAGAGTAAAAGCCATTCTGTTATTAATTCATACTACCCATTTTGTACCAATACTATGTTCTGGAAAAATAGCAAAATATGATTTTTTTTTTTTTTTTTTTTTTTTTTATGTTCAGCGTGTGTTTTTATTCCCCCGCTGCTTGTATGACTCAGCCTTTCTCCAGAGATACCTCCAGCTGTTGATATTGCCCTGGTTGTGATAATAGGCTGTATCTGTTCATTTAATACAAGTGCTACCTCCAGCTGAAACCTCTGCTTTCATGTTGTGTTCATGTGCTGCATGTGCTGTTTGTAAATCTCTCCTCTTTATGAACTGACAGGAAACCTCTGCTATAGTAAACCTTTATTTGTTCGTTTAGACCCGTTTGTACTTATGAGGAGTATAGCCTACTTTACACACTGATCAAACTACATACTGTAGGGATGTTTGTAGAGGGGGGGGGGGTATGTGTAATTTTTTTCTTATAGATAGATAGATACTTTATTCATCCCCTCAGGGCAATTCAGTTGTCACATAGGTCACAACACATCATACAATAGATAAATCAATAAATAAATACATAAAAAGGTTATGGATAAATCATCTTAAAACGGCATAAAAACGACTTAAAACTTCAGGGTCAGCATCCATTTATCAACTTTTCAATCCTCTGTGTATCATTATTGATGTTTTGTTGCTTGATTTGTATTTATAAAATTTTCTACATGTTTGAAATAAAGATTTCAAAGAAACACAACAACCAACATGTTACTTGACGTCACTGAGACACACGATTGGCCCCATATTTAAATAAAGTCTGTGGAAATGACTCAAATTGTTTTCCTGATGAAGTGTTAAATCTTGGTTGAGTTTCTTTCTAATAGTTTCAATATATGAATTATTGTTTTTTTTGGTCGCAGTGCTCATGTCTTGTGTTGTAAACAGATTGATCCGGTGCAGGAGGCTAAACACAGCTCCTCAGCCGTGGAGGTGACAACATGCTTCAGCCAGGTACGCGAGATCTGGCTCCAGCTGGCCTGGCCAGACTCTGCGGGGGCCTTCATCTTTATTACCCGTTTGACAGACGTGAGTGCCACTTCCAGCATTAACATGTAACCTGAGCAAACCTGCATAAAGGATTAATAAAAGATTACATCAGTGTCGACCCTGAAATCCAAAGGAAATACTGAATTTCAGCACAATGTCCGAACTGTGATTTTATCGCTTACAGAATTTTTGCAGTGAAGCTGTGTGCTATTCAGAAATGATAACACGCAAGATTGAAAGGAACCAGCTGGGTCGAGACCACAAGAGCTTCACAGTGCAGGTAACGCCTGTAGCAAGATAGAACTGGGGGAGGGAACGTTGTGACGCTGGAAGTAAATGTCAGCAACTGTTCTCTATGGCAACACAAAGGGCTCAGCAGGAGATCAGCCTCCTGAACAAACACAACACACCATCATACAAACAAGAACTCGAGGTGCACTTGTCAGTGTGTATATCTTTGCCATGGTGTTAGAGAATGTGAAGGACCCGTAACATTTTCTGGATCAAGCCCCGAAATAGTCTGTACCCCCCACAGGGTATCTGTTAACCATCCTGCTGACACAAAAACACACAAACAAACATAACCTGAGGATGTGCATATGAGTTTCCTCTTGTTTTTGTGA
The DNA here is from genome assembly GCA_020466265.1 of Siphamia tubifer. Lineage (NCBI taxonomy): Eukaryota > Metazoa > Chordata > Actinopteri > Kurtiformes > Apogonidae > Siphamia > Siphamia tubifer. Next base: position 34,402,659 of record CM035790.1, read on the forward strand.
AAGGTCTACACTCATGCTTCCTCCACTTCTCTGTAGCCCTGCTTCTTTTCCTCCTTTGTTTCTCCACCTCCACCCTGTTTCTCCTCTTCTGCTCCTCCTCGCTTTCTGCTAGCTCTGCATCGCTCTGAACAACATGGAGCGCATTCGCGTTTTCCTCAGTCACCTGCCCCGCGACCTGGACTGGACCGGCGTGGAGCGGGCCATGGAGGAGTCGTGTGGACTGGAGGGAAAGGAGCAGGTCTACAAGGCCCTCAATGGGCAGCTCTACAACATGGACCTGGACCTGCAGAGGGAAGCCAAGCGCCTCATCGCAGTGCTCACTGACAAGGTGCCTGACACAACAAATACAGTGGTACCTCTACTTACAAAAGTAATGAGTTCCAGAAGTAGTTCCATGCTGTGAATTTTTTGTAAATAGTCGCATTTTACATGTAAAAGGTCTGACTCGTTCCAAGGCCCAAAATACTACCCCCTTAAACACTTTTAAAAATTATAAAAAGTTTACCAATTTTATATGAAATATGTGTTAAAGTAAAAAAAAAAAAAAGGTAGATTTAGATTTTAGATGTAATTTATTGGTCTCAGTGTGTCTTCAATGACTGAACATTAAACCATTAAAATGAACCACACATTTGGCTCATTTTCATACCATTGTAGTTGTTTCAATTGTCACTTTGACCTTCAGTGGTGTTTGTTGATGTAATATATAACTTCAGGTATTTCGGGTCGAGATTTTTATATTTTTTGTCCGTTTGATGAATACACAAAATTCTAAATGATGTTCAAATTCAAAATGATGAGATAAAAAGTCAAAACGATGAGATCAAAAGTCAAAACCATGAGATAAAAAGTCAAAATGATGAGATAAAACATCAAAATCAAAAGTGTACCTCTTTTTTTTCTTCCAAAAATGTTTTGCCCATATCAGGGGGTACTTGACTAAAAACATGTTTCTAGGGGGGTACGTCACTGAAAAAAGTTGTTACAACCACTGCTCTATGTCAAAGGCCTATTATCCAGTAGCACGTTTGCAAGGTTGTGCACTTGGATGATGTTCCTGAAAGTCTAGCCTTTCCAAAAATACCCCACAACCTTTTACAACATGCCATTACAGATTTTGCCCAAAGATGGCCTTTGGCTCCCTAGCTATTACAAGTCAGGGCGATACAAAGACAAACAAACAGACAGCCATGTTCAATGTGGCTTCACTTTCAACATTTTGGGGCTATAAAAAGCTGCTATTGTCAGTAAGTCGTTCCCAGTTCATCATTCAAGCAGCCACGAGCACATGATGTCACTTAATACGGGCAGCACCATAGCACACCTTCAGGTCAGTAGCAGGCAGTCAGATGGTGCTGGTGAACTTTTTGTCTCTGAAAGTGTCATCAGCCGACCTGCAGCAAGTCAAACAACTACTGACAGTGTTGGTGACAGACCCAGAAGTGGATCCCCAGGAGGGATGGAGCACTAAGATGGGTTTACACACAAACCATTGGCAACCCACCTCACTGCTTTGGCTTGAATACCAGATAAGCATTGCAGGCGACTCCACCTCCGTACCCATTTGCAGTGGGCATTTGACCATGTGACCTGGACAGTGTAGCAGTGGTCTACCGTCCTGTTCACTGATGAGTCGCCTTGCACTGAAATGATGGCCGTTAGCGGTACCGGAGAAGCCCAGGTGAGCGATACGCTGAGGTTACCATGGTTCCCAGGGTTGGCTTTGTCAGAGGAGGTGTAACTATAACGGAGTTGAATCCACTTAGCACTGAATAGGCAATCAGATTTACTATTACACACAATTTATGTATCATGGACACCTACAGTACTGGTTGGTATGGCTCTCCTCAGGCTATAAATATAGGCTTCAACATTACTGCAGCGCTAGTAAGAGAGGATTGAGCCCATGGTCGGTCACTCAACACACAACACTGCACTAAAAATGTGAAGTTAATATAATAACACAGTTAAAGTGATGCTATGCTCAAGTAGGTGCTAAATACATAGCGTGGAACTGAATGAGTTAAATTGGTTGTGTTTTGTTATTACTTAAATGCTAAGCTAACATGTGATAACTCCTTTTCTATAAAGTTGTGCTGAACGACTGAAAATTGTGACCGTGACTGACCAGTGTGTGTTTCCTCGCTGTTTGTACAGACAGTAAAGTACATTAAAGTGCTAAAAGAGTGTTGGGCTTCATCCAAAAAAATCAGAACACAACACAGACAGCGGTTACACAACAGTCTGGGCAGGCATCACCAGTCAGTGCAAAAAAAGGTTCAGTCAGTACACGCTCTTACCTCAGATATGGCGTCATATGACTGTCAAAAACATGAGCTCAAATACAAATAGAACGAGCACAGGATCAGGAATTGAGGACATAGAAACATAAAACTGAGAGGTCAAAAATAATCTTGTGGTGAATAAAGTTTTCATATCGAGCATGTATGTTGGAACAGAGTGCAGATGTAGAAGCTGTAGCTGCTCCCTCTCTCATTCTCACTTGATTATATTTCCAACTGGAAATTTGTCACGAGTCTAACACTTGACAAGACATTACTAATCGAAATATGCAAGTGGCGCATGCGCACTACAATTTCGAGCAGGTTGGTCCCAATGTAGATGCTCGATATTAAAACTTAGTCAATTGTGTGTAGGTATTATAAAGTGTATTAACCATTTATTACATATTTATAAATGGGTTGTTCATTATTTGTTAATGCCTTGTAAAGGTTCATACTATTTAAAATGTAAAATTAGATTATTTTTAACCAACAGGTGCAGTGTTTACAACTGTTTCTTTGTTTACCTGTAAAGCACATATACAAACACTGCACCTGTTGGTTAAAAATAAAATTTTACATTTATCTTTGGAAGACACTAGTATGAACCTTTACGATACATTAACAAATAGGTAACAAATGTTAATACATAATGAACAACCCATTTATAAATAGGTAATAAATGGTTAATACATAGTCATTTGTGTGTAGGTATTATAAAGTGTTACCTCAAACTTTATTAATATCATCTTCACTTCCTGATCCTGTGCTCATTATATTTGTATTTGAGCTTTCATGTTTTTCACAGTCATATGACGTCATACAGAGACATCATAAAACCCATCCCCTAGTTCCTCCAGTACACCCCCCAACGTTCTGTTCATGGATGATGATGCTCCACCAGATCATGCCAGAATTGTCACAGCTGGAGTTCAGGAAGTCGGAGTGCCTCACTTGGTTTCGTCAGCAATGTCCCCTGACCTGAACCTCATAGAGCAGGTCTGGGACCAGCTGAAGCAGTGACTACATACTCGTACCCCACTGCCCCGACACGTCACCTGGCAGAACTGTGTGTAGCACATGTGGAGGAGTGGAAGGCATTGCCTCAGAACAACATCATGAGGATAGTGAGAAGCATGAGACATCACCGTCATGGTGGAAACAGCCGCCTATGACTTTGTCAAGTTTAGTTATTTGTGGCTATCTTTGTTATTGTCAAAATTATCAGGGTAATAAATATTGAACTAATTAAAATGGTGTTTCTTTTTTCATTAGTTGTAATATAAAAGGAAATATCACTTATTTCATTACAATTCAGACTAAATCACTTGTGAAAATAACAATATCCCTTATTAACTTATTGCGAGTAGTGTATATATAATATATACATATAGATTATTAAGAATTAGTATTGGTACAAGTAAGGAATTTGTTTTTTGTCTAGTTTTGGTTTCTTCCTTGGGAGAGCAGCACAGGTGTCACTAGTGTCATTAATTACATGAAAATTGTAAATGATCATTTTATTCACAGTCCAGCCAGAAACAAAGACCCACATTCTGATATCACTGTTCTACAACTTTTTTAAAAAGTATCTGCTTCAGATATTAAATGTGCTAAATATTACATACTTTAATCAGATGAATCAGAAAACAAATGACTTTAATGTAGGTTAGCTCATGTTTTTACTATATATGATGGTGTGTTATTCCACATATATGCTGGTTTATCTTCATGTATACAATGGATTAATAAATATTCCACTAGAAAGAACCTGTAAAATGAATGGATCATAATGTGCAGACATTGTTTTGAAGTAGATCTTGAACCCAGACTCATCTTGCAAACTTGAGCCAACCAACATTTAAGACTTAAGTTTTCTTTATCAGTAACACACATGTGGTAAAATGTCATTAGTTTTATTCCGGAAGCATTGTACTTGTCGACCAGTGTAATAGAAAGCATGACTTGCATGCTAATAAAAGTATTATACTCCATGTTTTTTTTCTGTACAGATGCTGCCTGAGCTGCGGAGGTACATCCAGCACATCAGCCTCTCTCCAGACTCCATCAACAACGATGAGGTGATGCTCAGATTATTTTTATGTGTATCATTGATGTGTTTAAACAGTGTTTTAACACATATTGGATTCTTCTTTCTATACAGTCTATATCTATGACAGCAGACGTGGTAAAAGTACTCACATTATATACTTTAGTAGAAGTAAAATAAATAAATAAATTTCAACCTCTCAATTGTAATAAGTTACTTAAAAGTGAGTTACTGTGGAGATAATGTGTTTGAGGTCATAGCATTCAGTTTTGAGGGTATGAGCAGGAAATGTAGGAAAAATGTGGGAAAAAAGTTACAATTAAGTTAAAATGGTCATAAGATTTAAAAAAAATAAATAAATATGAGATAAGAAATGCACAATTATGAGCCTTATAATGTATTATATTCTGAATACTACAGTATATACACCCTATAACATATAATATTTTCATCATTCATTATAGACAACCAAATGGTCACTCTTATACATCATCATATAACACTGTAGGTGGGTTATATTTTAATACATTGTACATAGCATGAATTTTTTTTTTCTTTCTTTTTAACAGGCTGTGTCCCCCCTTATGAAGTATTTACAAGACACCATGAATATCCTCACTGAAACGCTTGTGAAGGAGAATCTGACAAGGTAATTACACTCCACCTCCACCGTCTCCACCTCTCTACAAGTATGACTTCAATTAATTTTCCTATCAAACTGAAAAGGTCTTCGCTAATTGATATTATTAGAAAACCATAGTTGTTCCACATTATCTTTGATTGTCACTTGAACAGGTCATGATAAGAAAAGAATAAAAATGACAATAGAGAAGTCACAAAATAACAACACAGCAGTACTTAGGAAATATAATGTCAGGATATTTAGAGCACAATGACAGTGGAGCGACTTTAACTTATAAAGATCCAAACATCCACCAGTGAACAAAAGCATTTACTGTTGGAAAAATAACATGAATTCTATCAATACATGTAAATAACAAGTGCAAAGTAGTTAGTCATATTTTCATGGTTATCAGATATGAGCCATTTGGATGTTCAGAGGCTCTGTAGTTACCATGGAAACGCTGTCTTCTTCTATAATTTTGATTCTCCAGTAAAACTCATGGGGTTGGATCAATGACAATGGATGGACACAATTAGTTTATGTTCAGTTATTGATAGATTTTACTCAGTTTTTGTCTGATATAATATCCCTCATCATTACATTTATGAAGATACACATAGTCAGTAAATTAAATATTTAAAAAAATCCTTATTTAAACAAAACATATGCAAAATACAGATGATAATATTGTAATAAGTTGTGATAAATGTATTTGCTTCTCAAGGATTATTTTGGCTTCATATGAAAAGTTCGACTATATGAAAAGTGTCATGAGATACTTCTGTTATGATTTGGTTCTGTATTAATACAATTTGATTTGATTTAATTTGATAAATCCCTTCAGGAAGGTTAAATAACAGTGATCATATGTTCAGTTACTGAAAAAGTAACTTTTTATTCAATATTCTCTGTTTTTTGGTTTAATAATTCAACTTTAATCTGAGCTTTTATGAACATTTATATCAGGGGTGTCAAACCCTGGTTCTTAAGGACCTGTGTACTGCAGGTCCTCTGACATGTGTGGTGAATATGGTGAAGACATTAAATATTGGAAAATACATTATTTTCCCTCGGCAAATGCAAAATACTGAATTTTTTATTTTGTTTATTTCTCTTTTTATATATGTTTATTATACATTTTGTTAATTTACAAATGATGAATAACAGAACAAAAAAAAAACTAAACTAATAATAATGATGAAAATAACATGAATGGACATTAATTCAAAATACAGAGGATTATTTGTTTTCTATTTATTTATTTATTTTTTTTTATATATTTATTATACATTCTGTTAATTTACAAATGGTGAATAACAGAACAAAAAGAAAACCAAAACTAATAATGATGAAAATAAGGTTAATGGACATTAATAAATAAAATAAACTGGGAAAAGAAGAGGGAGCAATGTCGTTGCAAGTGTAAGAATCTCTCTCTGTATGTATATAGAGTATGTGTGTGTAAATATATATATATATACAGAGCAACATGTCCTTATATGTAAAGGTCGAAATGACAGCAGAGGATTATTTCATAGTAAATGGTGACAAATTGCTTAAGAAATGTCAAATCTAGAGAAAACAAATCATTTGGAAAGTACCACATAAGTATTGCTGGGTCTTTATGGGTTAAAATAGTGTTATCAGCATAAATTCAATGCATAAAATTAGCCCTAAAGACTTTTGTTCCACTCCACCTACATAATATCTCCTGTGCTCTGCGTAACATTTCTTACAATTGATAATATCAGGTGTAAACTGTGGTAAAACGATGCTACGCTTTTATATGAGCGTGAGAATTACAGCAATAATAACAGCCCGAAGACAGGTTTTATGTTATAACTTATTATTAGGAAGCAATTATCCTTAAAAACACACAATACACAAGGCTGGGTGAGATACAGGGGTGTAATTGAAGTTGTGGTAAACACAAACGTGTGGGCGCCTGTCATTGTTTTTGCCGCTTGATTGTGCAGAGTTCTGCAAAGCATGTGGGAGCTGCTGCTGAGAATGATCCTGGACTCGGTCACTGAAAACAGAGGCGTTCAGGTGGAGTTCTACAACCGCTTTCAGTACACTGTGGAGGTCAGTTCTGTGTTTTGTAACCTTCCATCACTCTGTTAAGGCAAAACACAGCAGGCAAAAACATCGATTTTTAAATGCACTGGTCGATTTTGAGATTTTGGTGCCTGCCAGGTCGTTAAATAATACATTTTCATGAGCTTGAAACATTCTGTATTATCATTACTGAAGGCCTGAGCGTTTATTTGGATTTTGGGCAATTGTTTCCAATAGAAATACATTAAATTGTCCTCTGTAAATCTTTAAATGACATTTTCTCCAAATTACGTTTTTGCCACACGTTGGTAAAAACATGTCAGCCTACGTAGCATCTATGTACAGTTACTTAGCAGCAGAGGTGGGAAGTAACGAAGTAGAAGTACTTTGTTACTGTACTTAAGTAGATTTTTAAGGTATCTGTACTTTACTTGAGTATATATTTTTTTGCCAGCTTTTTAATTTTCCTCCCAACATTTGTTCATAAATATCTGTACTTTATACTCTTGACATTCTCAGAATAGACTTGTTACTTTTTCAAACTAAACAGATGTGACAGTACGAAAATCAGTGGAGAGAAACTGACTTTATATATTATCTATTTTTCCCCTCATAATTATGATTTTTTTGGTCATATTTCTGACTTTTTATCTCATATTTGACTTTTTAAGATTTCATAATGATGACGTTTTATCTCAATTGTGATTTTTTTGTTAATTTTTCCATCATTTCCTGCATATACCCATAAAACTGAGTAACTGGGACCTGGTTAAATAAGTATTATTTCATTATTGGCAAAAAATACAGTTTTACCTTTTACTTTTATACAATTGAGAGGTTATACTTTCTTACTTGTACTTCAGTAAAGGAGTTGAATCAGTACTTTTACCATAGTACTGTTTTCCCATAAGTAGCTGTACTTCTACTTGAGTCCTTTTACTACCTCTGCTTAGCAGTATTCTGGAGGCATTTACAGAGGGATTTTTTAATAAATCATTCCTGGTCTGCTTTATGTGACATTTTAATTAAAAATAATAATAATAATAAGGTGAAATTAGATTTTTTTTTTTTAAAGCTGTGGGGTGTATGTTTTGATCTCCTAGGTAATTTCCTCTGTAATTTCATTTTCATTTTGTCTGTGAACAAAATGAAAAAAGAACTTTACAACTGGATTTATATTTTATTATTATTTTATTTATATCTTCAGATCTATCCACCGAAAAACATATGCAAAATTGTGCATATTTAATGAGGTGATGTCTAATTTGCTTAATTAAACATACACATTTCCAAAACTTGTAATAATTTTTTTTCCCTCATACTTATGTAAGAAACCATCTAAGGAAGTGTCATTGTGATATCTATTATTTTAACATTTTACCCTAATCCCCTGTAGTGTCTCGCCTTGAACTCCGACCTCGCTTTAACAAGAAGAAGAGTGTGCGTATAAAAACATGTCAGGCCATCATCGTCTCTGCTGTTAGCATCAGATTTAATGAGCTCGATATTAGCGGTAGCTGTCGTGCAGTCGTTAGCATACATCAGATATGTATGAAGTCAAACAGGAAGTAGCTCAGCGCCAAAGCAAATTCCCTCATGAATGACAATGTGGGGTCTGTCGTGTATTCTAATGCCAGTTTAACCAGCTGGCCGGCAACGTGACAGATTTTTCCAGAAAAGTCATGGCATACTACATGAGTTTGGAGTTTGGCAGTCAGACATCACCATTGTCTGCCAGAGGTTTCATGCTGTCTGTGTGAGCAACACATTTATCTGTTATGCTGAGACTTGGAATGAAGTTAGATGAGGGGGAAGAAGTGATGTGTGAGCTTTTTCTGCATTTATCTCAACTCCATAGACTCTGCTGCAGTTCTTCCACGCCAAGGGGGAGCTACTTTCACTGGAAGATATGAAGAGCGGAGACTATAAGGTAAACTATCTGCCACCGTTTTGTGGTTTTTTTTTTCCCTGACATTTTACTGCAGTTTGTCAGTTATGTGTTACACTGAATCATGTTGCTGGTTTATACAACCCATAAAGACCCAGCATTGTTTTTGTGGCAATTTTATTTTATTTTCAGTCATATAACTCCACTTCCTTCTATGTACCTTTTATGCTATGTTTGAAAAACCACAAAAAATTTTAATCGGAAAACGAGAGCTTTGGTGAAAATTTTCGTTTTCCATTCGGTTCATTTTTATGTAATATGTAATATTTTATTAGTAATATTTGTGCAATTTGAGGATCAATGGACTATGGAATAATGACCCCTGATCCCTGTTTTTCCTAAATTCCCTTCCCATACCCACAGTGACACTATCAAATACATTATCTACACAGTAACTCACTTTTAAATGTTTTAGTTTACATACTTTTGAAACTTTTCTGATCTTATTTTCTGAAGTATTATTGAGTTCATGGACCCAAAAAAATGCTGTTTTACTTTCGTCCTTTATTACAATTGTGAATTGTACTTTTAATAATAAATAATAATAATAATACATTGTATTTGTAGTGCACTTTACATCTGAAACAGATCTCAAAGTGCTACAGGTTCAGCAAGTCAGAAACAAACAACAGCAATAGTGACAATAAAAAGCGATAGAAACATTTAAAAGCCACAGTGATTTGACTCATTACTATATTTAACTTTTAAAAGCTTAAGTCTTTAAAAGAAACTAAAAAGCCTTTTGAAATAGAAAGGTTTTTAAATTAAATTTTTTACTTTTACTTCAGTAAAGGAGTTGCATCAGTACAGATGCAACTACTTAAGTACAGAATGTGAGTACTTTGACCACCTCTGCAGACAATACTCTTATCATTACATTCATACCAACAATCCATACAAATAGCTGTGTTATTTAATTCATATTTGCATAAAAATAAAACTATATACAAATAGAAAAGGGAGAGAGAGAGTGACAACAAAATATAACTCTCCTTCGCTTGTTATTCACAAAATAACCATAAACTCATATCAGCTGAAGCAGAATTGTAGAGCAGTGTTTCCAGAATATTCAAATAGAAAGACAATGAAAACATACCAATACATGTCATTATTCTTAAAAAAAAAAAAAAAAAACTGTTTTAGCCAGAGGCATTGTTAAATTACCATTTACCCTCTTATTAATTATTAATTATTATTATTATTATTATTATTATTATTATTATTATTATTATTATTATTATTATTATTATTATTCCATTTTTTAAGCTTTTTTCTCACTTGTGTATTAAGTCCTTTAAACACCAAGGCCCTGATGATTAAATGAACACAAGTCATAAAGTTTCACACAATAAATGATTGGATAATTCGCTTCGGAGCTGTTCAGCAGAAACAGAAATGGACTGAACGATCATTTCATCTGCAGCTTATGAGTCTGATCCAGTGTCCTCTGCGTCTCTAACATCCTCTATCTAATTAGAAGACTCACAGAACAAACCCCTCACTGTCCTGGTGGTCCATTTTGTCGACGCTGCTCCACATGTTGTCCCCCACTTCATTATCTTTATCATTTTGGTGTTTCATTCTACACATTTAGCAGAAAATCCTCCCCAAAAAACACAAGCCCAGGCCCCACAAATGATCACAGTTGCACAAATGGTTGGTGGAAGCATCTATTCATCCTGTAAAAACTCTGAATTATTATATAAAATCATATCCCTGTGTGTCAGACCTTTAATATGAATGGAATTACAGATGAATATGTTAGATATGTCAGTTTTAGTAATGCAGTCATCACTCGGTGTTAATAAATAAACAGTAAAAGAGCAGAAACCAGAGATATTACAGTATTTTTTACACTAATGTGCTAGTTAAAAAACAATTAATCCTTTAAACTTCCACTTAATTCCGCCTAAATTCCTTAATGAAGTTAATTGAATGCTGCATTTTGATAACATGCAATTGGTGTTTGCTTATGTTATAAATGAAAATATTAAGATTAAAACTGGGATATTGGAGGCAGGTCCTGTTAAATGATGCAATAGTTAAAACATTTGTGGATATTTATTGATGTTTTGGACTACATATGGACATTTTTTGTTTGCTTGTTTTTGTTTATGACTGTGTTTGTTGGACTATGGTTCCTCTGTGAATAATTACGAGACATAAAGGTTCAGATCAGCTGTTTGACATTTTTATTTTGAAAAAATGAGTAATTGTACCTGCTGACAGTGGTTTATATCTTCAGATGTGTGAGAATCTCTGTGGTGGAAAAAGCAACAACAACAAAAAAAAAAATGTATTGTGATTTTTGTAGTGTGACCAACAAAGGCTTTCACAAATTCATGCCATGAACCAGACTAGAGCCTTTTGGTACCTGTGATCTCACCACTTTAACCTACAGACAAGAAAAAGATGAGGAAAAATGACTGGATGTTGTTTCTCTGTTTGTCTGACCACAGTTAATCCTGTCGTTTCTTCACCTTTCACTCTTTCATCAGCCTTTTACTGTGACTCTGGCCAAATCTTCTAGCAGCTGTATTTTTTTCTTTGCCTATCCTTGTGCTTTTTTAGGTCCTGGACGAGGAACTCAAGCTGAATAAATGCTCCTCTTTCGAGCTGATTGAACAGTACTATCTGGAGAAGATTTCCCACCAGGTGTGTTTCAGCAGAGGTTGACAGGGGAGTATTGATCGCACACAACTGCAGTCTGTCCACTGGCTTTTTAACCCGGGGTATAAATCTGATGTTTTCCATGGACATGTAGAAAACACAAGTCTGAGGGAATGGAATCTGACATAAATTAATAAAGGCTGTCAAATGTTTACATGTTTTTTTAATCAGATTAATCATAGGGTTGTTTTGGATCAATTTCAATTAATCATGATTATATATTATCTATTGTTGTTTTTTTAAATAAATGCAATTAAAGTAATATATAGAAATTGTACCTAAAAAATACATAAATAATCATAACTAAACATTCATTTTTAATCTATATTAATTGTGTCATTAATCATCTTGCATGAGCAAACATACTTGTATTACGTGCATATTTAAGTGCACAAAAAAGCAAAGAAAAATTAAAAAACATATTCAAAGGTTGTTATAAAATACAGGGGGAAAAAAAACCAAAACATTAATAAAAATATACAAAACATATGCAATACAACTGTCAACAACTGTTCTATTTAATTGCGTTAAAATTGCATCTAATGACTTTACTGCAATAGAATAGAATAGAATAGACTTTACTGTCATGAGAATAGAATATAATAGATTTTACTGTCATTAGAATAGAATAGACTACTGTCAATAGAATAGACTTTACTGTCATGAGAATAGAATAGAATAGACTTTACTGTCATTAGAATAGAATAGACTTTACTGTCAATAGAATAGAATAGAATAGGCTTTACTGTCAATAGAATAGAATAGACTTTACTGTCAATAGAATAGAATAGAATAGGCTTTACTGTCAATAGAATAGAATAGAATAGGCTTTACTGTCAATAGAATAGAATAGGCTTTACTGTCAATAGAATAGAATAGACTTTACTGTCAATAGAATAGAATAGACTTTACTGTCAATAGAATAGAATAGACTTTACTGTCAATAGAATAGAATAGAATAGGCTTTACTGTCAATAGAATAGAATAGAATAGACTTTACTGTCAATAGAATAGAATAGAATAGGCTTTACTGTCAATAGAATAGAATAGAATAGGCTTTACTGTCAATAGAATAGAATAGGCTTTACTGTCAATAGAATAGAATAGACTTTACTGTCAATAGAATAGAATAGACTTTACTGTCATTAGAATAGAATAGACTTTACTGTCAATAGAATAGAATAGAATAGGCTTTACTGTCAATAGAATAGAATAGACTTTACTGTCAATAGAATAGAATAGAATAGGCTTTACTGTCAATAGAATAGAATAGAATAGGCTTTACTGTCAATAGAATAGAATAGGCTTTACTGTCAATAGAATAGAATAGGCTTTACTGTCAATAGAATAGAATAGACTTTACTGTCAATAGAATAGAATAGGCTTTACTGTCAATAGAATAGAATAGACTTTACTGTCAATAGAATAGAATAGGCTTTACTGTCAATAGAATAGAATAGACTTTACTGTCAATAGAATAGAATAGACTTTACTGTCAATAGAATAGAATAGAATAGGCTTTACTGTCAATAGAATAGAATAGACTTTACTGTCATTAGAATAGAATAGACTTTACTGTCATTAGAATAGAATAGACTTTACTGTCATGAGAATAGAATATACTTTACTGTCAATAGAATAGAATAGGCTTTACTGTCAATAGAATAGAATAGACTTTACTGTCATTAGAATAGAATAGACTTTACTGTCATTAGAATAGAATAGACTTTACTGTCATGAGAATAGAATAGACTTTACTGTCATGAGAATAGAATATACTTTACTGTCATTAGAATAGAATAGACTTTACTGTCATGAGAATAGAATATACTTTACTGTCATTAGAATAGAATAGGCTTTACTGTCAATAGAATAGAATAGGCTTTACTGTCAATAGAATAGACTTTACTGCCATGAGAATAGAATAGACTTTACTTTCATTGCACACTAGTTACAATGAAATTGCACCTTTTAACCGTTTCAGAAAACACTGAAACACACTCGCTACGGTCGGATCAGTGTCAAGTGCTACTACGATGCTCCTGAGCAGAGACTCACAGTGGAAATCCTGCACGCTGCAGATATCATTGCACTGGATGCAAATGGTAAGTCCAGTTTATTTATAGCACGTTTAACAAAATGCGCCGGTACCTAATGTGCAGCCCCACATCAGACAATAAAAGCATTAAAACAAATAAAATCTAATTAAAACACACTGCTGACACAGGAAGACATTAAGCCACCAAAACATGATATAATAATCTACAGGGGTAATCAGTTCACGCCGGACAGAAATTGGATAAAAACCAATAGAGCTGGAGAAAAATGTGATTTATAGACAGGATTTAAGCATTAGAAGTGGAGTTAACGACCTGGTCTGGAGGTTGACACTTTTATAATACTTCTGGAACTTCTCTGTAAATACACACTCCTATAAAGTCCATTTAAATCAGTGTCTAAAAACAAGATAAAAAATGCTAAATCTGAGGAAAAAGAAACTCAAATCTGTCTGTGCAGCAAGATAATTACACTTGACAAGATGTCTTACACACAGAGGTTGTAAAAGTACTCACATTCTGTACTTAAGTAGAAGTGACAAAAATGCTCTGATAAAAGTAGAAGTACTGATTCAACTCCTTTACTTAAGTAAAAGTAACATTTCTCAATTGTAATAAAGTACAAAAGTAAAAAGTTAATCTAATTTATTTTTTTTTGCCATGAATGTAATAATACTTATTTAACCAGGAAAAATCTGAAAAGTATCAAAATGAAAGTGAGTTTAAAAGTGAGTTACTGTGTTGAAATTGTGTTTGATCAGGTCACAGTTATTCAGTTTTGTGAGTATGGGCAGGAAATTTAGAAAAAATTGAGAAAAAAAGTCATAATTGAGATAAATATTAATCATGAGCTTTTAAAAAGTTATAAATATGAGATAAAAAAATGCATAATTTTAAGATAAAATATTAAAATTGTAAAATTAAGTTGAAATTATGAGTTACGCTCATGTAAATTTTGGCTAAATTTCCCTGAAACTGGTCGACGAATCACGGTGAAGTATAGAGTCAGAGGGCGGGCGTAACAAAGTGATACTCAACTGATTTAGAGAGAAACAACCATAGAAGAAGAACAACAACAGGCGGTGATTTCCTTTTATCAAAGATGAGTGAAGAATGAGAGAAAAAACGTCAGCAATCTTTAAATTAATTTTACAGAAGCGACAACAGTCGTTAAGTTCCATAATCCACCATTTTGTTTCGTCATTCCTAACTTTCTCCAGACTCCACTGTGAACTTTTCTGCGTCTAATTTACGTCATCCTAAAGATTGCACTGATTGGTTGTAATACCGTCCTATTGCATACAGAGGATTTGAAAGACAACCTTTTAGCCCCGCCTCCCCTGTCTATGAAGCACGACTAGACCTATACATGTAATGAATAGGGATAGTGAGGCAAGTGGAAATAAGTGTAATTTCCATACTCTTTTCTTCTCTTTTTCAGGACTCAGTGACCCGTTTGTCATAGTGGAGCTTTGTCCTCATCACCTTTTTCCAATGGCCAAGAGTCAACGCACACAAGTCAAACTGAAGACTCTGCACCCTGTCTTTGACGAGCTCTTTTATTTGTACGTACTCATTTCCTACCTTTTCTCAATGCTGCCCATGCTGTTACAGGCAGGAAACCATTAAATGTTAACGATTAAACCCTTAACTCCCACTGTCGCAAATGTGCAACATACCCAAAAATCTGTCATTCTTTGTCCTTGGAGATACTGATGAAACTGGTCTCTGAGGGCTTTCAATGGCAGCTGCTAACGTGCTAATTGCTAATACTACACTTAGGTAGTGTGTGTGTATTAAGATTGGTAAAATATACTACAGGGATAAAAAATGTAATTAAAATGTAAGCTTCATGGTGTCACAGGGTAAATAATCTATAATTAGGTTTGATTGTAGTATGGTTAAGATACAGACCTCTGTCCACATCCACATTGTCCCTCTGAACATCATTCCTTACATTAGTACCATTACTTCCTTGTACCTAACAAAGCAGGTCCATTCACTGTTCATGCAGAGGTGGACCTTACAGACCCTGGACACCACAATAGACCTGAACTGTCTTGTAATATATGTGAAAATGACCAAAAAAAATGATATTCTGTGTATATTTTCTTTGCTTATACTCCTTATTTAATGAGTTTAAACTGTTGAATTCATTTTTTTGTTTGTCTTTTTCTGTCTTTCTGCCCAGTTTACTCAGTTCTTGTTATTGCCACCATTACTGTATAATTATCACCATGGTCGTTATTGGCACATGTCCAGCATCGAAATATGGTTCAACAAAACTCATAATAAGGACAGTAGAATATCAAGGGGACTTTCACATATTTTACGAAGGTTCCGTTGGCAGAACACATTTGTTCAACACCCAAAGGCAGCCAGATTAGCATTCTGCTGGACAAGATGTTAGGATTTTTTTTTTTGTTCGGTGATTGGAAGCCCCAAAGATGAGTCCAAAATAGAGTTGGTCTCATTTTTAAGAATTTATTCAGGTCACATGGAAAATACAAAAGTCACTGCTGGTCTCTGTGGACCAGACCCCCACAGGGATCAGGTCCAAAAAGCTTCAAATTCCAGGTCTGAATTGATAATATTTCTTGGGTGACTCCACCCCGTACAAATGGGTTGGACTTTGTAACATCATTTGACTCCATCTCCACCTACTGATGTAGCTGCCAACCTCAGCCCACACCCCTTAAAGTGATGTAAAATCCAAATGTGCGTGGGTTAGAACCCAGATGACATGTTAAGTGTACAGGGGTAGAAATGAGGGAAGTAACAAAATGTGTAGCTTTGGCTACGTAGCAGTTTGCTAACCAATAAAACAATATGTAAACGAAAAAAACACCCCACCCCACCCCCAGATCACCACCAAAATCTAATCATTTCTCCATCTCCCCATTCCCAACCTACACTGAAAATGTCATCAAAATCCATCCATAAGTTTTTGAGTTGTCTTGCTAACAGACAGACAGACAGACAGACAAACTGGCATAAACATAACCTCTCTGGCAGAGGTAATAATAAGAGCTCACAGCCTGTACAAATGTAAATCAAACACATTCTCCAACACTTAACTCAGCTGTATTCAGAACACACACCTCTATTTTCACTGAACTTTTAAGACCCATATAAATAAATGTCCCAACACCTTATTGCCTCGTTCACAGGTGTTCACGCCAGATGTTCACAACTTTTAGTCTGTACCGAACCAGCACACATGCACACATACAAACAGCAATATGGCGTTATAACACGTTTACCGTCACTCATCTTCCTCTTTGCCATTTTCTCTCTCGACTCGTCAACCTCAGTCGTCTTCGAAACACAAACCTACGGTTACCTTTTATTGGAAAATACAGCTTCTGCGCCCAACTGGGACACAAATACATTGGCCACAAGTCTAAAATTCACACATATGATGAAGACTTTGATCCACTGCCCCATGAAAAAACTTAAGACGTGTATGCATGTATATATATATATATATATATATATATATATATATATATATATATATATATATATAGCGTTAACATAACACAGGTCCAGGAGAAACACAGAACATGCAGTAAAGGTGAGTAAACAGAATACTTTACAAAAATATACAGATAAAATACAGAATAAAATACAAATAAAATCTAAAAAATAAAATACAATAAAACACTTGATACTCACAAGTTTGTGTTGTTTTGAGCCATTTTTTTTTTAAAAGTTACCCTTAAAAGAGGAGTGTGAGTAGCACGCTCTTATTGTGAAGGGAAGGCTGTTCCATATGTTCCCACCCACATCAGACAACACATTCATCCCAAAGGAGGTTCTTCTATGGAGTATCTCACAGTCGCCTCTATCACACGCCCGAGTGTTCATTCCACTCACAGATCTCCTGGCAGCGACAATGTGGTCAAAATAGTTCCAGGCCTGCAGCTGATGTGATCTATATAGAGTTTATAGCTTGTGCGAATTCTCAACTCCTGTCCCTGGTTTGGCTTTTCTACAACACTACAGTCGATTAACATGTATTACAATACAATTTATAATATGAAAGGAAAGGAGGAGACAAAGAAAAAAAGGAGAGAAGACAATTAAACACTGTTCTATACATATAAAAACAGCTAAATGATATAAAACATTCATTCACTCAACACCTAAACTATTTTTTTTTTACACATTATACACACCATGGGATAAATAAATAAATAAGAACACGGCTAAAAGAATTAAAATTATGTCTCATTTTGTTTTTTCAACAAAAACTAAGAGACATTTTAGGAAAGTTTTTTTTTTTTTTATTTCTTAAGCCACATTTTGTCTGGTTTTTATTGGTCGTCTATAACTGCGTTATATATTTAATTATAGTTGTCGTCACAAGACCCACATTTACGTCAAGTTTGGTCTAGTTTTTGTCACGTGATAAAGGTTCGTTGATGATAATGGTTAGTCACGAGAAGGCAAACTATTTTTTAGATTCTTCATATATAAGGTGCACTGGATGATAAAGAGTATTAAGTGAAGTCAAAATCATTAGATAAAAAGTGAAAATTATCAGAAAAAGAGTCAAAATTCCGAGAAAAAAAAAAAGCCAAAATCATGTGTTAAAAACAAAAAAATTCTGGGATAAAAAGTGAAAATTATGCGAAAAAAAAGTCAAAATCATGAGAAAAAAATCTAAATATAAGAGAAAAAAGGGCAAAATTATGAGGAAAACAAGTCCAAAGTATGAGAAAAAAAATTCAAAATCGTGTTGAAAACTAAAAAATTCTGAGATTAAAAAGTGAAAATTCTGAGAAAAAAAGGGAAAATTATAAGGAAAAAAAAAAGTCAAAATGATGAGATAAGTCAAAATTCCCAGTCACTAAGCAAAACCAGAATGAATCCAAACATAAGGTGCACTGTGGTTTTTGGAGGAAATTAAAGTTTTTTTAAATGTGCTTTTATAGCCCAGAAAATACACTAACCTTTTGTTTCCCAAATATCATGTAATTTCCTATTCAAATATTGGTTTGGACACATCCATAGCATCCATCCACAACTTTACACCCATGATACAGATCATTTACACATGTGTACACTTTAGTTTGTTAGTTATGGTGGTGAGTTTCAGAGTTTAGAGCTCATGCATAAAAGGGTTAAGGAGAATTTTGAATATATTATCATGGAAATAGTGACTAAAATAATGACAATTGACTAAATAATTAATAAATAGAAGAATTAGATGAAGATAAATACTGTACTGATATTAATTTTTAAATCGTATCCTTTCCAATGATTAAAAAAAACCAGTTCTGTTTTATCTTCTATGCATCTTTTATTCACACAGAGCAGCTCAGTAACATTAAAAATGTTCACATCCGTTTAGCAGAGGTTAAGATAATGCGTCAGTAATAAGAATGAATGAAAGACACATGTGATGTATGAACCCACGCTTTGGAGATTTAATCCTCACTATTGAAATGTGACATCAAAAGACATGGAGTGTCTGTGCTGTGATGATCTTTGTCTTTTTCTGTCCTCTAACCCCAATCAGTAGAAGTAGACGCTCGCCTAACCAGTGTCTGGTTCTGTCGGAGGTTCTTTGTGCCGTAAAGGAACTTTTTCATCCCCGTTGTCGCCCTGGGCCGCTTCTTTGAGGTTTTGTCGGCTCTTATCTCGGTGTAGTATTTTTAAAGGCCTTGACCTGAATGTGTGAAGTGCCTCCAGATATCCATGTATTGAATCTGGCTCAATATAAATAAAACTGAACTGAAAATAGTATCTTAAGAAATTCAGCCACAGAAGTACTAACACATCATTCAAAGGGATCCTGGAAAATCACAAACGGTGGCTTGTACAGTTGAGGAAAAAATTATTAGACCACTTTTTTTTTTCTTCCTTCATTTTCCTGTTCATTTTAATGCATGGTACAACTAAAGATATATTTGTTTGGACAAATATAATGATAATAAAAATAGCAAATACAGTAGTAGTTTAATTTCAGAGCTGACATCAATGACAATGTCTGTGTTTTTTCTTGATAACAACTAGAATCACTTCAGTTCTTACATCAATATTTGTAAATGTACTAACAAAAATAGTGATTTTAGGTATTCCATGTTTTCTTTTCTGTCTGTTTTAGTCACATGATGTACACAGGAGTCAAGACTTCATTGTTTTTGATGGTCTAATATTTTTTTCCATTGACTTCATAACACTGGTCTATAAGTAAAATGCTTCTGTTACTGATAAAGAAAACTTAAGTTTTAAGTGCTGGTTGGCTTAAGTTTCCAAAATAACTATTTGGTCAAAATAGTTATTAAAAGAGAAAAGAATAGAATCCACTCAAACAACAAATAAAACATATTCAAAAAGTCTTCTAAAATACAGGAAAAGAAAAAATATCCAAAGCATATGCAAAAATAGGAATATATATATGAACAGTTTCAACAAAACAACTTGAAACAACTGTTTGATATAATTGTTAAACTGTTAATTAAATTGTTAATGACATTTTTAATCAGATTAATCATGATGATGGATTAATCCTCATTAACTCGTTAATTTTAACAGCCCTAATAACATATTTATCAAACAGCTCTACATTTTTCACTTTTTAATGTCTAAAATGGTCTGTGTCTGTTACTTTTTCTCTCTACTTTTCTTTCCTCGTCCTTTAAACTCCAGTCAGTGGAGGTAGACGTCTGGTCCCATCAGAGGAGTTTTGTTCTGGAAAGAAAATGTTTCATCCCTGTTGTCGCCTGGTTTATTCTATTCTCAGTGTGGTATTTTTAAAGGCCTTGACCTGAATATGTGAGGTCCCATGAGACCACTGTGTTCTTTACATATAATAGGGAATTCAAACAGTGTCTCAGTTCAGTTTGTGCTAAAAAAGTGTCAAACTCTGAAATCCAGTTTGACTCATTGAGTGATGACATTTACACTCAAGTGCAATTAAACGGCAGGAAAAAAAAAGGGTGCAGTTAGTGAAAAGTAAAGCTACCATTAAAAATACAAAATAATTAAAATTTTGGGTTAAAAAATTTACTTTTTTTTAACGTCGAGGAGCCAAATCAGGGTGAAATAACAGAACCATACAATTTTATTAGGCCTTTAGGCTTTATTTTTTGATGCTTTTAAAACTTTTATAATTTTGTTTGGTTCTGTTACTATGGTTTCATTCCAATTTTTTTTTTTTACTTAATTTCAAGTAAAAAATTGTTCTGTATGTAATCTTTAAAGAATAAAGACTTATTCCACTCTTAATTCTGAATTTGATAATCCAAACAGGAATAAAAACTGCTGCGAAAGCTATGCAGCACCTGTCCTATAAATGGTTCTAATACCAGGGATATAACAAGTCCTTTCAATGGAGCTGCATTTTATTGGTTTTTTAGTGCAGTTTAGTGCATTTTATTGGTTTTTTGTATTTTTTTAGTGCAGTTAAGTGTATTGTTAGTCCATTTTGGTTCATTATTAGTGCATTTTATGGTATTTTTAGTGCAGTTTAAAAAAAAATTTGTGCAGTGTTGTGTATTTTAACAAAATGTTTTGTGCATTTTGATTTTTTTAGTGCCTTTTATCGTATTTTTTGTACTTTTTTTAAGTGGAGTTTATTGCATTTTATTGTTTTTTGTATTTTTTTTGTGCAGTTAAGTGTATTTTTAGTCCATTTTGGTTTATTAGTGCATTTTATGGTATTTTTAGTGCAGTTTATGTTTTTTTTGTGCAGTGTTGTGTATTTTTTAAAATGTTTTTGTACATTTAGATTTTTCTTTGTGCCTTTTATCATATTTTTTGTACTTTTTTATGTGGAGTTTAGTGCATTTTATTGTTTTTTGTATTTTTTTAGTGCAGTTAAGTGTATTTTTTTTATGGTAATTTTATTGTATTTTAGCGCAGTTAAGTGTATTTTTTTATATACATTTCAGTACATTTTATTGTATTTTAGTACATTTTATTGTACAGTTTAGTGTATGTTTGGATATAATGGTTCTAATACCAGAGACATAAACACCACAGTCCTTTCAATGACTCTTTAATCTCATGTGAACAGGCCTAAACTTCTTCTGTTCTGCAGTCACGTCAGTCCTGAACAGTACAGACACAGATATGCCTGTTTGACCTTCACTGTGATGGACTACGACTGGCTTTCCACCAACGACTTCGCCGGCGAAGCGGTCGCTCCTCTCAGCGACTTCTGCTGGCCGGGCAGACCCAACGCCTCTGCTGCTGGCAAGAGTGTCCAGCCGTCCATCCTCCATCTGTCTCGCAGTAAACCCAGCGGTACAAACACCTCCAGGCTGTTTCATTCTCTTATTTTCTATTTTTTTTTTTTTTTTCGTCTTTTACACAAACATAATATAGCTTCTCGGGGTACCAGAGGGTGCAGGTCTGGGTTTGCAATTACTTGTGTAATACAACATGAAAAGCCGTTCAATCCAGAGAGATTTGTGTCAGCTGTGGTGACTCTTCTCATCTGTTTGCTCTCCCCTCCAGAGAAGCCCATCATGAGGATGCTGGACGCTCGTATCGGAGACAGGGAGGCTCAGGAGTTTGTCCGCAGGCTGAAGGAGATTGAAAAGTCAATGGAGGAGGAGTAACAGCTGTCAGCGTCGCCCGTGTTGGTGTTTTCTGACCACGTCTTGCAACATGTGCTTTTGTACTTGGTACCACGTTTACAATATTTGACTTTTTTTTTTTTTCCTCCAATGTTCTCGTTTGTTCAGTAATTATACCAAAATACGAAGGAAAAAAAAAAAAACAAAAGAAAGAAAAGGAAACGGCCAAACTTACAGTTGTTTCCGAACTGGGAGATTATTGAGCCGCATTTTGTAATAAACGTCCAAAATGTAATAACTTTTTCATTTTGTAATGAATTTTGCCGCATTGTGTAATAAGTTATTACATTTTGAAAAGATTATTACAAAATACACTTGAAACCTTTTTAAATGTAATAATTCTAAAGCATAGTTTGTTTGTTAATTGTATTTTACTTTAATTTGGGCATCCATTTTAGGTTGAATTTGGCAGAAAAACCTTCTTGAGGCTTAACAGGTTAAACAACATAAGTGTCTTCTGCTTGTTTACAGAGCTGCTGTGACCATTCATTTTAAACTAATATGAAATGGCCTCAAAAGGCTAAACAAACAATAAAATATATCCATAATTTCAAATTGTCCTAATGTCTAATATGTCTAATTACCAGCTAAGACCTAAACAGCTCCATGAGTTTTAATGCCACACCACCAAAGCACCTGATGCTGCAAAATGGAATAAATTATTACAAAACAAAATGAAAACGTTATTACATTTTGGACATTTACTACAAAATGCACCGTTATTACAAAATGCGGCTCAACAAGATTCACATCCCGTCACTGTGCAACCCGACGCTGTCTGAGTTCAACTCTATTTTAGAACTTTATGGATAGACGATCCTAAATGTTACTAGTCTATATTTTTTGTAATGGAAGTTATTGTTATCTTTGTTGTATGATCTTTGATATGATAGATTTAACATTTCAGAACTATTTTGTGGAAGTAGCTTACATATCCAATAGTATTCAGTCTAAATCTATACCTCAGATATGCTCATTAGTCACAGGGGGAGTTTAGCAGGTATTCACATTCTTCATGGACGTCGTACTGTAGAGGTAAATTGCATGAAAGGTGTTTTAGAATGTAAAAGCTTTGGACGACAAACGTTTATCTGAGAGAAAAAAAATAAATAAAAAATCCCTGTTTTGTGAAGGAAACGGTGGAGACTTAGCTCGAGAGATTTGCACCTATAGAGGTTTGGTGTTTTAAGGTCGCTCAGACAGATCGGCAGCGCAGAGGCCTAACGTTCCCCCGAGGCCAACGCCACCGCTAGGGTTCATTCCACTTCTCAGATTGCTCTTCACGAAGCGCACGATGGGTCATTGAAGGAGACAAATTCTTTTAACGCAGTTTATTTCTTTTACCATCGGATACAATCAGTTCAACACATGGCTTTGTATTATTACTGCAGCAAATACATCTGACAGTGATCGAATAAAAGAAGCTTTGTACACAATAGGTAATGAGTCACATATAAGGAGTGACACCCAGAACACTATGGGGGTTCGTATTCGTCATTAATTCAACTCCACAGGTCCATCTTCAACCTTATATTTTTTTTAACATTAGTGATAGTTATTGTTAAATATTACATCATTGTAAATGGAGAATACAATTTAAAGTGATCCAGAATCCAGGATCTTTTCCAGACCACCACCAAAACTGAATAATATGTTCTTTGTCACACTCCCAATATCTCCTGAAAATTTTTATCAAAATCCATCCATAACTGTTTGAGTTAATGTTGCTAACAGTCAAACAAACTCCAGCGAAAATATTGGCAGAGATAATAGATTCATGACCCACTGCAACACAAGGACTATTAAATAATTAATTAGTGAAATAATAACCTAAAATGAATTTTGTATTTTAATGAATTAATGACACATATATTTAATTCAATTTTTTTTTTTAACTTTATTTACCCCAGTATGTCCCATTGAGATCAATGTTCTCTTTTTCCAAGAAGACCTGCTCTATCAGTGCATGTCTTTTAATTAATTAGTTAATGACATATTTAATTAATTATGTAATGATGTATTTATTTATTTGCTTTTGGCACTTTTAGTTCTCTATACTTCAACATGACATGATGCAGTTTATAAAATATATACAATATTTCATAGAAGCATTTCTGTTGACAAATAACTGAATCAATTATGAAATTAATAGGTTTGGTTTAAAACAATATCTTTCTCAGTGTTGAATAATTGAATGTTAAGTTAAATTTGATGTTGACTTTTTACTTCAAACATGTGTCAGCTTTGAAAAGATAAAAATCCAACTCAATCTAACGTCAACGTTCTCACTAACATTTATTTCTCTGCCAAACATTCCATGTCCTCAACATTATTGTGTTGAAGTGAAGAGTATCACACAATTATTTTATCTTGATACCATTGCCATCATGAACAGAATCTGCACGTTTTCAGCTTTAGAAATTTAAAGTAATTTTATTCGCATTTTTTCAAATACCAGTTAAAACAATACATCGTAAAGTGACGAGAAATGACATGGTTCCAAATATATGTGTAATTTTACCAATATTGTGAAACACGTGTATAAATAATAATGTAGAAGTGATAAACTAAAGCATAATATTGTCAATATTATACTTATTTTAATTAACAACTTACAGGTTGTTCATATTCATGTTTTGTTCAAGTAGTTTGCAGTATTTTTGCTTCCCCCCCCCCACTCAAAAACACAGAAAACTTTGGCGTCAACATTATTTAATACAATTTATGCTATTATTTAGCATAGAGTAGACCCCACTACTGTAGCCCACTCTGCACCTGTGTCTTTTAACTGGCTGTTTTAGCACTGCAGCTCACTTTTTATCAGTTACATATTTATTTATTCATATACATTTATTGTATGTATGTGCTGTGAAGGTGGTGAGTTATGTGACAACCTAATTTCCCTGAGGGGATGAATAAATTATCTATATCATTTTGCTGTTGCGGCCCACTTTATATCACGTTAGCTTGTATGTAGACCCTAAACTAACATGAGTTTGACACCCCTGCTCCAAGGCCTCATAGTTGAAAGGAAGATAATACAGTACACACTGATTTTCCTCCGTCATAACACACCAGTGTTGAGCCAAGTGTGTGTCCACGCGTCCAAAGAACAGGGTTTTCAACACATTTAGGGCAGAAACTAAGTTAATTGCTGCTAATGAGCTCATGCAGTGTTGAGAAAGTTTTAGAAATAGCCATGAAATCCAACAAAGCCTTTGTGATCTGAACATCAAACCACGGCAGACTCATCAGCGCCCTTCTACAAAGACTAAAATATGAGCTTGTGTCTCAGTATGGGATTTCATTTCCTTCATGAAAAAACAAACCAAGTATAATGAACCTGTGCTCCGGCATAATTAGACTTGTGGGAACGGAAGCGTCCATGCCTGCTGCAGCGCTCACTGCTCTGACTGTGCCCAGTCCTCCAAGGTTCTGTGGACATCAGTGACATGTTTATGTTGTCAGAAAAGACTAACCTGGATCACTGCCACTGTCTCATCTATTTATTCATTCATTTTTAATCTACCTGAAACCTTTCTACACATACCAAAAAGAAAATGTTCTAGTATATACTCTATTTCTAACTCCAATAATTCAGTTTCCTGCAATTTACCTTAATAATTTATAGAAAACTAATGTTGCCGTAGCAGTAAAAGCTGGTTTCCCGGACATTTTCTTTTTTTTAAATCTTGCTTGACTCCATAATATATCTATTTTTTATCTTGTATTACACTAAAGCAAACTAAAATAATATAATAGGAGAAATCTAACAGAGCAGTTACCAAAAGAATACCGTTTTATTGATTTAATTTGACTTGTGTTCACCTTGAAATTGTATTAAAGCAGAAGAAAAGAACCAGAGGAGCTGTATAAAATACATTAGAAGGAAAAAATTTAAATAATTGACTTATTGAGAGAAGTTCAATGTATATTAACAGGAGCCAAAGCTTTTTGAAGGTGACACCTAGTGGTCATTAGTGGTATTACACCGGCCTTATCTAAAAGCTTTTGCCCCTTGATTAATTAATATCCAACATTAGTTTTTTTTTAACTATTTGGAAGATTTTAAACAGTCTCACATACACAGAGTAGTGGATAAAGAAGAGTTAAAACCTCTATCAACCCTTTGTCCAGTTTGTCTTAACCCTTTAACTCCTAAAACGAACAGTTGAAAAATTAATAAAATAAGTAATCAAATGTACAGTAACAGCCAAAAAAACAAAAAAATTATATATATATATATATATATATATATATATATATATATATATATATATATATATATATATATATATATATATATATATATATATATATATATATATATATATATATATATATATATATATATATATATATATATATATATATATATATATATATATATATATATATATATATATATATATATATATATATATATATATATATATATATATATATATATATATATATATATATATATATATATATATATAATAAACCAATAAAATAATAAGTTACATGAACAAAAGACAAATGACACAAAAGTGAAGAAAAATAATAAAATACAATATTAAATGTAGAAATATAAAACTAAATAAGACAAAATTAACAAAAACTAATAAATATTTACAAAATAACTTAATGAAATATAAATAAATAAATAAAATTGATTTTGGTTCCAGTAGTTTTACTTTTTTCTTTTTCCTAAATCAGTTTCTTTCCACTTCTTTATCTACTTATATCAGATCCATGAACAAAACAGTCTTTTTTTTTCTGAATATTGAAAATAAACCGTCCTTTCAGGTGCATCAGGGGTTAAAGGGTTAAAGTCACATTAATCCTCCTTCATTTAATAACATAAGAAAATCTGATTTAATCTGTTAAAACCAAAGCACTGTTTGCAAACAGCCTCCAACAGAATGATGGTTAAAGAGGCATTAATTAAGTTTTTAATTCATTTATCTATTTTTATTATCATGGATTTCATTTATTTATACCTTCATAGGAAAAAAATGGAAGGAAACCTGCCCTGTGATGGGAGGGTTCCTGCATTTCTTTAGTTCATTGATCTTCAATTAACATGTTTATTCAACAGTTTCAACAAAACAACTTGAAACAAGACAACTGTGCCATTTAAATGTCTTAAAAATTGTAATCAGATTAATCATGATCATGGATGAATCTGTGTTAATGCGTTCATTTTGACCTGAGCTGGTAAAAGTACTGAAGTAAAAGTACAGCTACCTGTGTGAAAAAATACTTACGCATAACTTCTCAATTTTAATCAAGTAAAAAAAAAAGTTAAATAAATAATACTTATTTAATCAGGAAAGTTTCAAAAGTATCCAAAAATAAAGCCCTTAAATATGTTTGATACCATACTGAAATTATGGAAAAAAATTGAGGAAAAAATAAAAATTGAGATAAAACTTCATCATTATGAGATTTAAAAAAAAAAGATAATTATGAGATAAATAAATATGAAATAAGAAATGCATAATTATGAGAAAAAAATTAGAAATTTTGAGATAAAGCCAGAAGTAGGAGATAAAAATTCACAATTACTTTCTCCTGAACACTGATTTTATTTTTCATACCATCACATCTGTTTAGTTTGAAAAAATAAATCTATTCTGAGAATGTAAGGAGTAGAAAGTACAGATATTTATGAACAAATGTAGGAGTAAAAGTCAAAAGTTCCCAGAAAAATAAATACTCAAACAAAATACAGATAACTTAAAAAAATCTACTTAAGTACAGTCAAAGTACTTTACTTAGATACATACATATTGTATTTTTTTTTTAAATGTCATAATTGTAAACTGCTCCTGTCTAGGAAACTGGCTTTTACAGACATGTAGCTTTAAGTTTGCATTTTATAAAAACAATAACACACACACACACACACACACACACACACACACACACACACACATTGAGGTTGGAAGAATGAATAAAAACCCCAAACAAATAAAAACATCAATAATGAGCCGTTCATGTTCATTTACACCAGTACTTTTTTCAGTCAGGCTGTGAAGGTGTTTTTAAAGACAGTTTAATCTCACCATAGTAACAGATGTGCAGGTAAAACACACTGTAGCAAATACACACATGATTTAGCACCAAACTCACACCGACAGCATTTTGATAGTGATGGAATTTTAACGGTAGCTGCTTGTTGTCGTGCTTTGTCGTTATCCTTGTGGAGTTGTGAGGATAAAGCACGCTTGAAAAAAACACATCTATGCCTGATGAGTGCGCTGCATTTACAAGGACTGTCCAGGTGATAACCAAGCCCACTGTATTAACCCTCCTGTTAAATTAACCTGGTTTACTGATACTACTACCACGACTAAATATAATACTACATACTATCTACCACGACTAAATATAATACTACATACTATCTACCACGACTAAATACAATACTACATACTATCTACCACTACTAAATACAATACTACATACTATCTACCACGACTAAATACAATACTACATACTATCTACCACGACTAAATACAATACTACATACTATCTACCACGACTAAATATAATACTACATACTATACTCTATATATATATATATATACACACACACATACATATGAAAAATACATTTTTTTAGTATGAAAGTTCTTCTAGTTTTAATGAGTGTAATCAATACATAATATTACATTTGTTCATCCCATATATTTCTGATCATCATTTTTATATCACAGACACCGTTGGGGTAAATTTGACCCAGAAGTCAAACTGGAGGTAAAAGTGTGTCAGAAATGTCAGACTAAAGCTGAAAAAGTTTGAACGTGCTTTTTCAAATGAAAAATGAGTAAATTGTCCAAATGGAACCATTAGCTGTTTGAGGTAAGGAACACTATTATACTAAATATTGATAGAATAGTTAATAATGGAATTCTATTAACATTTTGGTTTGGTTTTGGACATATTTTGGATAATGATAGATACACTGGGTCAAATTGACCCAGGAACACTATTGCTGTTCCTGATAAATGAACATAACAGGAGGGTTAAACAGGAGCATGAAAACCTGTCAGTCCGTCTCAGCAGCACTTTTATTATTTATATTTATTTATTCTCGCTCCATTGTGAATTATTACTGTATCAACTACCACCAAAAAATACTTTTCCAAACAATAACTGAGTCAAATGAAGCTAATAATATAGAAGAGAGTCTATAATAAAGCATTTAATGTATGTTTCTATTATGATCACACTTTCAAATACAGATAATACACTAAACATGTATTTTATTTGTCAATGGAGCACAATTTTCAGAACAGGTTTGGGTTTTTTTTTCTACAGGCAATAGATTGTTTGTTTTTTGGATTAATGGAATGAAAAATTCAAAGATATTATCCTACATGTCTTCAAATGTTAAGTGAAGTCACAGTATAATTGTTGTGTTTATTTTATGCAATGAAGTAATGTATTAAAATGGGGGGTGGGGGGGGGGGGGTGATATTTCTAATGCTTTGGTGTTTACTTTGGGAAATATAACAAAAGGCATCAGACTGTGAACTAATAGAATCACTTTGACTTAGTTTCATGACCATCAGTGCTGACATGGACATACAGTATTTTATCCAAGAGACTTATCGCTGAATTAATGAGTAAATATCGGTGAACTGATTTTTTTTTTTTTCTTTCTTCGTTGTTTAAAGGCAACAGCTGGTGAAAAGCATTTTAAAGAGGCAAAACAACTTCAATTTGTTATCGTAAAAGTGAGTTATTTGTCCTTCAATTGTAAATGCCTGTGTTGCTGTTTACTGGATTATACCTTTGGGACACGTCTATGAACTTGAATAAAGATTGTATTGAAATTTCAACCTTAAGAGACTGTTTCTTTACATAGTTTTAACAACGGACAATTCAAATGTGACCACATAATATAATAATAGCAACATTATTTGAGTAAAGTGCAATTGTGTGATGCTGAATAAAGATCACCCTTAAAATTTAGGTAACATTATTATTATTATTATTATTAATAATAATAATAATACCTCAAATTTATATAGAGTATTTTAGGACAATCAAAGATGTTATTACAAACAATACAGACAAATTTAGTTTTCAAACCCATTATTCTATACTATTTTGACTATAATGTAATGATTAAATACAGAGTCCCATTTATAATTTATCTATCAAGACTAAATTCATTTTATGAGAAAAGGTAGAATTAAAACAGACAATAGTTTGAATGTTATTTAGCACACCATTTCACTTTTTCAAGGACTTCCAGTCTTATTTTAGGTTAAAAATACTCTAGCCTAAATGTCACTTCAAATGGCATTAAAACATAACATGTTTTGACATTCTGATGGGATCTGCCAAATCTTATTTGTCAAGACATTGATATTTTTGTAATACAATATACAGAATTTACATCTTTAAAAGGAGTTAGAGGGACTATAAAGATGTGTATATATACAGTATATGTGTTATTCTATTATGTATTTATGTCAAATTAACATTTTTAATCTGATTAATCACTGGGTTTGTTTGGATTAATTTAGATTAATAATTTTAATTGATATTGTGCAGGGTGTAAAACAAAAACATTTAAAATAAAAACTAAACTAAAACACCATCATATTAATACTATCTATAAACACCTAATTCCAGTTGAAAATGATAATTATGAATTAAACTTAAAGGGATAGTTCATTATTTTTCACATGAATCTATATGGGATCACTGTCTTTACTCTCCTGGACCCACAGTGTCCTGTGAGTCGAGTTCTGGTCTAGTTCTGGTCAAAGCTAAAGTAGTCCCGGCAGGTTTCCTGGCATCAACAAAATAAAAGGTCTCTTCTCAAAACAGTATGTGTTCGAATGAGTGATTTATTTGTTCCGTGATGGTTTTATTATGCAAATAAATCAAACACATACTGTTTTGAGAAAACAAACGTTTTAATTTCGTGACCCCAGGAAACCTGCCGGGACTACTTTCGCTTTGACCAAAACCAGACCACAACTTGACTCACAGGACACTGTCGAGGGTAAGTCACTGCACCATTGACTATCATTATTTTTCTTGAGCTGTGTTTGACATCACTCCCTAACCCCTTATAGTGCACTGTATAGAGACCACGCCATTTTGTAGGGGTGTCCGAATCTTGAGTGAACTATTTATAATCACCAGTGCTGGGTAAGTTACTTTGAAAAAATTATGAAATACAATTACTAGTTACTTCCTCAAAAAAGTAATTGCGTTACCAACTGTGACTCCACTAGCAAAGTAATTAGTTACGAGGAAAAGTATTTTTGTGTGTATTTTTCTTCCACCACTAGGGGCGCTCTAACCGGAATTAGAATCAAAATTACTAAGAAAAATCAATGCAAAGAAGAATACGCTACTTTTTCTTTAGAAGAACACAGACGACAAGTTACCAACTGTTAATTATTTTCTAATTTTCACCTCTTCATCATGGAACCCACGCAAATATTTAAATTGAAGGCTATCGATCTTTCTATCCAGGAAGGAAACCGCGCTGTTGCACATAAGCTGAGCGTCAATGAATAAATGGTGAGATGTTAGAGGTCACAGCGGGAAGAGCTCATGAGTCAAAACTAGCTTTCAGAGGACATAAAAGCAGGTGGTCTGAACTTACTGCAAAATACTGGTTAATTTTCCCCCTCTTGGTTCTGTTTTAATCAGCAAAGTTGCTCCCATGTTAAAAGGTACGGTTAAAAAAAGAAAAAAAAATCTGTTCAGGTACAAACATGCAACTATATTTACAGTTCAAAACCATTCTGTACATGCAGTAAATATCTGATTTTTCAACATATATATCTGCGGTTTATAAACTGGTGAGGCTTGTATATTGTTTTGTTTAATTATATTTTTTAAAAATAGGGCAGATGTTGCTTATATACAGGTGTGGTTTATAGTCCAGAAAATATGATATATATAGTTTCACACTATATGTTGATGTTTTGTCATTTGTTTTTACCCGTTTCAAAGTAAATGTATTACCAATGGCTCCTTTAAATGTTTTCTAATGTGACTGACAGATTAAAACAGCAGGCATGCTATTAAATCATAGCATCCAGAAGTGTTTATTAGGTCCAGTGTAACTTCAGAAGGTCAGCTTGCCCACAATCCCATTGTTATTTGTCAGAGCGCAGCCATGACAGTGAATTAGTGAGGGTCTGTTGTTGCTATGTGCGCCTGCAGTCAGCTGAATAGTTGTCGATACATTTTAAATTAGAAACAGTGCAATGACACTGGGCTATTGAGTTGCACGTTGGCTCAGGTGTGTTGAAGACCTTGTCATATGATGCAGACTTCATCCCCTCTAGTCAGTTCCTGCAAACACTCCATCTGTGCACAGAACAGCTGTCTGCCTCTTCAGTGTATGTGTGTCTGCCCTAGTATTCCTATCTTTATGGGGACATTGACCTGTTTACATAGTCACACCATGAGGAGCAAAAGTCAAGTCTACCAGAGGGTTAAATATAAATGTAGGTCCCCACTAGTAAAATATAAATCTGTATGAAATATTAATATTTATGCAAATTATGTCCACTATAAACACATTAACTGGTTTTTTCTAGAAGCCCCCCCCCTACAGCATGAGGAAAACAAATGCCAAACTAAACTTGTATTTTTCAAAGGTTTGAAAATTTGTTTGTTATTTGTTGTTTTTAGAATTTAAAAAAAATTATATTTTTAATACTTTATATTTTTTTATTTATTTTTAAGTGTGTTACTCAATGGCTACTTCACCTACAAGTGATGATGACAAATGTGGTCACACAGAAACCAGTGTGTGTGTACTTGTATACTTCTGTTTATGGGGACATTTATGTGTTCACAGTTACACCATGGGGACCTCTGACACTATGGGGACCAAATTCAGGTCCGCATGAGGGTGAAATATAAATAAAGGTCCCTACTACTAAAATAGAAATGATCCAGCCCTATAAATACATGAATTAATTTTTTTCCGTAAGTCCCCATAAAACATGGAGTAAACGGGTGCAAAACAACACATGTATTTTTCAATGGTTAGATTTTTATGCATTTTTTAAAGTATTTATTCATTTTTTGAAAATTATTTATTTGATTTGTGTGTCTTTGTGTGTAATTTAATTAAAAAAGATATTTTCTTTTTAGTTTTTAAAAAAAAAAGGATGTTTACACTCCCTACCCAATGTCGACTTGATTACAAATTTGGTTCTCATGAGACATAGAAACAAGTGAGTGAGTGAGTGAGTGAGTGAGTGAGTGAGTGAGTGAGTGAGTGAGTGAGTGTGTGTAGCTGGGTGTCCCTCAGGTTAATAAGTCTTCTGCTCTACACTGGCTGCACAGTACCAGCTGTATTAGTACCATCTGTATCAGTACATGTCATTAACATAGTGAATAGTGAGTGACAGTTATAAGAGGCAGACCACAGAGAAGCTGATGAAGAAGCTGGAATTTACATCAAAGGTTTTTGGTTTTAACCACTAGGTGTCCTTGTAATGTCACAAATCTAATCACGAGCTGAAGCAAAGTCATAATAGAACAAAACACAAGACATGTTTTCCCCAAATAACATTTACTGCCACAATAAACCAAGTACAATTTTAAATGTACAATCTGAACAATCATTTTTGACCCAAAGGACATTTAATCTCATGGATATTTTCCCTGTGGTTATTATATAGTAGTCTTTTTTTTTGAATGATAATTTGACAATTTTACTTTGTATTTGCTTTATAGAAATACATGGTGCATTTATGAAAATATACAAATACATCTACACAGTAACTCACTTTTAAATATTTTATTTTTGGGTGTTTTTGAAAACTGTTCAGATATTTTTTCCTGCTGAAATACATATTACTTCACCCATAGCAAAAAAAAAAAAATTCAGTTTTACTTTATTACAATTGAGAAGTTGTACTTTTGAACTTTTACTTCGGTAAAGGAGTTGAATCAGTACTTCTGCTTTGACCAGAGTATTTTTCCTCACAAGTAGTTGTACTTCTACTTAAGTACAGAATGTGAGTACTTTGACCACCTCTGTCTTCTAGTTAGTTTTCAGATGATTTCCCTTTTCCAAGAACTATATTCAACTCTAAAAACCCTTGGATTTGCTGGAAAAATTTATTATTACACATCTGGGAACAGTTACAAAATGATGTATAGCTGCAGATTAAACTACACAATAGTTTATATATAAAGTAGGTCAAATAAAGCCAACCTTAAAAAGATTATATATAGTATTTCTACTCTATTGTTAAAATATGACCTAAAATTGTGATTGGTGTGTAAAACAGAGTTCTGAAGTTGACCACTAGGGGCAGTAGTGAGTCACTGTTGATCTCCTATGAGGTAGAAGCATCAGGAAGTGACCAGATGGGATGAAAACCCACAAAGAAACAACATTTAGAGTCAAAGAAAGTGACCGTGATAAAAGATAGAAGTACTATTATTTATTCTCACCACTGCACTGGACACAGCTCTAAATGAAAACAATGGAGTTTGAGGCCAATTCAATCCAATTTTATATATAGAGCACAAATTTTATTTTTTAACATGTTAATATTTTTTTGTATTTGTAGATTCACTTTAATGTGTACATTATTAATACAAACTTAAATATGTGGAATAACACCTTCATATATATTAAAAACATGAGCTAACCAGCACTTTTGTCATTTTTTGTTTTCTGATTCATATTATGAAAGTATGTAAGATTTAACACATTTAATGTCTGAAGCAGATACTTAAAAAAAATATGTACAGCAGTGTAATGGGTGTAAATTTGCTTGATTGCACTGATCAATGAACATGGTATTGACTAATTTGTATGTGATGAACTAAGTTTGCCTGCACAAATGACAACAGATGCACAGTCTTTGGAGACCGCCCGATTTAAATTATGATTTTGTGTGTACTACTGGTTGTTGTCATGGAGACAATACACTGGGAAAACTA
Organism: Siphamia tubifer; assembly: GCA_020466265.1. Classification (NCBI taxonomy): domain Eukaryota; kingdom Metazoa; phylum Chordata; class Actinopteri; order Kurtiformes; family Apogonidae; genus Siphamia; species Siphamia tubifer. The sequence continues at coordinate 34,437,885 of CM035790.1, forward strand.
CTCAGGAACACAAGCACTAATGGCAACAGTGCACTGGAATAATCCAAATCACCCCCTAGTTCATCTATCACAGAGGTCACCTTTATTTTATAAATATTTGCATTGTGCTGAATGAAGACGATCTACTGAACTTTTAATTTTGTAGCAAAAAATAGTATTTTTATGCAAAGAAAACAGGCCTTCCACTGACTTCCTTTGAACATTTCTAAAACCTTTAACCTCAGTTAAAGATTTCACGGTTTTTCACATGAATTTATATGTGATCAGTGTCTTTACTGTAGTGCACCCACAGTGACTTACCCCCAACAGTGTCCTACTGTATGAATCGAGTTCTGGTCTGGTTTTTGTCAAAGCAAAACTCACACCTCATAATTGCTTGGAACTACTTTCTCTCAATAGCGATCAATGCACATTACCGCTAACAGCTGTGCGCCTGCACGTAGCAGCTGCAAACACTGTCAAACAACTGATGAAAGGAACTGTTTAAGCTACACAGAATTTTTGCACTGGTTCATTTTGCACTGATCTGCTAATTATTATTGTACTTCCATATTTTAGTTCTACTTTATATTGTATATAGCCAAAAACCTCTGTATTTCACTATTGTAGATATATTTAACATTTCATGTCCTTGTTCCGATACTACAAAAGCACAACCGCTAATGCCTGTACTGCTGCAACAAATACATTTCCCAACTTGGGATGAATAAAGTACATCCATCTATATGAAAGTAGTTTGCGAAGCCGCACAGCTATTAGCAGTGACAACGAGCATTGATAGTTATTGATAGAAAATAGCTCCAACCAATTACGAGTTCTGAGTTTTTGTTCTGTGACTGTTTTGTTGGGAAAAACTGAACATCATTCAAATACATTGTTTCGAGAAGAAACAAGTTCTATTTTATTGAACCCAGGAAACCTACCGGGACTACTTTCACTTTGACCAAAACAGGACCAGAACTGGACTCATAGGACACTGTCGGGGGTAAGTCACTGTGGGTACACCAGAGTAAAGACTGTTAACACACACACATTCATGTGAAAAATAGTGAGCTATCCATTTAATTATCATAAATACATTAATAAAAAAACAAACAGTTAAATAAAAATGTCTAATTAGCAAAAAAAAGTTCAGTGGTGAGAGCTTATGGTGAGCTCTTATCAGGTATTTCCTTAAATTTTGGAGGCTTGGCCTGGTGTTGATCCTCAGGAATGTTGGCAGAGCTCATACGCTGCTGCTGCTGCTCCTCTGCTTGGCTCTGGCAGATACATTTAACAGCGCTGTGATCCTACGGTGTCTTATCTCCCACTCCAACAACACTAATCCTCCACACAGAAATGTTACTCTGCGGAGCCTGTGCCCTGGAGCCCCCACACAGACACTCCTTCCACCTTTTATCCTCCTTAGATTTAAGATTACACACCTGCAGATTTCCTGACATGGCTTTTCCCTGGCAGACTGACGCTGTGCTCTAGTCATAGTAGATACATTTACATCTGCCAAGAACTGGAGCCAGGTATGTACCAAACTGAACGTGTACGTACTTGCTTGCGTGTGTTAAGTTTTTCTAAGTTGCCTCGGCGATGGAAAGAATGATGCACCTCCACTGTTAGCAGTTACAGGAAGTGAAAATATACTTAAATCAGATGTGCCACGTAATAAATATCCACCCACTGCCGAGAAATGAGAAGTTTCCGATAGAGGACGGTTCCATGGTTTAAACACCTGTTGTCTGCAGGTGCGTCGTTTGCAGCAGTAATGAGCTCCTTCTGAAGTCCACCCGTCCTCTCCAGTCAACGTGATGAGGCCGGGATGAGGACAGAGGCCGACACAGCAAGTCCTTTGTGGCTGCAGGGGCCTCTGTCGGAGTGAGAAGAGATAAAATTGGACAGCTTGCCCCTGAGGAATGCAAATGGGACAGTTTTTGGGCCCAAGCCAGTGATTCCTTTGAGCTTTTTAACAGGTTCCATCATAAAACCAGCTCTTCATGGACACGCAGAGCTTCTTCAGCTGATCTGCAGTACAGAGGATAATGGGTCAAGCCCAGTACTGTGTTCTAATATCCATACGGTCATGAGTACACTTTAGCTGCGCTTCTACTAGTATCTGCACTACCCGATTCCACTTCCTTTAGTTTGTTTCCACTACATAAAAAGGGCCTGGTCCCATGGTACCTGGTCCAAGATTTTTGGTATCTTCCCTTCTGAGGTCTCAAGCAATACTATAACATGACGTGTAAAAAGCGTAGATACTGATTGGTGGAGTTGTCTCTGCGTCATTGCATTGTCAACATGTCACCCGCCATTAAAAAAGCAAAAGATTTAGAGTTAGAGTAAACAGAGCAGGAAGTTAAATTTCGTCTGCAATACAATGTCATACAGCAAACTACACTGTGGTCGGTCATGGAGGTCGAGACATTTCTGTCTTTGGTGGCCGATAAAATTACTAAATCAGGGTAAGCTTGATGGTGCCTCACGATGACATCCAGGTACGATAATACCTGTGGTGGAAATGCTCTCAAGGAATAGTACTGTACGTGGTCTAGGGTCAGCATTTGTCCAGATTTCACCCAGACAGACGGCTCTAAAATTGGACTGTCCAGACATCTGTCACACATCCTCAATTTTTACATTTTGTCCTCAGGACCTAAGAACAAAATGTAAAAAATGAGGATGTGCGACAGACCAGTTTTAGAGTCGTCTGGATGAAAACGGTCATGAAAACGGTGACGAATGGTCACCCTGACGTGGTCCCTACGCTGACAAGAAGACTAGAATCGAGCCGATACCACGTAGTGGAAACGCTGCATATGTTCAGTACTTACTAATGTCACATTTCCACTAGTATCGGCTCTACTTGATTCAACTCGCTTTGGTGCATTTCCACCACGAAAAAGGAACTGGAACTATAACAAAATGTGAATCAGTCATTGCATTATCAATTTGTGAGACGGCATTTTTAAATAACTAGATTTGGATTTACAGTAAACAGAGCGGTAAGTTAAATTCAGTTTGCAACGCAATAATGGCATTCCACAAAACTACACTGTAGTCAGTCACGGAGGTTGATTCATTTGTCTTTAGCGGTTGACGGGGAACAAAAAACTAAATCCGCGCAAGTTTGATGATACCTCGTAAAGTCGCCCAGGTACAATAGTATCTGAATGGAAACACTCAAGGAATATTACATGGTCCCCGAGCTGATGAGTATAACTGAGTAGAGCTGATACGATGTAGTAGAAACATAGCTTTACACACGGTACACTTTCCATCCTTACCAAGTGTACTTATTTCAGCAGGTAAGTACTGTTCCAATTCCAATACTGTATAGTGCACTTATCGGAAATGATGATCACAACTATGGCCCGCCATGCCATTATTTCTCAATTTTTCTCTTTTTAAAATGACTGTCGACTTTACTGAGCTTTTGCTAACATCTATATGATGGCTAAATTAAATACAGGAAAGTAGGTGATTTCACATAGAAATGCAAAATACAGTGCACAATATTACAATAAATGATGATAAATCACTTAATAAAAAAAAAGAATTCATTCAGGAACTGTCAAAAAGGTACCAGCGGGTGTTCATGGGTTAAATGTTTTTTAAAGTTTTACATGTTTACTTTGTGTTTATTTGAATTTTACTGCCTCAAATGTTCATAATTACATCTGTGCTTTATTCATTGAAATACTAAGCAGCTTCTGGCTGTCCCCCCTGGAGCTGGTTACATTTGGAGCTGCTTTCATGGAAATAATCGAGTCGACGCCCCACAGATCGACTCATCCCCTGCTGATGCACTTGCACAGTTTGACTCGCAGCCTGTTCTTCATCTTCTGCAAAATGTTAGTGTACAGTACACTCTTGCTGATATGTCCTCAAGGTGTCCGGCCAGTGAGCGGGACGTTATACGATTTACAGTGATGCATGCTCAAAATAGATTATATGCACAAATGATATATGCTGCGGCATATATAGAGAACAGAACAGGCCTTATAGAAGAAAACCCAGCAGGTTATCACATGAGCAGCAGCTGATTTCCTTCCGGTTATTGCATCTTTCACAACAGATCAGCCCCGAGAAGTTCTCTGGCTCTGTTAAACATCGATCTTTGTCAGCTCCCCAAGATGACTGAAGGACTTGTTTATGAATTTACACTCTTTCATGTAGACAACAATGAACAGTTGAGTCATCACAGGGAGGGCGATACAAAAACCAGACCATGAGAAGCAGAGAAAAGAGCGCACAGTGGAGACCAGCCAGCACCACAATGTCTGAGAAAGATGATCATTTGAGGACTTAAATAAAAACAGAGCTGGTTTCTTGCCTCACAGAGGGTTCTGTGAAGAAATCCTTATTGTGGCAGCACACGTCCACATGAATACACTGTTTATCCTTGCAGTTCAGAAAGCACACTAACTGTGGTTCTGTTGGTCACTTCCAAACACGCACATCCATCGCTGGCTATTTCTGCAGCAGTATGTCTGACTTATGCATTTCCTAAACTCACCAGTTTACACTGGTATTCCCTACCACAAACAAAGGATGTTACAGTTCAGGGTACAAATTTATCTCATATTTGGTGTCATCTTGAACCTAATTTTTGTTGAATTTATTGCTCTTTTTCATCTTTTCTTTCTGCTAATGAGGCCCTTGCATTAAAAATGTTCAAAGATGAACCGTTTGCATGCTATTCTACAGCTGTTCTCTTGTGTAGTCATGGGTTTTGTTGTTTTATTTGCATATCAGCCACCACAGTGGACGCACGCTACACTGCAAAAAAAAAAAAAAGGCTGTAACACCACAAAGTTGTAAAATTGCAACATGAAAAAAAAAAGTATATTTGATTTTGGTGTTAATCAAACTATAGCTGTACTTTTTACAGGAAAACCATGTTAACCAAATCAGATTTACATGTAGAAATTATGTATTTCTATACATTTGAAAAAAATAAAACTGTATATTGGAAAACAGTGCAGTGCTGCTGAAATTGTACAACCATAATGTAAAAAAACCCAACATTCTTGTACTTTAACAAGTACATTTTTCATTTTAAACAATACTAGTTGAGTTCACACGTTTCAAATACATTTATTCAGTGAACTAGTTCACTTTACACTGCTCAAAAACAAGTTCTAAAAAGCTTAAAAGATATTTTATACTTATTTTACCAAAGAAATATGTGAAAACTAGAAAAAAAAACAATCTGAGAGCACAGACCTCCACCCAGGCAGGGGGGAGGGGTCAGGATCACCACCAAAATCTTATCATTTGTTGATCTCCGAATTACACCACACCCTGAAAATGTCATCAAAATCCATCCATACGTTTTCGAGTTATGTTGTACACAATCCAACCAACCAACAAACAAAAACAAACACTGGCAAAAACATAACTTCCTTGGCAGAAGTAATCATCTTTGTAAGATTTATGGAAATATTTGTTTCAAGATCTACTGTCCAAAAATCAGTTCTTATATCTGACTGAAAAGCTACTATTTAGGTAATTATGTCTTATTTTATAAGTAATTAAATATTTTGTCTTGAAATGAGAAAATTACAATTGATATTTTATACGAGTTTAGTCAAACCATCATGTAAATATCAATGGAATCCAATATTAAATCTACATGTTACACTGTAAATAGGTTTGATGTGTGTGTTTTGTTTTTTTTACACATCCCTGGTTTAAACCCAAAAGGTTTAATAATCAAACCTGTTCCTTCTCTTGATCGTCCTGCTTCCTGGCCATGGTCTTCCTCTATGTAAAAAAAAAAAAAAAAACACGATAGGGTTTGATAGAATGAGCAGACATATCATGCTAATAATTTCACAAATGATTAAAAGCACATGCACTTGCTCTTGGATAATAGCCAGACTGTTCAGTATATATTAAAATCACATTTATCATATTCACAGTCTGTAATCTTAAATTACAGGCCACAGCAACAGGCCCCAGAAGGAGGAACAAGTGAGAGACTCTTTAATGTCACCTGCCTTGAACATCACAATTTTAGCTAACATCTCCACTTCTTTTTGTTGCATAATGAGTCATATTGGTGAAAATACAGGCACGTGAAGAATATTTCATCATTAATACTGGCAAAATATTAGAGACAAACTCTTGTATTAACAGAAAATATATGTCCTACGTTTGCCACACTCATAAACCCAAAGCTAACGGGACTCTGAAACGTCCTGTGTTTTAGCAGCTAGCTAACAAGAGAGATTAGCATGAGCTAATCTCTGCTAGCTTGAAGGCTACACGGCAAACTTGGAAAACTAGCTGTGTTGTTATAGTACATGTAACCTGTGGCGAGTCTGTCGACTTTTGGATAGACTGAGTCTTGATTTATAGCTCACCTGCAAATTGTGTCCTTTTAAAACAGTCCGTGACATAGCGTTGTCCAGCTGCTCGTTTGACCATGGTGAGTTACTGACATCTAGTGTTGTGTCGCCACAGCTTGTTCCACTCCATCTGGCATTAGACATCAACCAACATGTTCATTGCATGTTTGTGCCCCTGTGTCCTCAGATTTTATCATTTCTTTTACTCAACATGCATACTACTTTCTAATGATGAAATACTTATATATATAATTATGTGACATTTCCAACATTGACTGTAAAAAGTGAAGGGGTGGAAAGTGCGATGACAGTTGGACGGGGGGGGGGGGGGGGGGGGGGGGGTGATTTTGATCGTTTTTATTTTAAGGGGATGCCATCCGCCCTCAATTACAGTACTGCTTATTACTTAATTTACACGTCCTGTCTCGGTCCGTGTTCCTGTTCCAATCACTTCTTCGTCTGTTCTACTCAATGACGTAAATGTTAGCTAAAAGGACACACTGCCCCTTGCTGGATGAGTCGTGGGCTATTAGACACAACGGTTGTTCGATAGAGCTTCCATCTACTTTTTCAGCATTGTCATAACCCAGATGAAAATTAACACATATGTGAGATTTAATTCCATACTTCAAAAAACAGCGAAATATAATGCTCTATGACCTTAAAAACCACACATAAGACTTTTTAAGGAAGCCCCATCGGGTACTGGAGGGAAACTCTCGGTAGTCCTAAATGCACGCGCACACACATTCATTACCTTTCTCATTTACAGTTTCACTTCCGTTCACTCAGTTTCTTTTTTCGCCGCCGTATTCATCACAGTAGTCTTTGTTACACGCACGAGACAACCGTGAAAGAATTATGCTTGCCATAGACTTTACAAACTTAAAGCCACTTTACATCTTAGACCCACCAGACTCTGCTGTCAAACCGAGGGCCTTGCTGACTTCCGCATTATATAGCATTGTACGCGGGACGCCGTCCTTCGACGTCAGGGTGACGTCACCACAAGGGCCCGGTTTTTGCACCAAATTTATTTTATTTTATTTTTTTTTCTGGCCAGTGTTGACCTTTTATGAGAATGGTATTGTGCCCGTTATATTTGATGTTATTTATGTAAACCATGACTATGTAAAATGGAATGGAATATTGTATGGGAGACATGGTAGTTAATTGCCTGGGGGGGAGGAGCCTCGGGAATTAAAAAGAGGGCATTTCTCAGCAGACTCACTTGGAGTGTATTACAACAGGTAATAGAGACATTTTTATTTATTTATTTATTACCACCGCCAAGGAGGTTATGTTTTGCCGGCGTTTATCTGTCTGTTTTCAAGATAACTCGAAAAGTTATGGAAGGATTTTGATGAAATTTTCAGGATATGTTGGAAATGTGTACAGGAAGAACTGATTTCATTTTGGTCTGCGCTCTCAAGAGTACTTATCTAGTTTTATTTTATTTTAAAATAATCATATGCTGTTTATATTTTTGCTGCTGTTTATTATTGTTTGCTACCGAGCACAAACATGTTTTTTTTTCTCAGTTTGAAAGAAGAGCACAATAAATCACTTAAAAAATATTTTTTTGTTACACCATATAATTTTTTTTTTTTTTTGATAAGTTGAAGAACCCCGTCACAATTACCCAAACTCAAATCAGACTCTTTCTGTGTTCACAAAAGCCCTGTTTCCATCAGATAGTGTTCCCAAATCTGTGTCTCCTTCTGCCTCACAGGTGTGTCATATCAAGATGCTGATTAGACAGAATGGTTACTGCACAGGTGAGGCCACAATTAAAGGCCAGTCTAAAAAAATATGTACTTTTATTGCAGCACAATGCCTAAGATGTTGCAAGTTTTGAGGGAATGTGCAGTTTTCATGCTGACTGCAGGAATGTTCACCAGTACTGTTACCTGTGGATTTAATGTTCAGTTCTCTACCATAAACAATCTCCCAAGTGTTTCACAGAATTTGGCAGTTGATTTGAACAGGTCTCACAACCAGTGTTACAGTCGGGGGCAGTGGTGTAGTAGTGAGTATATGCTCAATATTATTTTCCTTTTTTTTAATTTAATTTTTTTTTTAATAATTCAGAAGGCTATTTTAGAAATTGTGATGTATAAAATACTCTATTTAGTTTATACACAAAAAGGCATCAGTAGTATTTGCTCACTATTGTAAAATGATGTCAGGTGAAAATAAAATATTGAAATACACAAAGGAAATATAAGTATGAGACAACAGAAATAAATGTAGGGATTAAAAATTAAAGATACAATAATACAAATAAGTGGTGCCAGTCACAACAAACCTTGTCCTCTCACAAAAGTTTTTAACAGATTTTCCCAAACTCTTATTGCAAAAACACTTTTTGGTTAACCTGACCTTTGACCTAAATCAACCAAAATTTAATGGGCTTTATTCTGGACCACCTTGCACCTTTCCTGAAAATGTCATGAAAACTGGTCCAGTAGTTTTTGCGTAAAGTTGCTAAAAGTCTCAAACAATACCCATCTCCCATTTGGGAGGCAGAGTAAGAATTGGTACAGAAATATATTTATCAAGCCATTTTTTAAAAAATATTTCTGTATTTATTATTCCAATATGACCTCCATACCTTTCAGGGGCACTAAGGAGTGGGTATAAGCATTACACAGTGCTGACTGAAGGGCCAATTTGCAATTTTTTTTTTCTCCTCGGACGATAAAGCACTATCATACCTCTGATTGGTTAGTACTCGCTGCTCTCACTGATTAGATTGGTTGATGTTAGGCACGAGGCCTGATGAGCCAATCAGAGGCAGAGTAAGGCGGGTCATACCGAAGCAAATATCAGTAACTCGGGCCGGGCAACTCTGGAAGCTGATTGGACATTTCAAGTGTCATTTGCACCCATTTGAATGACAGGTTACTACAGTTGAAAGGTAAGTGACACATGTTGAGAGAACCTACTTTCATAGAATACATAATTCTGAGGTAAGTTTTAAGGTGTTTTCAAACGAGTTACTGTTAAACTACTGCCCATATAATTGTGCATTTAGAGGAAATGTTTGAGTAGGCTAATATTATGAACAGCTAATATTATGAACAGCTAATGCTATCCTGTTTCGTGTTGAATACTGTACGTTTACATTCATGCAGGCTGCTTAGTAATACCCACAAACTGCTCCTGATCAAGTCATGATATGTTTATAATAGGAATAAATGCATAAATATACACATTTTCATAACTATTTACGTAGTAGATTGTCACTGAAGGCATTAAAACTATGAATGAATGCATATGGAGAGTAAAAAAGTGATATAGTATTTTAGATTTTTCAAAACAGACACATTTTGTTTTTATTATTGCTTTGCACGTTTTATTTGCACACACTTTGCATGAAGTAGTCGCCTGAAATGTTTTCCAACAGTTTCAAGGAGTTCCTACTGATGCTGAGCACTAGTTGGCCATCTGCAGTTCATCTCATGTACTTAAAATAAGAAGGTGAGTCCATGTTTTTTGTTTTTTTACATGTTTTACACGCACACACACACACACATATTTAAGCAGGACAGTACACATTTATGCATTCCATTTATAATCATATGAATATTAGTTTGTATATAGTTAGTATCAGTGTTTCCCCACTTAATAAAGTGAGTCATGCAATACAAAACAATTAATACTTATGACAGGTTTTTGGTCATCTAGAGTATCTTGTCATTGCTTCTAAAACAGAGTCTTCTTTCTAGACTTTTTTTTTTTCCTTTTTAAAGGCAAAAATTCAGAGTATACCCACTTCTCTAGAGACCAGTTCACCACTGCTCATGCCCCCAGACCACGTGTAACCACATCAGCCCAGGATGTCTACACATCCAGCATCTTCACCTCCAAGATCATCTGAGACCAGCCTACTGGACAGCTGCTGCAACAAACGGTTTGAATAACCAAAGCATTTCTACACAAATTAAATCGGTCAAGGAAAAACTAATGACTAAGGTTCTCATAACTCATGCGTGGAAGGGTTAAATAAAGTCTAACTGAATTAGTCATTCTGAGCACAATACTGCCTACGCTAGGTATTTACAGTAGTCCCAGCAGATGAAGAACACATTAGTTGCAGTCCATCAGTTCTTGTGGTACTATCTTGGTTGGTGGAAAAGTGTGTGTGTGTGTGTGTGTGTGTGTGTATACACCTACAGACTCTATTTTCCTTGGCAGCTTGTTTAATGTGTTCAAGGGGAGGTGTACTGTTCCCAACTTGGCTGCTGGTATTAACCTTTACTTTCCTAGAAAATGTAGAGTAACAACACAACTTGGCCACATTGTGAATAGGGACAGTGTCATTATTATTGACCATGAAGTAGACAAAAAAAATTCCACTAGACTCGAGTAGTGATCGGCTGTGATTTTTCTGGGGCCAATACGGATACACCAGCCTTAGCTGATGACTGATACTGGCCGCCATATTTCTAAGCTGATGAAGATTTTTTTCCCTCTCTCAAATAAAAACAAGACTACTTTTTTTTTTTTACCGGTTTCATTCTTGTAACTTTCCCCCTTGCTCTTTTTTTCTTCCTTCTCTCCTGTTTTGTTTTGCCCCCCTCTTTTTTTTTTCTCCTTTTAAAAAACATTTTCCCTTTGTTTTTCCCCTGCTTTTTTTCTCCAATTTCCACTTCTTTTTACCTTCACTTGTCAGTAAATCGTGCCAGGAAAAAAACCATATCAGACAATGCAACCGTCCGATTCAAGAAAAAAACAGAAATATTGTCCTGATATATCAGCTGGCCAATATAACAATCTATGATTAGAATTGAGAAACATGACATTATTCATATTTAGAAAGTAAGCCATGCTTCAAAAAATAAAACATGATTAAAAACAGAGAAATGATATTAAAATAATTCCACTTCAAATCTAAAAAGCTTGGAATGATATTTAAATTGTAATAGAATGGAAATGACGTGCGAGTCTCATAAACCTTTCTTTTTAAATAGAAAAGATGTCAAAGGTTATAACTGAAATGTCCAAATTTAAGCACAAGAAACTAAGATAATTTATGATTTTGGAAGAAACTTCAGTCTCCATAAAGTTGGGACAGGGCCATGTGTGCTGTGTATCATCTACTTTTGACAATAATCCATAAACATCTTAGAACTGAGTTGAAAAGTTAATGGAGTTTTGGAAGACCACCGTTGTCCCATTCTTGCCTGATTTAGGATTCCAGGTGCTCGTTGGTGGGGGTTTTTTTTGTGTTTTTTTTTTTTGTGCGTGTTGCGGTTTTCTCAACCCTGCAGGTGTGTGAGGACATGTGGCTTACATACAAACAGCTTCACCACATGATTCTGTTGTGTAGACGTCTTTGCTTCTTGTCACTGTGAGCTGCAGTCCATTGTTTTTAGGTTGTTTCTGTGTTCTTTCTGACCTTCTTATTAGTACTACTGACTTCACCACCAACACATTTTTGTTTTTACCCCGACCTCCAAAGGGGAGCCAAAGGTTCATGTTTTTGGTTTGCTAACACTCTAGCAGCAAAACTCTTAGTTGTATTCATTCCAAATTTGGTTTATAGATTAGCAGTGATGCAGAATACCCCTCATTACAGTTTGGGAAAAGTGGGTTTAAGTTCACATTTTTTTTTTTTTTTTTTTTTTTACACTTTTTTTTTTTTTCTCCCATTTACTTAAAACAGGCCAAATTTCACATGTACAAAAACATGAATCTTTGTTTCAATGTACTTGCAACTTATTTACTTATAACATATTTAGGAGCAATTGATCCATATCCTATACATGATGACATCAGGTGGATTGGTGCCTAAATACCATACCATACCATACCATACCATACCATACCATACCAAGGACCTCAGATAGGCCAGTTCAGGATCCTGTTAAATAATGGCATTGTCTTATTGAAATATGCACAAACTTATTTGAAAAATATTGCTCTAAAACTTGTATATGCCTTTCAGCATTGATGGTGCCCTTCCAAATTTCCATTGTATAGGCTCTAATGCACCCCCACACAGTACCATCACACATGCAGGCTTTTGAACTGAGCATCAATTGCCTTAATTGCTTTTCTTTTATTCCAAGAAAAGACAGCTGTGTTTGTGTATCACTCATGAATTGCCCATAAACTATGTTCCGAGACTTGGATTTTCTGAAAGTGTTCCTGAGCCCATGCAGTGATTTCCAATACAGATCCATGTCTGGTTTTAATGCAGAGCCTCTTGAAGGCCCCAAGGTCACAGGTATCTGATATTGACAAGGCTGAAACTCGGTATGGGATGTCTGTGATCTTATGTGGCCTTGTCCTTTGCACACACGCAGATTTTTCCACGTTCTCCGAGCCTTTTGATTATGTTGTGTAACACAAATGAGATGTTCAAGTCTTCAGTTTTCCTTTGAAGAACATTACTGTGAAACTGCTCAACAATTTTCCGACATGTTTTATGTTTTTGCGGATTAGTGAACTTTCCTCCACTTTTATTTCTGAGACGCTTTGCCTTTTTATAATGGCCTCTTTTTTTCATATCCAGTCCAACATATCCAACTGATCTGTTGACAATTTACCTGTTGTGAAATGTTCCTCCTATTGTTTCTTCTTATTGGTTGTGTTTATGTAGATGCCCCCTCAAAGAAATATGGATTTATGAGATTTAAGATTTGTTAAACAGATTCTGTTTGTTTATTGTTCAGTTTACTTTTTCAGCATGTTTGGAATTACGGTTGTAAATGATAAACAGAAGAGTAGTGAAATATCTCTTAAAAATGAACAAAATAACTTTCTGGTCATGTGGTTTAATGCTAAATAGTGTAAAATGCAGCTGCAGAAGTGTTTCATTGTTTCAGACATGTCGTTTGTCAAACCCTGTCACTTAACCTAAATCAGCTTTTTCAACATTGCACGTTTTCCTGTAAATTCTAAGTATTACTGATACTGATGTGTTGTTTTCCTGTATTATTATAGCACAGTATGTGCTTTTGGAACCATGCGAGCAAAATGGCAGCTTCTGAGGAAAAATGTATTTAGGGATCATGCCAGTAATCTGGCCTTGATAAAAAAAACACTTGAAATAATTTCCCCTCAGCGCTGAGTCTACTTTTCATCGTATTAGTCATACTTTTACTTTCACTGCCACTGCACGAGCAACAATTAACCTTCACTGTTTTGCTGTATTTTGACTGCAGTTACGGTTAAACTTCTTAAATAAAAATACACGCAAACTGTATCCACTTTAATTATACCCAGAGGGTATAAAAGGTCACAAAAGGTGAAGACTGTAGCGAGGCAACTGAGCATGCTCACCACTGTATCAGCCCCAGTGACATTAAAAATGACATTTTGACCAGTTTTATAAGTCTTTGCCACCGTTGCCCTTTTGCAGCCACGAAACTGACACAGCTGAACTCTGAATCCCCCAGAGTCACAGCCATGCCACCCAAAGTCAGTCTAATTGAATGTGAAGGACCACCACTCGACTATTTATCTCTCAATGACCTGTGTCCTTCTCTCATCTTGCTACAAAGGCTAATATCCTCTGTTGTGAAGCTTTTTTTTTTTTTTTTTTTTTTTTATCCCCTGACTGATTGTTGTTGGACTAATCTTTAGTTCATTTCCGACTAGAGCTCACCACAAGCGGAGCGTCCGAGGGTCAAGTGGTCAGTCGCAAAGCCAAACTTTTCACAGCGCCCTCTTTGAAGTCTTTGGTGGCTACTAACTAACAAAGACGACAGTATCCATGGCCACCAGCGGTGAAAGAGGGAGAATGTGACGAGCTGCCACAGTTAAAATCTGCGGTTCATTTCAAGGTCAGCAGACTTTTCACACTTCCCCGACTTCACCGGGCAAGACGTGCATTCTGAACCACCTTTTGAAAAGCGGGTTATGATTCATACTGGAGACTTTGGCCACTGAAGCGGACTCTCAGCACAATGTGGGACCCCTCTCTCGTTCCTCTTGTGTGACTGCAGATATTAGAGTTGACAATTGATGTTACAATTCAGGGAAAGCTCTATGGAGTTCTTTTGTTTTCCACTGCTGGTTTTCTTGGAGCATTTCCAGTAAGTTCAGATGAAGGATCTGATGTCTCCTTTCATTTCATGCATTTGGTGACTAGTTGAAGGAGGCATTGTGCAAAAAATACAGTTAGTAAGGTAAAGCTATAGTATAGTGTTTCTCAAAATACCATAAACTGGTAATACAGTATATAGAAATAGTATATGTACATCCATTTTATAATCAAAATAGAAAACTGATCTGTCTTTGAAATGTAGACGAGGCCTCAGTTGTAAAAGACATAACAAGATAAAAACAGAACGGATAAAAATGTACAAGAAGGCGAAGATCATGTCAAAGAAACTAGATTAAATATATCTGTATATAGATATTATTGTAAATGCGCTGTTAATGTTGACGTTTTAGAAATGCTAATCATTGTCATGATAAGAAATGCTATGATATATCACTATAGAACATTATTTCAAAATGATTTCCTTGTCTAATGCTTGTTTCTGCACCTCTTCATATTTCCCACCTAATGTTTATGAGTGCAATATTAATTTTTACCAATATACTTGTATTACTTGATATCATATTCAGAAGTGTTCAGAGTTCTCACATTCTGGACTTGGAAGTACAGCTACTTGTGTGAAAACATACTGTGGTAAAAGTAGAAGTACTGATTCAACTCCTTTACTGAAGTAAAAAAGTACAACTTCTCATCAATTGTAATAAAGTAAAACTGGATTTTAAATGTTTTGCTATGGATGAAATCATGCTTATTTCAGCAGGAAAAACCACAAAATCTTAAAAAAAAATATCCAAAAATAAAGCCTTTAAAAGTGAGTTACTGTGTAGGTTGTTTTTATTGGGTCATACTCAGTTTAGTGGGTATGGACAGGACATTTGGGAAAAATTCAAGTCATAAATGGGAGATTAAAAAAAGCAGAATTACAAGATGGAAAAAAAAGTCATAAGTATGGTATAGTAAGTCACATTTGTCTAGTTTGAAAAAGTAAGGAGTCTATTATGACAATATAAAGAGTATAAAGTACAGATATTTATATAAAAATGTAGGGAGTAAAAGTAAAAAGTTTCTACATGCAGTTCATTGTAATCGAAAGTAAAACAATGTCATAATAACTCTGAATTTTCTCTTGTTTTAATGTGACTGTGGAAATATTTACATTCTGTTATGCCCAGCTCGTGAAAGAGCATAACAAAAGTAGGGAAGGTCCACACAGTGACAATTAAAGCAATGTGACTTTAATAAAGATAACTTAAATCAAACTTACTCAGGTTATACAAATCAGTCATCAGTAGTGAGGTGTAAGGTGTATGTGTGCATGTGTGGTCAAAACCTAAAGAACTTAACAAACATAATCAAAAGTCAACAGCCATGCAGGAAGGCCAGGTGTCATCAGCCATGCAGGAGGGAGAGAGAGAACCATCTTGGTTTCCTGGTCTCCTATATAGGATCTGGCCAGGTGTTGGAAACGAGATGGGCGGAGCCAGACAGATCTGAAAATGGAGGGCCATAAACACACACAGAGACAAGATGGCTGACAGCCATCACACCCCCCCCCTTAAACACAAGACCCCACCAACAGGGTCTTAGTGTAACATCAACAAGGTGCCCGAGACAGTGCATCAGCCATAACATTATCACAACCTTTAATGTGACAAATTTTGAGAGTGTACGGCTGTAAAAATAGCAGCCACCTCATAAGCCTACCATTAGCATTGTGCATACTGTTCAAAAAAGTAAGTGGGTTATGATCAGTGTAAACAGTTAACGGCAGTGACGACCCAACATACACTTCAAAAAACTTCAAGGCCCAAATCAAAGCCAGAGTCTCCTTCTCAATCACAGAGTAGTGCAACTGGTGACGATTAAACTTACGAGAGAAGAAGCACACAGGATGGTCCACTCCCCCCTCCCCTTCCTGGAGGAGCACTGCCCCAGCACCAACGTCACTCGCATCCACCTGGATCTTAAAGGGTCTATGAAAGACTGGAGCTGCAAGCACTGGAGTGGAACATATCAACGCTTTCACACCTTCGAAAGCCTTTTGACAGGAGGATGACCAGACAAAAGATGCACCTTTCTTCAGCAGGTCAGTCAGTGGAGCAACCACAGTGGAAAAGTTGGGACAAAAACTACGATAATACCCCACTAAACCCAGGAACCTCATCAGCTCTTTCTTAGATGCTGGCACTGGATAGCGGAGCATATCCTCCACTTTAGCCTGCACTGGACGGACTTCTCCCTGACCAACCACCTTGCCGAGATAAACCACTGTTGCCTTAGCAAACTCACACTTTGCCAAGTTAACAGTCAAATTTGCCTGTGTTAACCTGTCAAAGACTGCCCCCAACCTCTGAACATGAGTTTCCCATGTGTCACTAAACACTCTTACATCATCCAAGTAAGCTGAACACCCATCTAATCCAGTCAACACTTTATTCATAAGGCGTTGAAATGTCGCAGGAGCATTTCGGAGGCCAAATGGCATTACAGAGTAAGAAAATAGACCCCATGGTGTAATAAAGGATGAAATTTCCTTAGCCCTGGCTGTCAATGGCACTTGCCAATACCCTTTCAATAGGTCCAGTTTGGTCACAAATTTTGCCCCACCCACCTGGTCAATGCAATCCTCAATCCGAGGAAGAGGGTAACAATCAGGCTTGGTGACTGCATTAACTTTTTTGAAGTCAGTGCAGAACCTATCTGACCCATCTGCCTTATCCACCAACAGGCATGGAGAAGCCCATCCTGAACAAGATGGCTCAGCCAACCCATGTTGCAACAAATAATTCACCTCCTTCTCCATGCGCTCCCGCTTCCCCACTGGCATCCTGTAAGCACGTTGCCTTACTGGCAAGGAATCCCCCACCTCTATGTCATGCTCAATCACGGTGGTGCGAGTTGGTGTATCTGAAAAAATAGACAAGTGAGATGAAAGCAACGCAACTAGATCCTGATTCTGAGTCCTTGACAGATGATGAAACTGATTAGGTAAATTTTCCAAGTACTCGGAGTTCTTAAGCTTCCCCGTCAAAATAGGATCAGAGGGAACATCAAAATCATCTGCAGGCCCAGTCCCAACTGTAGCCACTGACTTAGTCTCCACCCCATCCATAGTCAGCAGATCTTCCTTCCTAGTTGAGGGAGCAAAATAGGGCTTCAACAAGTTTACATGACACCATTGCACTTTCTTCCTCCTGTCAGGTGTAACAATCAAATAATCCCGGTCAGACATCCTGCTCTTCACAACATAAGGACCACTAAATCTTGCCTGAAATGGTGAGCCAACCACTGGTAACAAAGCCAGAACCTGATCCCCTGGTTCAAACAGCCGGAACTCAGCGTTCTGGTCAAAAACCCCTTTCATTTTTCCCTGGGCGTGACCCAGGTTCTTCTGTGCAGCAGCACCAGCTATGTAAAGGCGACGGCGAAAATCATTTACATAGTCCAAGACATTCCCAGGTGGCTCACTAGGTTTCAAGTCAGTTCCCAGCACTGCTAGTGGACCCCGAACAGCATGTCCAAACACCAACTCGTTGGGACTGAACCCAGTACTAGATTGTGACACCTCACGTATAGCTAACAACAACCATGGCAGGCCTTCTTCCCACTCATGGGACAACTCAGTGCAGTAGGACCGCAACATTGACTTTAGTGTCTGATGAAAGCGTTCCAAAGCCCCCTGAGACTCAGGATGGTAGGCACTGGAAACACGATGCTCAACATTTAATTGCTTTAACACCTGGGCAAAAGTGCGGGACATGAAATTACTCCCCTGATCTGTTTGTACTGTCTTTGGAACACCAAAAGTTGAAATAAAGGAAGTCAATGCCTTCAGCACAGGCTTGGTTTTAATAGAGCGCAAGGGAAATGCTGCAGGATAACGCGTACTCTTACACATGACAGTCAACATGTACTGGTTACCAGCCTTACTCCGTGGAAGCGGCCCCACACAATCAAGCAGGAGATATTCAAATGGCTCCTCCACAACAGGAATGGGATAGAGCGGAGCTGGCTTAATCTTCTGATTGGGCTTCCCTGTCAACTGACAAGTCTTACAAGTCTTACAGTATGCAGTAACATCCTTCTTCAGACAAGGCCAGAAGAAGTGACGAAGCACTTTATCATAGGTTTTCTTCACCCCAAGATGGCCTCCCACACCATCATGAGAAGTACTTAATATTAGATGTCTGAAACGTAAAGGAACCACAACCTGGACCACTTTATCAACTTGCTCACCCATTACCACTCTAACCCAGTTCCTCAACAACAGACCATCACTGAGGATATAACCCCCTGAGGTATTCTTGAATGTGTTGTCCGAACCAACCAAGTCAAACAAAGGTCTCAAGGTGGTATCTCTGGCCTGTTCTCTAACCCAGTCCTCTCTTGAAACCCCAGGCAAAAGGACTGAAAAATTACATGAATCCTTTACCTCTTGAAGACTTCCCTGTGAACACTGCTTCTGCTTTAACAGAGCATTACTCTGGGCCCTAGTTACAGCACAGGATGACAAGACTGTAGGCTGCTCTTTAGCACCCCCTGCATGACCTCCAGTGTCTTGCAAAACTGAACCATCATATGGCATTGGTGGACCACCATTCCACATCCTAGCCCCTGCTAAATCATTGCCCAGGATGATGTGAACACCCTGAATGGGTAACTGAGGACGAATAGCCATGTCAACTTCCCCACACACCAACTCAGAATAGAGATAGAAACGATGTATAGGAACCTGCAATGGAACCATCCCTACACCAAGGACAGGAGCTTTAGCCCCAGTAGCTGTACTGGCTGAAAATGGCAGAGTACCACTCCGAATAAGACTCTGGGTTGCACCTGAGTCCCTCAGAATCTTAACAGGAACCTTCCCCTGTCCCTTCAGAGACACAAAACCATCAGAAACAAAAGGAGCATACAAATCATCTATAGGCTTAGATGGCATAGGTTCTGATGAAGGAATAACCATGGGCCTGGTAATATGACGCGTAGAGGAAATCAAGCCAGTGGACTTGACATATACACTAGGAACTGCAGATTTTTGGCCAACCACACTCAAAGGACACTCTCCTTTCCAATGTCCCTTGTTCCTACAACCATAGCAGGTTTTAACTGGATCGAACTTGCCATCTGTACCAGGAACTTGTCTGACTCCCATCTGAGAAACTTCATGACCTTCTGAATGCTTATTAGGCCTGGGCCTCAAACTCCCCCTCCAGTGTCCTTCTCGATGACCCTGACCAACTGTTAAACCACTTCCATGGGTTAAAACATACTCATCTGCCAGAACTGCAGCTTCTGCAGCTGTTGTAACCTTCTTTTCAGTGATGTAAGTAGCAATGTGTACAGGCACTGAACCCTTAAATTGTTCTAACAAAATCATATTACAAAGGCCTTCATGTGAATCCACCTCTAAGGCTGAACACCAACGATTGAAATGGGTTGAAATGTCCTGAACAAACTCAACATGAGTCTGCTGGTCCCGTCTCTTCCAGTTTCTAAACCGTTGCCTGTAGGCCTCGGGCACCAGTTCATAGGCCTTAAGGACTGCAGCTTTAACCTTAGCATAAGTGGCACCATCAAGAGAACTAAGGGCAGAAAAAGCTCTTTGGGCCTTCCCCGTTAAAATACACTGCAGCATCAGAGTTTGATGGGCATCAGGCCACCCTCTACTGCTGGCTACCCGCTCAAACAGTGAAAAAAATGTGTCAGGGTCCTTCTCATCAAATCTTGGCAGCAAACGTAGACTCTCAGACACATCAAATCCACGATGCCCTACTGCAGTCTCACCTCTATCCTCCTTTTGTAGCTCCAACCGCAGTCTCTCCAACACAAGACGTTCTTTTTCTAAAGCAGCCTCAGCTTTCAGCTTCTCCTGCTGTAGCTCAAACTGAAAACGGTCTCTCTCCAATTTAGCCTTTTCCTTCTCCATCTGAAGACACTGCTCAAAAGACCAAGTTCCATTACCAACACCTGGACTTTCCAGAGCAACTGGAGCTTGACCCTCTGACTCCAAAAGCTGGGCGGAGATTGCTAGCCCCTCAACAATACATCGAAGCTCAGCCTTTTTTGGAACCTTTCCTGCTTTAGCCCAACCCAAATGCACTGCCAAATCAATCAAATCATCAACTGCAAATTGAGCTAAAGTGTCACGAGATGGTCGATGGAGGAACTCCGAAACCAGAGGATTATTGTGTTCCACATCCATGTTAGCTGTATCTCAATCCAGCCAAAGACAGAAACCTTAGATAGGGAAGAAGCAAAAAACAAAAGCTTACACAGTATAAAACCCCAGGGAGATTGGTTGACAAAGGAGCGCCCCCTCCTAACTGCCTAACCTCAACTGGCTAACTGCACCCTAGTCTTCATGTGCGCACTGGCGGTGGGTAATTATGCACCTGTAAACCGTCTGTATTGGGGAGACAACTTGCCTCAGCCAATACTCCGGGGTGCTCCCGAGACAACTGCTGCTAGCCGCGCGGGCAACACACAAAAATAACAAACAGCCCTGAAAAACAAAAAAAAGAGATCAACCCCTCCTTATGAGAGAATTGCCACTGAAGCCTATCTGGGGGTAACAAATGCTCCAGCCAGACAGCCCAATGCGACAAAACTATCAAGCCACAACCTCCCTACAGCTGTACACTGTGCCACTTAAATACCTTCTTCCTCCTAATCACACGTCAAGCACAAGCTTGTAGAGAAAGAATTACATTTTATCTCCCTACCTAAGCAACATTACATTTAAAGTCACTGTGAGCCTCCCCATTATTATTGTCATCCATAGTAAACACATGACAAAATAGTTCAAAAAGGACGAGCCCCCACTGTTATGCCCAGCTCGTGAAAGAGCATAACAAAAGTAGGGAAGGTCCACACAGTGACAATTAAAGCAATGTGACTTTAATAAAGATAACTTAAATCAAACTTACTCAGGTTATACAAATCAGTCATCAGTAGTGAGGTGTAAGGTGTATGTGTGCATGTGTGGTCAAAACCTAAAGAACTTAACAAACATAATCAAAAGTCAACAGCCATGCAGGAAGGCCAGGTGTCATCAGCCATGCAGGAGGGAGAGAGAGAACCATCTTGGTTTCCTGGTCTCCTATATAGGATCTGGCCAGGTGTTGGAAACGAGATGGGCGGAGCCAGACAGATCTGAAAATGGAGGGCCATAAACACACACAGAGACAAGATGGCTGACAGCCATCACAATTCACAAACTATCCTTTTGCAATAAAATGTGAATAACCACAATAAATATGAATACCTGAAATAGCTGAAGTCGTCTTAAATATTATGTCTTGTTAAATTGCACTTTTCTTGAGAAATATCAAGTTGTACATAGTTATTTGTGTTTTCACCATGTAATTTTACTTTTTTCATTCTAAAAAAAGGTCACTTTTGATTATTAGTTTTAAGTTTGCTCACAGTCACATTAGTCTGTACATTATGTGCCCTTGAACTACACTGACTTTCAACTCTTTGATCTAAATAATTGATTAATTGTGTGATTGAAAGAGCTAGTGGCAGAAATGACATTTAACTCCCAAGTCTGTATATTCTAATAATACACGATAATAGATGGTATTTGTGTCCTTGTTCATTAAAAATCCCCCACAGTCAGAGCTGAGTGGGTTGGATTCACAGCTGTATGCAGTGCTCTGTGTCCATCTCTGAACTGGACTCACATGGAGGCTGTGGGAATGAACTCAAACAATCCTCCCTAAAGGGAATAGGAGTGAGAAACACAAATCTAAAGAAAGCCTTTGTGGTCACAGGGCTTGTGGGTACAGTGGGGTCTGAGGACTTTTCTCTCATGCTCTCAGACCTTCACATAACTCCTGTCAATGTTCCCTGAACATACCACCCACCCCCCCCTCCCACCGAACACCCAGGACGGAGGTGGTCAAAGTACTCGCATTCTGTACTTAAGTAGAAGTACAGCTACTTGTGTGAAACAATATTCTGCTAAAAGTAGAAGTACTGATTTTACTCCTTTACTGAAGTACAAGTAAAAAAAAAAAAAGGGGGGGGGGGGGGGGGTAGACGTTGGTGGGGGGTCAGCGATGGGGTGTTGGCACTTTCAAGTTGTGTTTTTTCAGGACAGGAGCAGCTGTTAAAATGTTATCCTGCAATTCTGTCCAAGCACATGTTGTTTCACAACTGGCTCAGCTGTCCTGTGTTGTGTTTCACTGTCGCCTGTGATCTTGACTTTAACTTTGGGAGGTTGTTTACTCTTTTGGAGGACAAATCATAAAAAGTAAACACAATCCTTCCACAACTAAAAGTTTTCAGTGTTCAGCTTTTCTATATACTCTATGTGTAGAGGGTTTATAGTGTATTAATGATATTCTGACAGTGTATATTAGCTGAGATTGTAGATGAATCACCACATTTAGTCTACAGATAATTTCTTGAACATCATTGACTTTTTCACCCTTTCATGCATGAATTAGGAGTAAAATTATCCATACTTTAGGCTGCAACAATATCCCGTTTTATCCAAATAATGAGCTACAGATGTTAAACCGTTCTGATTCTAACCCTACAAGTCTATTTTATATTTCCCACTAAGCATGTTTGACTTTTTGCATTAAAACTTTTATTTGTATTTAGTCCTTATGTGGATGATAAAATGTAAGAAAAACCTGATGTGAAATGTGTTCAGGTAAGAGTTTTATAAAATAATCCCTATCTAAAACGCATAAATGATAACACTTATTATTATTATTATTAGTAGTTTATTCAGATGTTAATTTCTGTAAAGAACAAACAAAACAGAAAACAATAATATATACAATGTTCCATATTCAATACGACTGAAAGGATTTAGGTTGAAGGAAGTTATTACCTGACCATAATCTGTTTCAACAAGCAAACAAAACTAAACTTGTCGATGTAATCTTTGCTACTGTAATTATACAGTTGAAGAGAAAATATATTTAATTATATTCATGTAAGTCATGTCTTTATCTCAACTACCAATTCTGTTCTACGAAGCAAAAAGGCAGTAACTGCTTTTTTTTTTTGGCGAAAATGACTTATCGTGTTTTTTGCACCATTCAAATAATTCTTTGTCATGTAATAAAATATCTCATCTCAAATGTCTGTCATTTTGGAGAAAATTGGTGAGTGTTTGAACAGTAACTGCAAAAGGTACTATTAAAACAAAACAAAAAGGCAGTAAAGACCATTACTGTGTTCTTACCAATGTCCATTTATGACCCTGCCCCAATAGTTTACAGTGAATCGCTGTATTATGTAATTACTGTATTTTTCCACACACTGGACTATAAGGTGCACTTTTAATGAATATTTTTTTCATATGTAAGGTGCATTAAGTGCAGTCAAAATCATGAGATAAAAAGTCAAAATCATAAAAGTGAAAATTATAAGGGAAAAAAAAGTCAAAATTCCCAGTCACTAAGCACTCCCAGAATGAATCCATATATAAGGTGCACTGTGTTTTTTGTAGAACTAGGTAATATGCAGTAACAATACTGCCTCATGTCCAATAATCTACCTACAACTACTGGGGCTAAACGACAAAAGAACTTGAAGGTCATTTTATTCAGTTTAGTGTCTGTGCAGTTACTGCCTTTTTAATTTGTAGGGAGGAATACTCATCCTAGTCTTAAATTAATCTTGAGCTTTAAATTTTTGAATCGTAGTTCATTTGTACATCTTGTTAAATGTTTTAATTGTTTTACACCATTTTAACGCATTTTAATATATTTCCTTTTTCTATGCGTTCTTGCCTTAGCTTTTTTAAAAACACTATATGAAGAAACGGTTGATTAAAATGTCTGTTAAGCGCTTTAATATACACATGGTTTCATACTAAAATAGGTGGAAAAAATAGTCCCTTTGTTTGCGGCACATTCCTTCAGCCATGCTACATGTGTATAAATATATAACCACAGCTAAACATAGAGGAAAACACACAAATATAGTACAAAGCCTTGTCTCAGCGTTGCAGAAAAGTGGTGGATGCGGCCTTCGACAGCTGCCGGTGTTGAGTGTCAGAACAACAAAGATGGCACATCAGCGAGACTCAAACAAATTGAAGGTGACAGTTTACTGCAAGGCAAAATATACGACCCTCAATATGTTGAAATCCTCTACACCTAGCCGGGGTTTAGCCAAAATCCCACATTCAGCCTCTTTAGTCTGCTCAAAGCCTGATGGATGTCGTCGTTGAGTCGCTGGGACCACCATGGCAGCTGCCAACACTCCCAGTCTGCTCTCATCAGCTCCCACACAGCTAGTAAACTCTGTGGCCATTGTGGGTTAGGGCTGCAGTGTGTTTTTGTATCATGTGGACATCATGTGGTGAGCTTTTCAAAAGAACCTGCCATCCTGTATTCCAGCAGAACAGTAGCTCGGCGAACCCCCCACCTCCTTTTGCAAAAGAACCAGAAGTTAATGCTCGGTAATTCTCGGTTACGCCCACGTCTGGTTGAAAAGAAGGGAATATTGTGAAGTGTGGGTGCCAGCTTGGAGAGAGGTGACATCTCACTTTTAAGTTGCGCTGCTTTGTTCTCGCAGAAGATGATGATGATGAAGACGTTTTTACTGCAAAGTGGGCTGCACTGAACTGTTTACACAACACCATCTGTCCTAAATTCCTTTTGCTAACATGCAAACAAAAGCTTTTGCCTCTGTTCTGAGCAGCACGATTGTATGAAAACTGAAATGACAAAACTCACACTGAGCAGTTACTGTTTGTTTTTAACCCTTTATAGGAAGATACGCAAATTCAAAATGTCAACCCCTGCTGTTTACTGTTATATTCTGTGTTTATAGTTCTATTGTTTAGTCTTTATAGTTCTACTTTATTCAGGGTTTTTTTTCTTTTTTTCTCTTTTTCTTGACCCCCTGAAGAGGAGGCCAAGGGTACTGTTACTTCCGCAAAGGAAGTTATGTTTTACCTCACGTTTGTTTGTTTGTTTGTTTTGTTTGTCAGCAAAATAACTCAAAAAGTTATGGGCGGATTTTCATGAAACTTTCAGAGATGATTGATAATATGTCAAGGAAGAAACTATTACATTTTAATCTATAAAGGTCAAGGTCACAGTGAAGGTCAACAAGTAAACATAATGGTGATAGCGCAGAATCCAAACCAGATAGTATCATGTGACTTTTTTTTTTTGTTTGTTTCTCCACGTTGTCTTACCATGGGACATCATATGAGATAACACTGATAGGTCACATTTTGTTATCATATGACGTCAAGTGAATCGTATATTTGCAAAATGTATGACCTTTAGCTTAAAGCAGAGTTATTGACATATTTTGTTTAATCGGATAATATCTTGTGCTTCATATTTAACATTAGATCTAACATGTGATCATTGACATTTCACGCAGTCAAATATTATAATGGGCATATCTCAAAAATGGGACAGAGGATTTCTTTTAATTACTCTGTACTCTCTGAGGGATTGCTAATGTCTGATAAAATGAATAATTGGCAAACAGGAAACACTAGTTTAGTTATGAATATCCAAATCCAAACCACGGCAGATTAGTGCTGCTCTGAGTGCTTTAGGTGTTTGTTTGTTTGTCTGCAAATTTGCACAAAAACCACTGCACCAATTTCCATGAATGGTTTTTGTTCATAATTTAAGGGTCTCCTCACACACAGACATCTATATGACCCTCCAGCTCGAATTTCAGAAATTCAGATTTTATATGTATCTGAAAGTTGATTAAAAATGCTTGTATGACACTAATTAAACCAGAGGCCGTTTTTCAACATCACCCTAGCCACAACAGATTTTGTTTACTGGAGAAGGCTTTGTTCTGAGGCCTCCCATTGATTCATATATATATTAAAAATAGATTTCTATTTAAGCGTTGTATAGAGGGAATCCCGATCTTTCCAAAGGAAATACTGAAGGAAACCCGTGTTTTGAGTCAATTTTTCTTTGTTTTGGACTCTGTTGTTGTCCTTCCTAAAAGGCATGATTTGAAGCACAAAAAAAACTCATGGATAGAAGTGTTCAGGAGACATTTTACTTGGGTTTTATGCATAAACTTCAAATTTGGTCATTTTTAGGTGATAGCTAGAAATGCTGCAATGTGGTTTTGTGCTGGAGGGTCACATATTTGTTATCATGCAAAATGCCCCCTATGTCCCCTTTAACAGAAAGCATTAGTGCTGATCAATCACAGCTCACATCTACAGTTAATGAAGCTTTCCCCGCCTCGACCACAGAGCAGTGGAAGCTCCCTCCTCCCTCAGGGACGTGTTATTCAAACTGGCCTTCTGACAAGCACGCATGAAATGAGTGTATGTAAGTGCGACGACTGCCCCTCTGGTTCTAATCAGTGTTGTGTTGCTTGTTTGGCGAACACCATCTGCTGAGGACTCGGCCCCAGCGGGGTGAAACTCAATCCAGATGCCTGCTATTTGGCAACACCAGCACTGTCTCATCCTATACTCCTGACAGACTTCAACCCACAACACTGCTGATCCAGAGCTGCCTGTCACCATGTCTCAGATTTTAGAGATGCTTTGTTGTTGGGATCAGGTTTCTAACGTTTTTTTTTTTGTTTAAATATGACAAATCTGACAATAAAAAAAACATATTTAACCTAAAAAACAAGTACATGTGCTGCAATGATATAAATACACTTTAATCTGTATTAATTCAATCCGTTTTTTATGTTAAATGTAGTTTGTGTTTTGCATTTACTACCATTTACTTGTATTTATTAACATGTTAAACCTAGCCTGACTCAAAGCTGCTATAAACTGATTGCACAGTATATGTATTGCATTTCAACTGTAATTTAAAACAATTAAAAATGCAGTTAATTGTTTTTTCTTACTGTCAAGCACTTTGACTGTCTGTGAAAAGTGTTCTATAAATAAAATGTACTTACTATATCCTATTGAGACGCATAAAAGTGAAAGGTTTGTCTTTTTTGCACAATAAGTATGAAAGGGGGGGGGTATGTACCTTACAGCACTGACTTAAAAAAATATATATTTATATTTAGCATTTTCTTTTTGGTATAAATTGTCATTTTCTATATTTAGTTTACTGATCATGTAGACATTCATTAAAGTTGCATAATTATATGAAGAACAGAGAAAACTGAAGAAAAAGTGACTGTTTAAGGCAAATATATCAATAACTAAACATAGACCAAGTGTCTCCATTGATTTTACTGGTGAATTTATCTTGTAGAAGTTTCCACATTCACTGTGGAGCCTCTGAATATCTAAATGGGTCATATCTGATGACCGTGAAAAGATGACGAACTGTGTTTTACACCAAATATTTACATGTATTGATAAGATTAGTGAATCTGCAGTTATTTAACATTTTGTATCAGTAAATGATTTGTGTCGCCAGTGGATGTTTGGATCTCTGTGTTACATAATTGTCTTGTTTTTTTTCTTCAAATAAATTTCTTTTTTTTTTAATGGAATGTCCATTTTATTGAGTAAAACTATTTAACTCTTGTCCCCTACAGAGGATTAAAAATACATTGCTGGGTCTCAGGATAGGAATAACACCAAGAATTATAGTTAAAATGACAAACCCTAAGACTGTGTGAATAATGTTATAAAAATGAGTTGTAAAAAGTAGTATATTTTCATGTTGAGCTCTTTAACTCTTTAAAACCTGTTGTGTCATCACTAACACACCCTGCACTTATATAGTTTAGATGGCTGTAACCCTTTTATGGTTTGTGCAGTTGAAAATTTCCAACTGTTTCTGAACCTGAAATGTTGCACTTTATAGACTTTATTGGGTCATTATGGTAATTTCACATATGCCTGTAGTAGGAGCTGGAAAAAAAGCTGTTTTAGCAGAACTGTGAGTACATTTTAGGTGATTACTATATTTGAAAGATCTGGGGGGAAACGTGCTCTGAAAAAATGGGCAAATGAAGCCACAGCATAGCCAAAATAAGAAAAATAATCCAGGCAGACCATTTTAACCTCAAGGTTTAATGGGATAAACAGTCTCAGGCGATGTTCAGACAGCAGGTCTCAAAGCACAATTTGCATTTTTTTTTTTGGGGGGGGGGGTGAAATCTAACTTTTTTGTGTAACTCATTAAATGTGACTTCTATCCGGTTTAAGTATGAACTGAATGTGGTCCTGAAGTGACCAGGATGTGCAGAAAATCTCTAAAGTAATGTGTGATCACATAGGCACATAGTGTTTATGGAAGTAAGCAGAAATGTATTTATACATATGTAGTTTACCACCACCAGAGTGTGAATGTGTGAGTGAATGAATAATGGATCTACTGTACATGCTTTGAGTGTGCATTAATAGAAAAGCATACTCAATGCTTTTGAGTATGCTTTTTTCAATGATGTAAAAGTTAGATAAATGCGACCTGACTGTTCAGACTGAAATAGAAAAGTGAAAAAAATCTTATTTGTACTGTTGGAACTGTCTTTAAGATGGTTTTTTTTGTTTGTTTGTTTTTTAACATTGGGTTTCGGAAACCCACGTAACGTTACCTGGAATTTAAATGGGATCCCCTGAAATATGTAGTAACTGATGATAATTAAAAAAAAAAAAAGTTGGTAAATTAATTAAATAAATAAACTGTGAAACTGACACACTGTATTACTGTTTATCTGTCAAATGTTCATTGTGGTCAGTTTCATAGTTTAAGTTATTGTTTGTCAGCCTAATAAATACAAGCTGAACAAAGTAAAATCAAATTCTCATTTTGTGTAGTAGTAATCTACACCTGGCTTTTCTGCCTTTCTTCATAATTTACATTATATAGATTAAATGTCACTTAAAATGAATGTTCACTTGCAACAATAGTACAGCAAACTATTACATGAGTAAAAACAAATTCATTTCAGCCCAAAAAAAAAGTGTCTGTTTTGAATGTCTATGGTTGTCAGATATTAGTGATGTTAAAATAGGGTTGTGAACCACTGCTTTAACAGATCAGATACAGGTCACATATGTTTAAAAAAAAAAAAAAAAAAAGGGATTTTCACCATATTTGGCACATTTGTGTGAATGCTGATGATGGAGGTAATAAACATTTGAGGATAAAGATGAAGAAAATGAACAGTCACAAACTTAAGAGTAGGTGTCATTTCTGCCATAAAACCTCTTTCAGAATGATGTTAACTCAGCACAGTTAATAGACGCTTCCCTAAAAGCAGCGCTGGAAAATAGCACAAAGATAATCAGAGCATGAGCAGACTGTACTTTATCAGATCAAGTGCATTCACCCGGCCGTCCATTCCCCCCCAACCCCCCCAAACACACACACACACACACACTTTTACTCAAATCCTAGAAACACTCTACACTCGTTACACAACAGCAAAATCCTCCAGTCTGCCCCAGAATGCACTGCTCTCTTTGAAGTTGGGAGTGATGGGCTGCAGTGTCTCAGAAAAGAGCCCCTGCCGGAAAACCACGCTGTGTTTTTCTGTGTTTATCGTAGCCTCGACTCCTCTCTTCTATCACTCATACAGGGTTTGTGCTGATACGAAGAAATGTCTGGAGGTGGATAACAAATATATGGACACAAACTGACATTATCAGTGTGTTCCACGCATTAAGACATAAAATATTTCTCACTTCAATTTACACCAGAGACTATTTTATGAAATAATCTTTGTCATAAATCTCTACCCGTGAGGTTCAGTGGCTGAAACACAGTGTCGCACACATGGTTTAAAGAGCAATACATCAAACTACACTCAGCCAAAAACTAGTAAACAACCTATTAGGAATAATGAAATTCATTATTATTTATGGTGGGTCTAATTCTGGAAAAAGGAAATGCCAACATAATGACATCAGATATTAACCCATCCAGATGTAGTGGTACTTTTGTGGCAGTACCCAAATTATGTTTTCTTTCCATTGAACCTTTTCAGCTATTTTTCAGTATTTATTACAATATTATCCTCTGCATTTTTGTGTATTTTCTTATGTTATTTATTTATTGATCATGTAAATTCAAAGGTTATTACATCAGAAGACTGAAGAATATTGCATTGTTCCTATTTATGGTGCCAGAATTTGATTAAAAGTTAATTTTTTATTTATTTTTTTTTGCATTTTTATCAGAGGTCACTATTGGATACATCATGGGGGGATATATGTTTATATTTCTCTTTTATTATTGGGTCAAAAAGCTGGGAAAATGCCAAATGAACCTGTCTTCATTGCAACACCCATAATTGTTTGTCATGTTAAATGACTTTTGTAGGTTTGAATTGGAGAAAAAAAGCGACTCTTTGGTCTAAAAAAAAAAAAAATTAACCCAGTTTCATATATTTTCAGACTATTTAATCCATAAACCTTGGTGTAACATCAACAGAAATTAGCATAAAAAGCAGGTCAAAAACAAAGTGAGTCGTTTTTAAGGTCTGTCCTGTGGATTCACCCTGTAAGCAGATTAAAAGTCAAATGAAGACACTGGCATCATTTTGTGACTGAAAATAGAGTATTGTTCCTCACTGTCAAATTGACTCTTTTTACACTTTGACAAAAAGGTTTTTGTTCTCCACATCACTGCAGTTACAATGACGTTATTCTCTTGTGTTTATACTAAAGACAGATAAATCAAAATGTATACCAATTCCGGCTGGAATTTGTAATTTATCTCCTCTACCACAGCAGTATAAATCATCTTTTTCCTGACAGGACTTCACTTGTGTGGAATAGTTCTTTTGAATTGAATGTAACCGGGTGTAGAAATTGAGAAATACCCCAGAGGCTTGAAATATAATGATACCTTTTCATCCTGTGTTCCCCAGTTGAGAACATTAACCCTTATGCTGTAACTGAAACACAGGCTATGTACGACTTCCATTGTACAAAACATAAACATCTCATTTACTCTGATGGCACTCAGTCAGTATTTTCTCAGGTGTATTTTAAACCTGTAAACCTGATTTTTGGGGGGGTTTTTTTCTTTGGTTATCCAGTCTGTCTTGGCTGTGGGTGATAAGTGTACTATGATACACTGATAATATGACTGTTAATGAACTTTTCTTTGTATTCTCATCACTACCATGTTACTCATAAGTCTTTGGTGTTGATGATCTCACCTTTTTTCCACCACTGACTGGTTTTCACACCCTTATAAAAGTTTTGAGTTTTTTATTATAGTTCAGTTTAATTTAGTTTTGACTTTTTCCCCTATTTTAATTCAGGTAGTTTTAGTTTTTAGAGCAGATTTGCAATTTTTATATGTTTCCAGTTTTTCTAAGCACTTAGTTTTAATTTTACATTTGTGATATGTTTGCATCTTCTGTGTGTTTTTTTCTTTTTTATTTGATGTCAATAAGTGATCAACTGATATGGATTTTTTTTTGGAGGGGGTGGGCAAAAATTATTTCTTTATTTTTACATCAACTTCAGCAGATGACAGATATAAATGTTTTCTAACCAATATTCAGAGCTGATACTGATTTTCAACAAATGATGAATGTCAGAAAATCTTCTTTACTTACAATTAGAAAATGAGAATTATGACAGTTAACCTAATACATATTTGTATATTTAATAACATGTTTTTTTCATTCAGTCCATTTACATGCACTGACAGAAGTTTGAATTATTGCCTTACTCCAATTAAAATTGAAGTTTTCAAAGCCATGTAAACACCTTAATGGGAGTATAATCGAATTGAATTGGAGTTTTAGAAGTCTGATAATGTGATTGTATTTGAATTTCACGTAAACACCACTCAGCCTTGGCTCGAATTATGGACACGCCCCCTTGTAGAAGTGACGAGTCACCATGACAACATACATATTATGTGTCATAAATCAGAGTATAACGGTACGTAAGAACTAGGTCTATGCAGTCGTCTATGACTGCTAAACACGATGCTTCCTGTCACCCACCATTCCACCACTCCTGTCCACCCATTCATAAACGTATACATTAAATATAAAATATAAAAGAGTGAGGTCATGTGCCTGTCCTAGAGCATTAGCACACCAACTTTGGTGGCAGTCCGTCCACCCATTCAAAAGTTATAGGCCAGACAATATTCGGCCATCTTGAAAGTTTTGACCTCCAATATCTAATCAGGTCGTGTACCTATCCGAGAGCATTAGCACACTGAATTCGGGACAAATCCGTCCAGCCATCAAAAAGTTATCGCGTTAAGACCTTGTGCAGCGGCGCAGGCAAAATCATTATATCCCAGACTCTCCGGGTTTTGGGGATGTAAATATACAGAGCTGCTGCATGGTTGTGGTCCATATCTTCAGATTCAGATGTCTTTATTTATCCCCTAGAAGCAATTCAGTTTGCAGACAATTGGTCGCAGCAGTATTAAAAAAAAACAAAAAATTACACATTCCACACTTAGGCTCGGATCTGTTAGGATTCAAACAGCTACGAAAGCCCAGCGATAAATAATATTCAAAATACAACAGTGACAGTGCAACAGGATCATGAGATGCATAAATACATTTTAAAAGCTGAGAAAAAGATCACACATGTATATAAAAACACACAGTATATACCCTAACCTACATATATGGGGGGTGATGTCCTACTACGTCTGCTTCAAATCTGCTATTTTTGTTTATTCTGCTTCTATGGCGCCAACTGGAAGAATGCTAATGTTAAAGGACATGTAGCCCCAAATTGTCCGGTGCATTTAAGCTGTGATTTCTGGGAAACTCCAGTTAAGACTTTAATCAGAGTAAGACAATAATTTTAATTTGTAAGTGTATGTAAACTTGCGTTCAGATAAAAATAAAGTGTTCAGTCACTTCATTCTTCAAGTCAGTTCTTTCTAAAATAAACAATGACAACAGAGCATTTAGTCATGGTGTCAACTTAATTCATTCCAGTTGTCACTGATACTTACAATTACAAAATAAAATATTGTGATCGCTAATCTAATAAATATTATTACACCAAAACAATCTTTTTCTTTCTTTTTTCATTTGGACACCACTCGACAGCACACCAATAACATGGAGGTGCCGTAAACGCCTCCTGTCAGTAAATCATGGCGGGAAAAAACAACCTATCGACCAGCGCAACAGGCTGATACTGATACAAGAAAAAAACCTAAATATCAGTCCATCATTAATGTCGAGGTGTGGGTTTGTGTGACAATTTTATGTGCAGTCAAGTGGAAACAAATCTC
>CM035790.1:34473881-34478881 GCA_020466265.1 Siphamia tubifer
CTCACTATTTATCCCTTTTCACCAATTATTACGTTCTAGATCAGGTGTTCAGGGGCCACATTCACCTAAATTTGATCTGAATCAGGCTGAACAAGTGAAATAATAACGTAATAATACATAAATAAGGTCAACTCCAAATATTTTTCTATATTTTAGAGTGAAAAAGAGTAATATTAAATAATGGGGGTTTTTTTATGTTGATCAACTATCTGTGCGAATAACATGAAACAATAAAATAATGAGCCTAATTTTAACAATATTATGCTTCCTTTTATCATTTCCACATGTTAATTATAAGTTGCAGATCATATTGGATCAAATACAAATAGAGGAAATATTTAATATCAGGCAGATTATTCAGAAAATTGCATTGATTTCTCTTGAAACACTTGAGGTTCTTCATATGTGTTCAAGATTATTCAAATATTTTTTGTTTTCGTGTAAATATGTGAAAATATTTCCACTTACAAAGACTCACATCAGATTGAATTGGATTGAATGTGGAACCTCAAGTAAAATTATTATTAATACATTGTCTATTTTCGCATTTCAACAATTCATTTCAAGGGCCAGACTGTGGACCCTTTGGCGGGCCAGATTTGGCCCCCGGGCCTTATGTTTGACACCTGTGTTCTAGATTGTGATGTGTAATTAATTGAATTTGCTGATTGTGTAGATTTTTTTTTAATCAAACGGACAAAAGGGAAAAATCTGTGACTTTTTCAACAGTAACTGAGCCTACGTATAACAAGAGTGTCCATCCAATATCATTCAGTATGTTTACATGCACTTAGAGAAATTAGAATTATTGCCTTATTCTGACTAAAAT
The DNA here is from genome assembly GCA_020466265.1 of Siphamia tubifer. NCBI lineage: Eukaryota > Metazoa > Chordata > Actinopteri > Kurtiformes > Apogonidae > Siphamia > Siphamia tubifer. The sequence goes on from CM035790.1 coordinate 34,474,711, forward strand.
TGAACTTTTCAAAGCCACGTATACACCTTAAAGTGTTATTGAATGGAACTGTAGTTTCAGAAGTCGGAGTAACCAAGTCAGATATTGTGATTCTATGTAATCAAGCTTCTTCATGCATGTAAACGCCCCCAAGACTGGTCTGGACACGCCCCCTTCCGGAAGTGACCAGAGATACTGCATAACAACATGTACGTTACGTGTCCAATCCAGTTTATTTATATATTTATAGAGTAGACATTTAAACAGCCACAGAGGTTCCAAACTTCTGTACAATAAAATAAAATAAACATAATAAAGCACAAAAAAAGTTAAAACAAAAAAAAAAACAACTACTAAGATAAAAATACAATAAAACATAATAAAAAATATTGAAATAAAATCATTAATTCTTTACAAACTATTCCACAATTGAAAGTTTTACACATGTACGACCATTTAAAGTCAGTGTTTTTATCTAGACTGAAACTGAAAAGTAAAAACATCTGTTGAGTTGCGTCACTAAAATTACACAATGTTGACAGTTGTGTTATTGCCTTAGGTGTGGGATCTTTCCTCTGAGCACGGACAAATGTTATTGCACAAAAGAACAGGGGAGAAAAAAAATCAAAGTGATATGATTAACCCCTTATCAGTCAAGTGACTATTTTTGGTCATTTCCACAAACATTAAATATGGGCCAATCTGTGCCTCAGTGAGATAAAGCAGCATTCTAGTTTTTATAACACTATATACAGACATTTTGAAGGTGTAAACAGTGATTATGAGTGATTTCTGTCAGTTTATTACCTTCTAACAGTTGTTTTATTGCGTGTCTTTGCTTTTTATCAAGTCTGCTTAGATGTCAAAAGGAGGGAAATGACGATGTTCAATAACATGCAAAGTACTTCACCCAGTTACTTATAAAGGCTTAATGTATGCCCTTTGATGCATACTGGTCGTTACAGTGGACAGTTCTACTACAGATGTATCTTGTATATTCGTCAGAGGTGGTCGAAGTACAGCTACTGGTGTGAAAATATACTGTGGTAAAAGTACTGATTCAACTCTTACTGAAGTAAAAGTACAATTTCACAATTGTAATAAAGTACAAAAGTAAAAAGTATTGAGATAAAAAAAAAAGTCATGAGATTAATTAAATATAATACTTACAAATTGTTAAAATTGTGAGAGAAAATGTTAAAATTGTGAAATAAAAAGTCAAAATTCTGAGATAAAAGTCATATAACTATTATGTATAAAGTCACAGTTTCTCTCCACTGATTTTTCCTCTGGTGACTTAGTTTTCATACCATCACATCTGTTGAAAAAGTAATGAGTCTATTTTGAGAATGTAAAGAGTATAAAGTACATATATTTATATAAATGTAAAGAGTATAAAGTACAGATATTTATATAAATGTAAAGAGTATAAAGTACAGATATTTATATAAATGTAAAGAGTATAAAGTACATATATTTATATAAATGTAAAGAGTATAAAGTACATATATTTATATAAATGTAAAGAGTATAAAGTACATATATTTATATAAATGTAAAGAGTATAAAGTACATATATTTATATAAGTGTAAAGAGTATAAAGTACATATATTTATATAAATGTAAAGAGTATAAAGTACATATATTTATATAAGTGTAAAGAGTATAAAGTACATATATTTATATAAGTGTAAAGAGTATAAAGTACATATATTTATATAAATGTAAAGAGTATAAAGTACATATATTTATATAAATGTAAAGAGTATAAAGTACATATATTTATATAAATGTAAAGAGTATAAAGTACATATATTTATATAAGTATAAGGAATGTAATGTAGGGAGTAAAAAGTTGCCAGAAAAATAAATACTCAAGTAAAGTACAGATTCCAAAAAAAACTACTTAATTTCAATAACGAAGTATTTTTACTTAGTTACTTTCCACCTCTGATATTCATGGGTTTTGTTGTTTTAATTCCATATCATTCAGTTCATACCGTTACTGTAACTTGACTGTAATTAACAGTCTTCTTAAACAAAAACATTATTATTTTTCTATTTCATAATATTCTAAAATTGTGTTTTAAATCACGTTTCTTTGATTCAAAGCAAAAACACATGTTTTCCAGCTGAGTGGACATTTTTATAACTCCATTAAAAAAAAAAAAAAAATAGGTTCATTAAAAAGATTTAAATCACATTGCTTTTTTCATTACTATAAATGAATAAAAACACTTAAGAAAAAATTAAGTTTCTCATAATTCATGCACCGAAGGATTAAATGTTACACGCCTCAGCTCACATATAACTACTGATATAAAGACAAAAAAAAAACATTTTAAATGGATTAAAAACACATCCTCTAAGACTTTAACTTCATGTCCAGTTGAATCCTTGACTAAGCCTTTTGACGTTTAGCTTTTTCCATATTATTCCTACACGACGGAAAACTGTGTCAGCTTTGAATAATGTCAAAAACTCATGATGCCAGTTTGTTATTCTTCCAGACTATCTGCTGTCTGACTTCCCTCAGGCCTCAGGAGGTGTGGTAACTGAAGATTATCTTGCCGGCCAACAACATGATTTAATAACACTTGTGACTCTGCCAAAGAGGCGGACATTGTTTTTAGTCCTCATATGAGTCAGAGCTACATTGTGTATTCTGTAAAGTAGCTAATGATTAATTTTTTGGATAATACGTGCAGAAACCCACCTACTCTCTGAGGAATACGTCATGATTGTTATGAACATCTTCTCTTTTCTCTGTTTTGGATGCAACTTTTAAAGCAGTTTCATATTATTATTATTATTATTATTATTATTATTATTATTATTATTATTATTATTATTATTATTATTATTATTATTATTATTATTATTATTATTATTATTATTATTATTATTATTATTATTATTATTATTATTATTATTATTATTATTATTATTATTATTATTATTATTCTACTGTTACTGATAATACTTGTTCATCTATTAACCCTAACAATAGACGTAGGGCATTAACGACTTCAGTTTTTTTTCCAAGTCAATAAAGTTGAAGTCAAGTCGATGGGTCGTGATTGACGTCATCACATTGTCAGCGGAGGAATAACAGCAATGAGGGACTTGTATTAAAGTTCACTACAATGTCTACTGACAAGACACAAGCATCATTTAACACCAACAAAACAAAGGGTTAACTCAACATTAACATTGAGTTTTCTGTTTGAATTTAACTGCACATCAGTAAAGTGAAAATAGAATACAATAAATAGAATACAATAGGTAGCTTCATTGTCTGTTCCACATAAAAAAAAACAGAAATTCTTCTTTGTCACAGCTGCTATAACAAACACTCCTCCCAACTAAAAACACAGTGCCACAATTTAATAGACATTAATAATAATGAAATAATAAAAAAAAATAAAAATAAAAACAGTGCCACAATTTAATAGACATTAATAATAATGAAATAAAATCACATGAAATAATGAAAAATAAAAATAAAAACAGTGCCATAATTTAATAGGCATTAATAATAATGAAATAAAATCACATGAAATAATAAAAAATGAAAAAAAAAACAGTGCCATAATTTAATAGGCATTAATAATAATGAAATAATAAAAAAAATAAAAACAGTGCCACAATTTAATAGACATTAATAATAATGAAATAAAATCACATGAAATAATAAAAAATAAAAATAAAAACAGTGCCATAATTTAATAGGCATTAATAAAAATGAAATAAAATCACATGAAATAATAAAAAATAAAAATAAAAACAGTGCCATAATTTAATAGGCATTAATAAAAATGAAATAAAATCACATGAAATAATAATAAAAAAGACAAAAAACACAGTGCAGATATTTTCATGTTATTGAAACATATGTCCAGATTTTGTCTGGACCCACGGCTCTAAAACCAGACGTCTGTCACGTGTCCTCAATTTTTATATTAAATGCAAAAAGTTTAAGTCAGCGGTCGACAAGATGAACACCACACTGTCCTAATGTGTGTTGTCTGTGCTGCTGCTCACACTCAGGTTAAGCTAGCAGATGCTGCTCATAGCGAATGCCTCTTCAGATGGCCGTGCAGGTTTTTTTTTTTTTTTTTTTTTCATCTAAGGTGAAGTATTTCCACACATGCAATTGTTTTGTCGACTCACCACAACTATCTTACCTGG
>CM035790.1:34483881-34866814 GCA_020466265.1 Siphamia tubifer
AGAAATTGTAAATCAGATATACCCATGAGACTACTAATAGTGAAGATGCTAGCTACATTAATTTATTTAGGGGTGTTGTTTTTGGTTGTTTGTTTGTTTCTTTGGTTAGTTGGTTGTTTATACCCTAGCAGTAAAACTATTTGTCAAATTAATTCAAAATGTGGTTTATAGATTGTCAGTGAGCATGAATAGATCTGATTACATCTTGGAAAAAAAGGTCAAATTAAAAAAAAAAAATATATATATATATATATATATATATATATATATTATTTTTTCCCATTCATTAATAGTAGCTCAAATGTCAAATGTCTGCAGCAAAACTATTGTTTGAGTTCCTACTAAATTTGCTTTATGGTTTGACAGTGACTCAGAATAGATCTGATTTACAGTTAAGGAAAAGCAGATCAAAGTTATTTTTTAAAAAAAAATAAAATTAAACAAAAATGAATGAATAAATCTTCCCACATTTACTTATAATGAATGAAAGTCCTGACTGGCTTTAAAAACACATATTATTTAAATTTACTTCAAACTTGTCACATATATAGAGGCAGTTAATATGCAACCATCAAATACATCTTAGACCTGCCAGTTCCCTATGAAGCATCCAGAGTCCTGAGGTCATAGGTCATCAGGAACATGTTTACTGTGTGTTCCAAAATCAGAACCAAACAAAGTTCGTCATCATTCAGTTGTTCTGCTCCTCACCTGTGGAACAAACTACCTGAATACCTGAGATCTAAGAAAAACTGTTCATTTAAATCAGGCCTGAAAACATTACTATTTACTAGAGGTTTTAGTTAAATTCTTAATTGTCTTTTAAATATTTTTATGCCTCGCATTTTAATAATAATAATAATTTATATAAAGCACCTTGAATTGTCCTGTACACTAAATGTGCTAAACATATAAATAAATTAGCCTCGTCTTACCTCAGCACATGCATAGACACGATGACATCAGCTGCATCGATGCCAAAATAAACTACACTACATGCAGGGGGTGGGATTTGTTGTGCCTGCCGCCACTTGTTTGACATTAGTCTCCTTTGATTAAGACTTGTAACTTTCTTTGACGTCTTCATCCACTTCCTCTGCTCTTTATCATAGAAAGAAATGTGGATGAGCTTTATGGAGCCAAAAACAGGAAGTAACACCACAACTTCACAACCAGGTTAATAATAGGAACAAACCACTTTCAATGGTTTATTTATTAAACATACAGTGGTGGTAAAAAAAAAAAAAAAAGAAGTTTTCGGGCATCACATGCATTTGTAATATATCATATTAAGAAACATTCTATTGTTCACACATGCTCTGTTCTGTCCTGGTCAAAAACTGGCACAAAAACAACTATAATACATAATAATAATAATACTACTACTACTACTGAGATGAATCAGAAAACAAATCGCTTTAGTGTTGGTTAGTTCATGTTTTTAATATATATGATGGTGTGTTATTCCACATATATGCTGGTTTATGTACATGTATACAATGGATTAGTAAATATTCCATTAAAAAGAACCTGTAAAGTGAATGGATCATAATGTGCAGACAGTGTTTTAATGTAGATCTAACACCAATATTCCTTTGGACTAAAACTTATTCTCTTGTTAATTCTAAGAATTTCACATTTTGACCCCAGACTTATCTTTGAACAACCAACATTTAGGACTTGAGTTTTCTTTATTAGTAACACACGTGGTAAAATTTCACTAGTTTTATTCTGGAAGCATTTTCCTTGTACTGTATGTAAAGTATGTAATATAATTTAGTTTTATGAACAAATAACAAAAAAAAAAAAAAAAATCACCTGTTTGTCTGATGCCACCACATCATTTGAAACCAAAAATATTTTTCTGTATATATTCCATGATAATATTGAGAAAACTGTAAAATGTTAATGGTGTCTTGATTATTTTTTTTTCTCTCCATCACTGTATGATCTCTTTACTCTGTGTTAACTGTCAGAACTTCATTGTAGATTTTATTTTTTTTTTTTCTTAGTGTTTGCACATCAATATTAGTCTAGATCAGCTCTTGCCACATTAAACAGACAGCAGACAAGTCTTATCAGTCACAGTGTTATCTGATGAAGGGGCCCCTGGGTCATCTCTGCCCCGGTGGTAGTGGAAGGAAAGGTTTATGGGAGGTGAAGGAGGAAAAACGAGAAAGGTTTGGAAGGTTCTGCTCCATTAAGAGCTGCAGCAGGAGGTATAACTCTTAAGGTGGAGACTGGCTCCATTGCTTGTCTTTAAAGCGTCTCATCTTTGATCACGGGGTAGAACGTAAAGAATGTTTTAACCCTTTAACACCTGATGCGTCAGCGCTAACGTGTTCTGAATGGATGGTTTAGGTTTAAAAAATCTGAAAAATTATACTTTTTTTTCATTATTTTACAGATAATTTTGTACAGGTGTCAAAAAGCAACTGATTTAGAAAAAGAAAAAGCTCATTTATTTCTTTTTTTTAAACTTCATTTTGGGTTTGTTTGGCATTTTTACATGTTATTTGTTATTTATTATTAGTTTCTGTTGATGTTGTTGCTTACTTTTATTTTTATTTTTTTTTCTACATTTTGTTTATTTTATGCTTTTTCTTCAATTGTGCTCCTTTAAGTGTCTTACTTTGGTCAAGTTACATATTATTTTGTTAGTTTATTATTCATTTTACAGATAAATTTGGCAATTTTTGTTCATTTTGTTGCTTATTTTATCTTTTTACTGTGGAATTGCTTAAGTCTCAGGAGTTAAAGGGTTAAAACACACACACACACACACACACACACACACACACACACAGACACAAAGTACACAGGTCAGTGAATGGGAACAGAGCACAGGGATCGATAACTCTGTCCGTACCGGTACGTGGAAATCTGAAGGAGCATCCCCGTTTCCCAAAACAAAAGAGAAATCAAGACAGAATAATTTATTCTAAATCTTGCTTTGTTTTCTCTTCCATGCTTGGCTGAAAGTCCATTACACTTTTTTGACATCAGTCTTGTCTAAACGCTCTCTCAGATTCCTAAGTGTAACTAAATCACCCCGGAGGTCATGTACATCTATCAACCTGAAGATATATGTCCTGTTTATTGCCCATAAAGATCATTAGCAAAGATCCGTTCCCTTGTGCAAACATCCACACCAATTCAATTCTCCACACTCTGGAGAGCCGGGCCGGATTCACAACGGAGACAAACACCATACGCACATCAGGAGTCATAAACGTTGCACTCTTTGTTCTAGATTCAAAGAGTTCCTGCCACTTGTTCACTTCCTTTTTTTTTTTTTTTTGCTTTCCAGTCAGTCCCTGCACAGCTCTTGGTTCTGTTATTCTGAAATAATAATAGCTTCATATACAACAGGCCTGAACTCCCTTCAGGCTGCGCACATGCTCAGTGAAAAGACACTATTGTTTTAAAAATAATGGATGTCTTTGTCAAAGTGGATTCTGTTGGAAGGAGGGGGGGGGGGAGGGGGGTGAAAAAAAAAAAAGCACAATATTGTTTTGTCCATAATAGCTTTTTTGTGGTTGCGTGTTTGCATAAGACATTATTTAGTCTAATCTTTACGAGGACTTAGTGTTCAACTAGAGTAGCGTGAGACTTTATATTAAATATGGATGGATTTGCTGCATATGCAAAAAAAAAAAAAAAAAAAAAAAAAAAGTTTCTCTTTTAATTTGCACATTTTCCCCACAGCTGCATATAAAAACAGGCACTGCAGAACGGTATCCACAGTTTTACACTAGAGACCTCCACTCTACTGATCATTTCCCATACTATATCAAGGTCTTCCTGTTGCAGATCCACTGAATGTGAAAGATGTTTCTCTTTTAAAGGCTTATCTGTTCCTGGAAGGCATGGTGGGGGGGGGCAGGACAAGTTACTGTATCTGACAAAGTGAACGAAGAACACTTTTTAACGAGATAAGCTCCGCACTTAAATGAGATGTCTGCGTAGAATGCAGCCCTGGATGTGATTAAAGTTGATGGATTTCATTAAAAAGTAATGAGCGTGCTCTGTGTTTGCTCCTTGCCTCTGCCATTAATAGGCTTGTGAGCTGCCTGAAATATAATGTGTGCTTCAGGATGATGATGATGAGTGAAGCTGCAAAACATCAGCTGACTAGAGGTTAGTAGTTACACTGCACAAAAGGAGAGTCTAAAAAAAAAACATGAAAGGGGGAAAAAAAAAAAAAAAAAAACACTAAATGAGGGAAAAGGTACTCAAAACAAGTGTAATATACTCCATGCAGTAAGATAATCTCATTTCAAATCTAGAAATAAGTATGTGTACAGATGTATGAACACTTAAACAGTGGAATATTTACTAATCCATTGTATACATGTACATAAACTACCATATATGTGGAATAACACACCATCATATATATTAAAAACATTAACTAACCAACACTTTTATAGAATACAAGTACTTTATTGATCCCACAATTGTGAAATTGCTTGTCATTTATTTTCTGATTCATTTTATTAAAGTAAGATTTAGCACATTTAATGTCTGAAGCAGATCATTTCTAAAAAAAAAAAATTGTATAATGATAGTATATTGTATCATGATCCAAGTATTGTGATTTCTACCGTATTGCCAGACTTTTCCCAATACACACCATTACCCATAATGCATTGTAATATACAGTTACACCTTGTAAATTGCTACGATAAGAAACTACTGTCATTTTTCACTGTAGAAATGACATAAATGTGTTAGTGTTGGTATTTTGCAGTGTACACTGGCTGACGGCCAACGCCTCTTCTTCATGCTTCACATCCATTTCCAGACTAAACAAGTCTATTTTGCAGCTACAACAACAGACGGTGTATAGCAGAGATACATTATTGTGGAATGTACAGTGCTTGTGTACATGCATATTAAGAAATACTGTACACACACACACACACACACACACACACACACACATGCAGGCAGTTGCTGTAGTGGATGGTAGACCACAGGGTGTAGGCAGACAGCCAGTCAGTCAAAATGAGGCCCAAAGTAACCACTCTGAAATGAACGCTTTAGAGGACAGCCAAACCACGACATCAAACACACACACACACACACACACACACACGGGCTGAGAGCATTGTTTTGTGTGGAATAAGACCTTCGAGAAAACTTTAGGAAAAGGCGGCAGTGTCTCCTGACCGCTTCACTTTCCTATTTATTGGGAAAGTCTTTGAGGAAAAGTGTTTTGAAAAAGTCAGGGATGTAGAAAACAATGTGGCCTGCACTGAAAACAAAACACCAGGTCAACAAAGAAATGAGATCAGCCTCCTTTGAACTCAGGTTGTTACTGGATTCTTTTATCTTTTCAGTCTCAAGATAGCAAACAGCCGCGTGAAATCATACTGGAGCAGGAGAGGGAGCTACTTTTTGGTCTTTGAAAGAACAGAAAGTCTAACAAATATCCACTAAGTATCATAATATGGTAATAATAGATGAATAGACTGATGGTATCCAGGTAGAGGGATCCAAAAAAAAGTCATTTGAATACTAAATTATTTCCCTTTCACATACCGCAACTGTGAGATCACTGCTTTTATCTCCAAAAATGAAAACGTTTTTTTACTACCTTTCCGTAATGACATAACCGATTTAGTTTCCAACACTTGCAAATCCTGTGATGAATGTAGTGCACTATGTTAAATAGTCCACCAGGGCTGTTTTAAAAAAAAAAAAAAAAAAATCTGTCGGTACGTTGAGACATTTCTTTCCATGAGACATTTATCATCTGACATTTTCCACCAACTCTGTCCATGGGGATTGTTTTCTGTAAATAGAAACTGTCACCAGTTGGCGGTGGCTGCTTCGAAGGACTTGAAATACGACCACACTGAAAGACATAAACACAGCTTGGTAACATCACCTGCACAGAAGCAATTATCTGTGCCAGAGCGCGGGTACAAGCGCTTCAACAAACACTTTTTCAGGCCTGAGTAGTAATATTCATCAGTAAAACACAGAGGGTTACACCAGGGTTTCTTAAATCTAGTCCTCGTGTCCCAGTGTCCTGCATGTTTGACATATGTCCCTCTTCTATCACACCTAGTTCAATTAATGATAAACTCTTCAGAAACATGATAATAATGTAATGGCTTCCAAGTTTTTATATTTATTTATCGTAAATTTGATTAAAAAAAATATTTAGTGATTATTTCTTTATTAATTTTAAATATTTTATTTTATATTATTTTTATTAATAATAATAATAATAATGGATTAGATTTCTATAGCGCTTTTCAAGGCACCCAAAGCGCTTTACATTATTGATCCATTATTCATTCACTCTCACATGCTCCCTCTGGTGGTGGTAAACTACATATGTAGTCACAGTTGCCCTGGGGCAGATTGACAGAAGCATGGCTGCCATTTTACGCCAACAGGCCCACCACCCAACATTCATACGCATTCATACACCAGTGTGAGTGACACTAGAGGCAAGGAGGGTAAAGTGTCTTGCCCAAGGACACAACGGACTGACTAGGACAGAGTGGGAATCGAACCGCCAACTCTTTGGTGAATGGACGAGCTGAGCCATGGCCGTCCTGTTTTAGTTTAAAAAGAGGGTTTTTTTCACAATAGTTTATTATGATTATTGTCTGATCCATGTTAGATTGAATTGATGTCAAGTAATTTTAACTTCCTTACTTATTAATATCTTTTGTGTAATTTGTACATTTCACAAATTCATCCCAGGGGCCAAATTGGACCCATAGACGGGCTGATTTTGACCCCCGGGCCGCATGTTTTGACACCTTAAAGAGTTAAAATAATCCTCTATTTAGTAAATTTCTTGTATCTTGTATTTAGTATTTCTTGTCTCCTGTTTTATGGACCGCCACCGAGTCCGAAATAAAGAATTTAATTGAATAAATACCTGAAAAGCTGTCATTTTATCAGAAATTAAGTTCTGTTTTACTCATGAAACTAAAAAATTAAGTAGATAATTATATTATGATTTAAATGTACCCCCCCCCCAACTAAGAAAAAAACATTTAAGACACTGTATCTAAAAGGCACCATATGTTGTTGTTTTTTCTTTCCTGAATTAAAAATAGTATTTTTTTGAAGCATCACAGTCATTTTTACAAATAACTAAACCAAACATTAACATGACTCTGTAAAATAAAGGTGTCCAAACTTTATAAAAAGGAGAAAAGGATGGATTATGTTTACAGGAATGGGACATACTGTTCACTATTGTGTTTTTATTAGTGTGTAATTATGTGAAAATATGAAATGTTAGGTTTTCATTTCCTTAGAATGAGTTGTTTGTATCTGTAGAGGGAGTGGATCCATGTTATCTCATATATCTTAATCATTAACCCTTTAACCCCTGATGTGTCAGCACTGACACGTTCTGAATGAAAGGTTTAGTTTAAATATGCTTAAAAATTCTACCTTTTTTTTTTAATGTGTTTTCATCATAGAGATAAACAGGCGTCAAAAATCAACTGATTTAGAAAAAGAAATAAAATAAAATAAAATAAAACTACTGGGAACAAATGACAATACTAGTGCTTTCTGTCTGTCTGTCTGTCTGTCTGTCTTCATTAATACATATTGCTCATGCACATCGGATGCAATGGTCCATTTGAGTAAAGGTCAAAGGTCAAGGTCAAAATTAACTAAAATATCAAAATCACATTATCAGTTATAATTCACAGAATATTCAGATTGGTACCAAATGATGTGGAATGAAGATTTCTACAATTCCCATAATTGGTGTTATCACCTACGACCAATAGTTTTTGAGATTTCTGGAGGTCAAAGGTGACATGTGGGAAAATTAACTTCTGTACCACTGTTACATTTTGTAAATATTCATTAGTTTTTGTTAATGTTGTTCATTTTTCTACCTTTTTTTTTGCTTTGTTTCCCTTCTCTTTTGTTCCATTTGTGTCTTATTTTGTTCATGTTATTTATTATTTTGTTGGTTTATTTACTTTTGTCCGTTTTTTTTATCACTTTGGCTGTTTTTCTGTTATTTTGTCTTGTCTGTGGAACTGTTAAAGTCTCAGGAGTTAAAACTACAGTCGTAAATCACTTTGGAAAAGTGTCTGCTATATCCATAAATGCAGAGGTGGTCAAAGTACTCACATTTTGTACTTAAGTAGAAGTACAGCTACTTGTGTGAAAAAATAGATTAGAAGTACTGATTCAACTCATTTATTTAAGTAAAAGTAAAATACAACTTCTCAATTGTAATAAAGTAAAAAGTAATGAAAAATTTTTTTGTCATGAACACAATAATAATAATAATAATAACCAGGAAAAATCTGAAAAGTTTCAAAAGTACCTAAAATAAATTCTTTAAAAGTGAGTTACTGTGTAGAAAATGTGTTTGATCAGGTCACAAAGCTACTCAGTTTAGGGCAGTACGTTTAGGATTTTTTTTTTAAGTTATAGAAATATATAATTTAAACAAAAAATGCATAATTTTAAGAGAAAAGTTTAGATAAAATTGTGAAAATAAAAGTCAAGATTATGAGCTAAAAAGTCAAAATGTTAAGATAAAATGAGTAATTAAATATATAAGGAAATTTACAAAAAGTGGGGAAAGAAAAGTCACATGATTTGAAAAAAAAAGTTATAAATGTGAGATAAAAATGCATAATTTTAAGAGAAAAGGGCAAAATTGTGAGATAATAGTCATATAAATATTGTATATAAAATCACAAAAATGTAGGGAATAAAAGTAAAAAGTTGCCAGAAAAAGAAATACTCAAGTAAAGTACAGATACCTAAAAAATCTACTTAAGTACAGTAACAAAGTACTTTTACTTAGTTACTTTCCACCTCTGATCATTTACTATGTTTGTAATGCTTCTACTGTCCTTCCTTCTACTTTAATAAGTTTGTACATGATTGTATTTCATACATTTTCAGTCTAAAAAGTCCTGCTTTACCCTTTTGAAAAAAAAACGAAGGTTCTTTATTATTTCAGAAAATGGAAACCATTCATTACTTAACAGAGCATTTATTGTGCAAACATTGTCTTCCTGTTCTGCTGAAAGAAACTGACACACACCTGCAGCGACGAAAGTCAACAGTAAAAATAACACTTAAGGCGAGTGTTGAAAACAGCTGGATTATGTCGTTAAATGTATTAAAATTAAACTTGTACAGGCGTATATTGTGCTAAACTGGCAGTACTTCCATGACAGACTTATCTCAGTATATATTTATATTTGTCAGGCATGTATTTGAGGACCAGTTTGACGTGTTTATATTGACATCACTTCCCTAGTTTTCGAGCCGTAGCTTTGTTTTAAGGAAGTACAATATCTTTTTCACCTAAACGTCTAGGATGGAAAAACAAACACAGGTGTAAATGATCACATCGGTGGTTTTTGTGGCCGTCACAGGAGAGCGTGGGGTAAAAGGTAAATATCTCGAAACTGAGCTTTTAATGCAATTTCTACACGTTAACATTTTAACAGCTCATCTAATAATCTGCTACTGGTTTAATTTGTACAGGAAACTTCCATCAGTATTTCTATTTTAACTTAACCCCTTAATAAAACTACTCCATTTGGAGACAAAATAATCTGTTTTTATTTGCTTTTGTTGATTTTATTTGTGCACAAAGGTAGAAGTTGATGAAACACAAGGTACGTTTCATTTGTAAAAGCTTCTGTAATGGATGTGAGTTGAATTTTCTAAACACTTTTTATTGAAAGTGTAAAATAATCTATTTGGCACTGTTTTAAAATGGACTGTCCGTCTCTTTCTGGAAACGTTGTCCTTTGCTCTGATTCAAACTTTCTTACATGTGTTGTTAAGGAGTTCCTACAGGTGATCAATAGCATCTACGTTCATGGAATCGTTAGCAGGGTGTTATCCTCTGTTAAATAAGGGAACAAAAACAGGCGAGGATAAAAAAAAAAAAAAAAAAAAAAAAATCTAAGTTTACTCAGTTATAGTAATACCTACAATATTTATGACAATGGGAATAAATACTGTGACGTCTGTAGATGTCCAGAAACACAAAGAACATCCAAATGAACTTTAGGATTGTGGAATAATTATTTATTTACTCTGGGTATGTTTTTTTTTTCTTTTTTAGGTGTATAAGTATATACAATATAAATGTTAAAATTACCGCATTAACACGTGATTAATTAACACAATTAAATGGAACAGTTGTTTTGTTGAAAATGTTGAATAAATATGTTAATTGCACATATATTCATATTTTTGCATATATTTTGGATATTTGATCAGATTTTGTGGTGTTTTTTTTATGGTATTTTATAAGAGATTTTGAATACTTTATTTTGAAAACTTTATTTTTCATATTCATTCATACCTATTTTTTACCATTTTACTATTGCACTGACTTCATTTGGTCTATTTCATGGTAATTACTAAGTAATTGGGTGGAAACGAGTGATAATACGTTTTACAGCTTTGATACTGTGTATTTTCTTGTAAATTACCTCCTTGTTTTTCAGGTAAGTAAAGAAAAACAAGTAAACCCTCATCATTTCAGTAACTACATATTAATTTCAAATAATTACTAGTTTATTATACCTGAAATAAAAGCTGTTTGCATCGCTATTACCTGGAAACTGCATGGAAATGACTTCATATAAGCGGTCACAAAGGCATTATTACCATGAAATGACATCAAAATGACCATAGAATTACCACCTTATTAGTGATCCATAATGTAAAGCGTTACCGAAAAATTCATGCAGCATTCCTCTTCTCTCCCAATTTTTAAATTGCGGTTAAAACACATTATTTCACTTTGGCTTTTAACTCTTAAACCTTTCTTGTTTATCATCTGCAAACACCGAACCTGTGTTTGTTTTTTTATTAATGTGTGGTTTTAACTTATTTTACTCATGTTTTGTGTACAACACTTTGGCTTTCCCTGTGGATCTTATTAAATGTGCTATATAAATAAAGTTAATTGATTGATAGCATTAGCATTAGCATCTACAAGAGAAGGCGGCACCACAGTAGCTGCTGCACAAACTGGAAAAAACAGTGGATCAAGCTGTTTTTTTTCCCTGCACGTTTTCAGAACAAGCAGCGGCACGAAACCTAGCTAGATGCTACTCTGGTAAACACACATAGGGGAGTGGGGGGAGTGTTCCTTCACACATTCTGAGCCAATCAGAGACGCCACATCACCGCGTCATGGACATGTATGAGGAAGTACCGGTAAACTCTGTTGTTCAACTTAAAGTTATTTTTCTACTGTGGAAAAAAAAACGAAATTAATCTGAACGTTTTTTTTTTTTTTTAAATAGAACCAACCCACAATGTATTCAATAACAATGGAGAACACAGTAATATTAATGCAATAACTATGGAACGACAGCTTTAAAAACTGAAGTTGGTATAAAAAATAAAAACCAGATGTGGAAAGTAACTAAGTAAAAGTACTTCATTACTGTACTTAAGTAGATTTTTTTTAGGTATCTGTACTTTACTTAAGTATTTATTTTTCTGGCAAATTCTTACTTTTATTCCCTACATTTTTGCATAAATATCTGTACTTTATACTCTTCACATTCTCAGAATAGACTCATTACTTTTTCAAACTAAACACATTTGACAGTAAATAGAAAGAAAGAAAGAAAATCAGTGGAGGAAAGAAACTGTGACTTTATATATTATAATTATATGACTATTATCTCACAATTTTGACTTTTTACCTTATAATTTTGACATTTTATCCCATATTTTTGACTTTTAATTTTACAATTTTAACACTTTATCTCACAAATTAGATGTTTTACACTTAAAAGTATGCATTCTATATCACATATTTATAACTTCAAAAAAAAAAAATTACTAATGACTTTTTTTTTTAAATCTCAATTGTGCCTTTATTTTAATTTTTTCCTAAATTTCCTCCCCATATCCACAAAACTGAATAATTGTGACCTAACCAAACACAATTTCTACACAGTAACTCACTTTTAAAGGCTTTAATTTTGATACTTTTGAAACTTTTCATATTTTTCATGGTTAAATAAGTATTATTGCATTCATGGCAAAAAAAAAAAAAAAAAAACTTTTTATTTTTGTACTTTATTATAATTGAGAAATTGTACTTTTTTTTTTAACTTTACTTAACTAGTTGAATTAATACTTCTACTTTTATCAGAGTATTTTTTCACTTAAGTAGCTGTACTTCTACTCAAGTAAAGAATGTGAGTACTTTTACCACCTCTGATTAAAAAAAAAAAAACCCACCATAGCCAATCAAATAAATGGACTGTTTCTTTTTGACACACTTCTTTAAGTAGAATAATGCTTCTGTGAAAGCTTTCATGCTGTTCCAAAAGTTTCTGAAACCCCGCTGTCGGCCGTCTCTGAACTGTGAGGTCAGTGGGCAGGAAAGGTGGCTGGGGTTGGAGCCAGAGCCAGAGGCCAGAGTATTATGAAACACACAAACACACAGCTGTGTGTGGACAGCCTCCCACTGTTCTTGCCGATCCACCACAACAGACTGCTAATCCCTCTTAGATCTGTGCATAAGGGTAGACGGTGCCCATCCAGTGGCGCTGCCGCATCTGGTTGAACCAAACAGCGGAATAATCTTGGCTTATACGCCTGCAGGAGAATGGAGCAGGGGGCCCATGGAGCTGCAGTCCTGGGGGCCCCCCCCCCCTCTGGATCTCCTGCCGCACGTCCACTCTGGTGACAACAAGCCGGAGCACATGCTGTTTTATTTTTTCACTTTTTTTTGTTTTGTTTTTTTTAGCTAAGAAGTCAGAGTCGTCATTGAGTAAAAGCAGCTGATGCCTTTGTTGAACACTGAGTCTGTACTGTATACACGCTACATTTATTATTAGTTGAGAAGTTAAAAGTCACATGCTATGAATTCAGCCAAAAAAAAAAAAAAAAAAAAAAAAAGACTCTTATAGATAAAGGATTTGAAAACTAATGTATTCTGAACTAGATTTTGGTACAAGTAGATTTGTATTATTTTATTTTGTCTGAGTTTAACCCATAAAGACCCACAGCTGCATTCATGAATCTATATTTACCTTTTATTAAATGATTTATCAATGCTTACTCTAATATTATCCTCTCCATTTTGGATTCTTAAGTGAAAATCAGGTATTTTTCTCTATTTAATGAAAGTTCAATTGAAAGTTGAAGGTTTTTTTTAAACCAACAACTGACAAAATGTCACAAAAAGCTACTTTTTCAGTAAAATATATCATTGACTGAGCATTAACTCAGTGCCTCCATTCACTGTCATTGATCCAACTCCACTGGTTGTAAAATGTTGTAAAAGATGACAGTGTTTCCATGGTAACTAAGGAGGCTGTCATATCTAATGACCATGAAAGAATGAAGAACTGTATTTATACTAATTATTTACATATATTGATGGATCAACAGTGATTTCACTTCCAATATCATTAAATACCAGTGGATGTTTGGTTCTTTATGGGTTAATATGACTTAAACAATACACGCTTATTTTAGACAAAAAAAATAATAATAATCTTCATGTGCACTGATGATTAGATGGATTTAATCCATTCATGATGACCTATAAACTGTTTCTAAGCCATTGGGAGAATTCATTTATTTGATTTTATTTTCTGATATTTACAGAACACCTGTTTGTTTTAAACCTATAGTTGTGATATGTGAGATTTTACTGATTTGTCCCTGAACACATAACATTATAAGTTGTTTCTGTCACAAAAAATACAAAACATAAAACATAATGAATCGATGATCCATGAGGGATCAAAACTGGAAAATCACAGTAAAGCTCAGTCTGCCTGCAAGAGAAGCAGCACATGATCACAACGATATTTAATTACTCAAATTCCAAATGGAGGTCATCCCAATCTTCTTGATTATATTTACTCTAAAAGCTTCATTCACTCTGACCTGATTCTGGCTCCTATTCTGTGACAAAAGCCCAACACGTAAATTTCCCTTGAGGGTATAAAGAAAATCTAAGGAACGTGCCATAAAACTACTGTTTAAACGTGCAGCTGAGGTGGATGTTATTGAAAAGGATACATTACAAGTTTGACCTCAGGTCAGGCGGTGCTCATTCTTTCACCGGGGACAAGCTAAGAGCAGAGCAGTGGGTGAAAACAGATGCCTGCATGTTTTTTCTGCCTGCACTTGAACACCACATCATTTACCCTGCATCCCCTTTCTTGAACACACCCACTACTAAAACATCTTCGCTGTACTACAGGAATGTTACTGGACGATACAGGCCTCTGCTGCAGGAGATCATTCCATGTGCATGTGTATTACATACACATGGTCAGAGCTACTATGATTTACATAACAACCAGACTTAGGCTGAGCTGTGTTTGAGGAAAAATGCAGCAAAAAAATCATAAATAATAGGATGTTTAAGCTTGAGGGCAACCAGCTTTTACTAAATGGGTCAAGCATAATCAATCAGAGGCTGTACCGACGGGTTCAAAGTGTAGAATGTCAGTGTTATTGCTGGTCAACCCAGCACAGTATTTGATTGGAAATGACATTAGAGATGATGCAAGTGTATATAGTCTGTAGTGCACAATACTATACTGTACTTGGGATGCCTTATAATGTGCTGATAGTCCTGCATATAATAATAATAATAATAACTCAGTGGCTCATTGATTGTAGTTATTTTATTGTATGATGATTTTTATTTATTTATAGTTTTTTTACCTGTGTAGTTTTTATTATACTTTTAGATTTATTTTATTTTATTACCCTGTTCTGCTTTCTCTGTTGTGTTTTATGCCTTGTAGTGTGTAGCGCTTTGTGTCAACTGTGTCTGTTTAAAGCTCTTTTATAAATAAAGATGGTATATAATAATAATAATAATAATAATAATAATAATAATAATAATAATAATAATAATAATAATAATAATAATAATAATAATAATAATAATAATAATAATAATAATAATAATGTATGTGAAACACTGTTCCTTGGTTTTCCTAGTTGCCTGTACTGATGAAAGCCTCTAAACTGTTAGCCTCACTGACAATCAAAAGGGAACATTTATATAATAATAATAATAATAATAATAATAATAATAATAATAATAATAATAATAATAATAATAATAATAATAATAATAATAATAATAATACCTCAAAAACTTATGTAGCACTTTTTTGGACATGCAAAGACGCTTTACATAACAGACAAAAATGCATTAAAAATAATGAAATAAGTAAAATAAAATAAGATTTTTTTTTAAAAATCCAAGTATATCCATATCCAAGTCTATTGCCAAGTTTATAAGTTAAACGAGTCCAATGTAGATAGTTTTAGCACCTCCACTACACTGTAAACCCAAATAAGTTAGCAGAACTCGAAACATTTAAGGCAATCGATTGCCTCAAGTATTTTAAGTTGATGAAACTTGAAAAAAAGTTTGATGCTTATTAAAAATTAATACTTACATTAAAACATTATTTATTTTTCTTAAGAATTTCCAAGTTCTTCATATTTGTTCATGTCGGTTCATAAATGTAAATATTTTCATCATGGAATTTAACTTTTTTTTCACTCAAAAACTTTAGAGTTGACATTTTTAAGTTTCTAACCTGTTATATTTTATAGTATTTTACTACTCTGGCTGACTTTACATCATATTAGACTGTATTTGGAGTTTAACATCGCTGCTGTAGATGGTACACGTGTCAACAGTTAATATATATCTGATCCTAAGTACATTCAGAAATGATAGCAGTTAAGCTCTGGAGGTTTTCCCAAAATTATCTTTTACAGATTTGCTTCTACTCTGGCTGCTTTTCATATTTCAATAAGTTATTCCAGTTTTGGAGATGTGCTATTTGCCATCTTCTACCAAAGCATAATGCTCATATAAGCATAAACAAAGACAAGGATGTGGGCCAGAGCTTCTCATAACATTATTTAACATGTAAAGACCACAAGTTAAGGAATATTTTGGGGTAGGAGTGAGGCAGATTGAAGAGAATCTGTGTTTTCAAAATAAAACCAAAAATAAGACGATGAAAAAACAAGTCGATTCTTCATTATTTGTTTCCAAAAACCAAAATAAAAAAAACGATAATAATGTTTTTTTTTCAGTTTTCCTTTTTGTGTTTAAATGAATAAAAGAAAAAAAAAAAAAACGATAACGGCCATTTTTCGTTTTTATCCAATTTTGACCTGAAGCAAGTTGAGTAAACCGGAAATGACCTTTGACCCACAGTGACAAACACATAAACGTCCGTCATATTTGGGTCACCCTAAGACCTGAAGATATGACCACGGAGAAAATTGGTGTCATATCATACCATAATGATCTTCAAAGTGCAGTAGACATGTTTCTTTCAGTTGTTAAGATTTACTCAATTTGCTTCATTTCAAAATTGGATAAAACAGAAAATGGCCGTTTTTTCTATTATTCATTTAAACACAAAAAGGAAAACTGAAAAAAAAGCATCATTATCTGTTTTGTTTTTTTTTTTCATTTTGGTTTTGGAAACAAATAATGAAGAAACAAGTTGTATTTTTGTTGTCTAATTTTTGGTTTTATTTTGAAAAAATAATGAACGAATGATACACGGATTGAAGAGGAACATGAAAAAATATGATCAAAAATCGTTCCAAAGCATCATTTAGGAGACAGGCTTATGCTGTGTTATACTAATACCAGAGGTGGAAGTAACTAAGTAGAAGTACTTTACTGTACTTAAGTACAGTTTTTATGTATCTTTACTTCACTTGAGTATTTATTTTTCGGGCAACTTTTTACTTTTACTCCCTACATTTTTGTATAAATATGTGTACTTTATACTCTTTACATTCTCAGAATAGACTCATTACTTTTTCCAAACGAGACAAATGTGACAGTATGAAAAATAAGTTGTGAATCAGAAATTGTGACTTACTTTTACATCATTTTGAATGTTTATCTCCTAATTATCCATTTCTTATCTCATCATTAGGGGTTTTTTCCCTCATAATTTAGATTTTTTATGACATAATTCAAACTTTTCTTCTGATAATTTTCACTTTATATCTTATAATTTAGATTTTTTTAATCTAATAATTATGTAGTTATTGTTTTTTTTTTTATTTCCTCTTTATGACTTTTGAATTTTTCCTAAATATCCTGTCTATACCCACAAACCTGAGTACCATGACCAAATAAAACACATCATCTACACATTAACTCACATTTAAAGGCTTTATTTTTGGATATTTCTGAAATGTTTCTGTTTTTTCCTGGTTAAATATGTATTATTTCATCCATACTCAAAAAAAACTGCAGTTTTACTTTATTACAATTCAGAAATTTTACTTTTTTTTAACTTTTACTTCAGTAAAGGAGTTGAATCAGTACTTCTACTTTTACCAGAGTATTTTCTATTAGCTGTACTCGTACTTAAGTACAGAATGTGGCTCATTTTACCACCTCTGACTAATACAAGCTCCACTGGTTCCAGTCTTTTCTCTCAGTAACATCCTTTAGATGTCTTCACCCAGCATAAAACCCCAGCAACGAATACTTTGATTCGTGTTCGCTCTCTATTGACACAACATCAAGTGTCAACATCACATGCATAATCACAGCTGGTGACTCCAACACGCACTGCCACATGGGAAACCTTTTTCCAGGAAGCTGTCTGACAGGATGACAGCCCTCAGTGTGGTGCCTAATCAGTCGTGATGGAAAAACAAAAACAAGCTGCAGGGTTCCAATGATGTTTTGTGTCATGAACTTGTTTATTGTTGTGTTAACTTTGAAACTTCATGTTTTTATTTTCATTTGTTTTTTACACTAGTGTAGCTGTGTGCAATCACATGATGAATTGTGTTTGAAATGATTTTATTAATCCATAAGGACCCAGTGTGTCATTTGTGTTTATTCCCTAATATATGTTCTCTATATTTAACCAACATTAACCCTTTAACCCCTGATGCGTCAGCGATGACACGTTCTGAAATGATGGTTTAGTTTCAATATTCAGAGAAAATTTTGTTTTGTTTTTTTACTGTGATTTTACTAAGTTTTGTTCAAGGATCTGATAAATGGATTTAAACAGGTGTCAAAAAGCAACTCATTTAGAAAAAAGAAAAAGCTAAAACTACTACTGGAACTCAATTACAATATTATTTATTTATTTATTTATTTATTTATTTGTACTTCATTTTAGTTTATTTTAACTAAGTTAAGTTATTTGTAATTATGATTAGTTTTTGTTAATTTTGTTCCTTATTTTGTTTTATATTTAATATTTACTTATAAAAAGTCAAAATTGTGAGATAATAGTCATATAATTATAATATATAAAGTCATGGTTTCTCTCCTCTGCCTCTGAAGCCATTTATTTACTGTCAAATGTGTTTACCTTGAAAAAGTAACCAGTCTATTCTGAGAATCTAAAGAGTATAAAGTACAGATATTTATGCAAAAATGTAGGGAGTAAAAGTACAACGTTGCCAGAAAAATGAATACTCAAGTAAAGTACAGATACTGAAAAAAAATCTACTTAAGTACAGTAACAAAGTACTTTTACTTAGTTACTTTTCACCTCTGTATTTGACAGATAAATAGTCATTTCTTTTATGTATGACATAGTCTTTCCCAACTCACCATATTTTTTCTATTAGTGCATTTTTTTCATGAATTACTCGACATTCCAAGTGAAGTCATTTGAATTCCGAGTGACCCCAGGTGGGATCCTGACCCCAAGGTTGGAAAACACTGAACTAGGGAATGTAAACTTATGATCAGAATTATTTGTATAGTTTCTGTTAAAAAAGATCAAACACATTTATTTGATAATAAATGTCTTCATCAAACCACTAACCACAAAGAAAGGTTTTTGTATTATCATTTATATTCTCTGAAAAATGGAATAAATAATCCTACATTCTGCTCAGGTATATAAACGTAACTGTATCTTCTAGCCTCTATTTTGTGGTTTTATTTTTCAGGTATTTTCCAACATTTAATTCACTGATCATCCAAATATTCATAACAAGCTCAGATTAAAGCTAAAGCTATTTTATCAAAAACAGAGGAAAAATAATGAAAAATGTGACTTTTTCAACAAAATATCATTAATTGAACATAAACCCAGTCTCTCATCCACTATCGTGAATCAGTGTTGTAGAAGATGAGGGTGTCGCCACAGCAACTATGGAGTCTCTGAACGTCCAAATGAGTTATATCTAATCACCATGGAAACATGACATACTGTATTTTACAACAGTTATTTATATTGATAGGATTAGAACATCAACAGGTATTTAACCAGGGGTGTCAAACTCGTTTTAATTCAGGGGCCACATTAAATCTAATTTGATGTGAATTGGGCCAAACCACTAAAATTAATAACATAATATATAAATAATGTCAACTCCAAATTTTCATCTATGTTTTAGAGCAAAAAAAAAAAGTTTAATTATGTGATAAAAATGTTCATATCTACCAACTATCCTTTAAAACAATGTGAATAACATGAATAAACCAACACTTCCTCAGCAAACTAAATGCAATTTTAAGAAGATTATGTCTGAGTTTATCATTTACACGGCAATTACAATGTACAGATTATTAATTAATGGATCTACAAACACACAAAACATTTAATAACATTTCAAAACGTTCATATTTGTTCAGGTTATTCATGTTTTTTTTTGGTGAAATAATAGTTTGTTTTATTGTAAATACAGTAAAATGACATGAAAATATTTAAATGAACAAAAAGTAAAATGTGGAGTTCTTAGTATTTATAGGTTAGTATGTTACTGATCTGACCTATTTTGATCTGTATGTGGAACCTGAAATTAAATTATCAGTATATTCACTATCATTTTTACATTTTACAAAATTATCCCAGTTAATTAAACAATTAATATCAGTAGATGGTGTATGATTGGATGTTTATGGGTTAATGTAACACACATATTTTAAGATACATCTAAATGTAATTGCTGTTTAATTAAAAGTCCTCATGTTGTATATTAATGAGATATTAAGCAGCCTCAGCGTGCGGTCTGAGCTGGAAACATGACAGTGATAGGCTGTGCTCTGTGCTGTCATTTATTCACTTCCTCGCTCCCATCTGAAAATGAGGAGACTTCCCACCCACTGGACGCTGCAGCCTGGTCTGCACTAATCTCCACCACAGACTTAATGAGCTTAATGTGCACTCCCCGGCCTCTGAGCTTAAAGGCATGTACCCAGCATGCACTGTGTTTCACTATGACACTGTTTGCCTGTTTATCAGCATGTAATTGTCCACCTTAGAAATAACAGAAGCATCAGTTCTTATGAGGCGACTCTGCTTCATTTTGTAATAAACGTCCAAAATGTAAGAAGTTTTTCATTTCATTTTGTAATAACCTGCCA
The DNA here is from genome assembly GCA_020466265.1 of Siphamia tubifer. NCBI lineage: Eukaryota > Metazoa > Chordata > Actinopteri > Kurtiformes > Apogonidae > Siphamia > Siphamia tubifer. Next base: position 34,504,259 of record CM035790.1, read on the forward strand.
CACGGCATTTTCTAATGATTTTTTATTTCCAAATTATATTTCAAATATTTTAGTGTTTTCTTAGATATTTCAAATTGTCCACCATAGCACCCTGTTGGCTTGCATTTTTTAATAAACATCCAAAATGTAATAATATTTTCATTTCATTTTGTAATAAAATCGCATTTTATACTAAACTGCCCCAATGCATTTTGTAATAAATTTTGCCGCATTATGTAATAAGTTATTACATTTGGAGAAGATTATTACAAAATGCACTTGTAACTTTTTTTATTTTCTGGAAAATCTAATAATATGGTGCATTACATAATAACAATTCTAAAGCATAGTTTGTTTGTTAATTGTATTTTACTTCAATTTGGGGATGCATTTTAGGATGAATTTGCTAGAAAACTCTCACATAATACGTCAAAATGTATTACAAAATGTGGCTTTATTACAAAATTTCAATGAAAAACTTATTACATTTTGGACGTTTATTACAAAATGCACCGTTATTACAAAATTACATAATGCAGCAAAAATGTATTACAAAATTTAATGAAAAAGTTATTACATTTTTGGACATTTATTACAAAATGCAGCTCAATACTGCTGCTTTGACTTCATTATTATTATTATTATCATTCATATTATTATTGTTGTATTGATTATTGTTGCATTCTGCACATGTTCGAAAATAAAGCATTCAAATCAAATTATCCTTATGCCGAGTGGGGCAAGTAATAATTCATAATTCTAGTGTCGCTTCATACATTGTGGTTTAATCATTATCTTTGTGTCCACGACCATCTGGTGCCAAAGTGACTACGCAAACAGCTAACGTGCATCTGGGTCCGGCTCAGGTCGAGCATAGCCTTTCATTTCTAAATAAGCCATATGTCGTCACGCAGACTAAAGTCTTTAAGGGAAAGTAAATGCAGTGCAGAGCCGTACGGTGGCACAGAGGCTTCCGAGAATAGGAACAGATTTCAGAGCTTGATTGGGGATAAACTGTGATTTAGTCCTCAGACCCGTGTTCCCCTTTGCCCCTCACACTTTCTCCTCTGCTTCAGTAAAAGACCACATCACAGACACGACACCACAAGCCCTAGCATATGTTCTCTCTATGCCACACCAGACAATCCGCATATAATAATAATAATCAACATGCAAACCTCCCAGTTTACCATCGCATAGATAATCCTCTGGACATGAGTCTGAGATCAACAGATGCAGATTTATTACAGGCTTGAATGTTATTTCTGATCAATTAATAGCTGTTTTTTTTTTTTTATTATTGTTTTTTTTCAATAGACAAACATACATTTTATTTATTTGTTTTTTGTGAACATGCAAAGGAACAAAAAAAACCACATAATATTTAAATACATACTACACTGATAGCATGTAAACAAGTGAAAAATAAAATAAAAAATATAATTATAAAAAAATATAATAGCACACAAAGAAAAAAAGGGAAGCTGTCACACACAATAGGTTTACAGATGAATGTTAGTTCTTAAATGTTGTTTTTATTTATGCTTTTTTTGCACTGTTTTTATAAGAATTGTTTTTAGCTTAAGTTATACTCAGACCCAGGAATGTACAAGTACAACATTTTTTATGTTAAATAATTGCCTTTTTTGGAAACAGCATAATGCTACAGTTTTTTTCAGATATATTTTTAAAATTTTTTATGGAATGTCCTTTGCAATGGACAACTTTTTTTTTTTTTATTATTTCTTCAATAAAACTGTGAACATCTTGTCTTGTCCACTACAGAGGACAACATGCATTGCTAGGGCTCAGTAGAATATATATGTGTGTACATGTATATGCATAAGTGCATGTATGTGTGCTCAGTGAAAGTCTGAATTTCATTGTGTAATGTAAGCGGTTGGTTGTCTGTACATATGACAAATCTATTCTATTCTATTCTATTCTATTCTATTCTATTCTATTCTATTCTATTCTATTCTATTCTATTCTATTCTATTCTATTCTATTCTATAATCTACCGCTGTTGCTTGAGAAAGTCCATTAAAGGTGTCCATACCTCTTAAAATATTTGCGATTAACCTTTAACTATGTAGATTAGTGTTACTTGCTCACACATTTAATAGTATTTATGTCTTAATAGATGATTTTAGTACTTTATCTTTTACATATTTTGCACTTTATATTTTCCAAGTTGGCACTGAAAATGGAGAAGCAACATTTTAAAAAATAAAAGGCATTCTATTCTATTCTATTCTATCTGTGCACACTCTGTTTTTACCACCACATAAAAATGTTAGATAAAAGTGTTGCCCTTGTCTTTGTAGACCTTATACTTGAACCATTATTTCCACACTTCTGTATTGTTTAGTTGACTTTCAGAAACTGATAAAAAAAAATTATACATCCATGAAAGGCCTCTTGGTTTTGATTCAACATGGTACATAATCAGACGTAACATGTCTTATCTAATAAGTAAACGCAGTCAGCGGTGTGATTAGTGTCTCTAATCTCTGTCTGTCAGTGTGCTTTTCCACTGCTCCACCCAAGCTAGTTAATAGGTTCAGGTAGAAGAATGAAATCTAGGCTACGTGGATAATAGACGCTTGGTTTGTTATTGGAGCTTCAGGTGTACTTTCTGCTGCTTGTATACTGTCATGGGGGGAAAAAAAATAATAAAACCACCCCTTGTTTTCTTCAGTTTCTTGTTCATTTTAATGACTTGTAAAACTATAGGTACACGTGCTAGGACAAATATAATAAAAACTAAAATAGGTCATCGTAGTTTAATTTCAGAGCTAATATCTATCAATTTTCCAAGTTTTCTTGACAAAAACCAAAATCACTTAGTTATTGTTTTATTTCAGTTTTATTTCAGATTTGAAGCAAACATAGTTGGAGGACAACAACACCCAGAGGATATATGGTCGACAATGATATGAAGCAGCTCAGTATAGCTCATATGTACTGTTCACTCTGATTTATTATACATAACGTACATGTTGTCATGGCGACTCTGGTCACTTCCTGAAGGGGGCGTGTCCAGGAAAGTCATAATCGAGCTAAGGTTGGTTGACATTTACATGCACAGAGACATTCAAATACAATCACATTATCTGACTTTTTAAAGTCCAGTTCAGTTCAATTATACTCCAATTAAGGGGTTTACTTGGCTTTGAAAACTTCAATTTTAATGAGAGTAAGGCAATAATTCTAATTTCTCTAAGTGCATGTAAAGGTACTCACTGTCTATAGACACTTTCCCATAGAGTAGTTCTAGGAACTATATATGACCCTCCAGAACAAAACCAGTCACTTGGGTCAAATTTCAGAAATTAAGATTTTATATTTATTGGAATTTTTTTTATTAAAAATGGTTGTGTGACATTAATTCAACCAATCAGAGGCCGTTTTTCAACATCATCCTAGCAACAAGGGATTTTGTTTACTTGAGAAGGCTTTGTTCTGAGGCCTCCCATTGGTTCAAATATATAATAACATAGATTTCTATTTATGGGTTGTCTAGAGGGAATCACGATCTTTCCAACATACCAAACATGATGGGGAAATACCTAACGCCAGCGTGAAGGAAAGCCGTGTTTCGAGTCGATTTTCTTAGTTTTAGACTTAATTACTGTCAGTCAGTTGTTGTCCTTCCTAAAAGGTATGATGTGAAGCACTTACGTTAGGAATCTCACAAAAACTCATGGATAGAAGTATTCAGGAGACATTTTACTTGGATTTTATGCATAAACTTCATATTCGATCATTTTGACCCATTTAATGTATTTGAGGCTATAGCTACAAATACTGCTGTGAGACTGAACCACTGGTTTTGTGCTGGAGGGTCACATATAGTTCTTAGAACTATATAGTTACTGGGGAACCTTCGGGTTTGCATTCCGACAGGGCAGTAGGAACGGTGGGAGGGGCCAATGTGACGTTAACGTCCGCCACAGTGATTTTAAACACATTATTCTACGGCCTTCGAGAATATTGCGAAAGCTCCCATTCACTTTGAATTGACGTTCCCAGCCTTCAGCGGGCGGATTGTGTTTGATAACCGCCCGCTTCACTGTTAACGACCGCTGCCCATGGCAACGGGTTTTGTCACTTCAGATTCACGGCACCATATCACTCCGCAGGTAGTTCGGCCAATTTGAAAGTAAATATTCACTACGTTCTAAAGGTTATTTTATCCTGTCTGTTAGAGTAGTAGCAGAAATAAGCTGTAATAGTCCGTAGAATAATATAATATATATATATATTATCCACGCATTATTATCAGAAAAATATTTCCCGACGGGGCCAAACAACACCCCGACGCTGAAGGCGGAAGGGTGTTAATCGGCCCCGGAAGGACATAATCCCTTACAAATTCAACAATCACACAAGGAAGTAGGAGAGACAGCGCTACTATAAACTAGAATAGAGAATAAGGAGGCCACAGCATTTATGTTCTGTATCATAGAAATGTTAATTACGGTCAAATACAGCATCTACTGTCAAGAATGGAGGAGTTTACAGAGAGAGTTAGGAGACGAAGAATCCCCCGGCAGGTGATACTACGACGTATGTTAATTTCAAAGCTTTAACCAACATCCATATTAATCCAAAAACAGAACCACGTCGTCGGTGCGTTTATTTATTCCTTCCTCTGTGTTTTTTTTCCAACACAGCTGACGCTACACAGATGGTTTTAAAGATAGCGGTACTGCAAGATGAGGAAATGCGGAAATGGGAGTGGTCTGGGCTCGACCAATCACCAAACACCTACGTCATATAGTTACTAGAGAATTAAAAAAAGACCCTGCCTGTCAGGAGGAACTACAAATGTTATAGGAATTACAGAAGATTGGGAAATTGTCTTATATCATTATACTGACAAAAACAGTCCATGTTTTCTTTTCTGCCTGTTTTAGTCATATGAAAAACACAGGAGTTAGTACTTTATTGTATAACTGTTATTTTTTTGTTGGTCTAATCATTTTTTATGTGACTGTATAACATCCTCTGGAGTGAAATATTGAATCTATTTGCTCAATTTAGCTTGAAACGGCTGCTTTACACTTATCTTTGACTGGGAATGTTATCAGGGCTCTATTAATGCTGACTCTGAAGACAAGAAGGTCATAAGAGTGTGTTCTTTTTGCATTATTTTCACTAAAACTCGCTGCTCTCTCAGCTGTAACAAGGCCTTCTGTTCTGAAACGCCATGTTCCAAAAACCTTTCAGTACTGTTTTTCTTCTTCTTTTTTTTGCTGGCCTACAGTAGAACTTATCAGTTCTGTTTAATGAAAGTTACAGGGATGTGGAAGGTGTTGGGTATCACTGGGTGTTATGAGGATGAAAAAGTATAGGGTATGTGTTTATATGTTTAAGTGTGTGCAACTATGTCTGTGTGTGTGTGTGTGTGTGTGTGTGTGTGTGTGTGTGTGTATCTATATCTATCTATCTATCTGTATCTATCTATCTATCTATCTATCTATCTATCTATCTATCTATCTATCTATCTATCTATCTATCTATCTATCTATCTATCTATCTATCTATCTATCTATCTATCTATATATATATATATATATATATATATATATATATATATATATATATATATATATATATATATATATATGCATATGTATGAAAGTGTGTTTCCATATGTATGGACTTGGAAGATTATTACTGTAATTAATTTATAAGGAGAAGGGGTGGGAGTTCATAAGTTATGCTTCTTCTCACTCCTTTTCGAATATGTATTATGTGTCATATTTTTAAATGTGTGTTTGTGTTTGTATATTTCTTTCTTCTATATTTTTTTCTTTTTTTCTTTAAAATTTTGTTGGTTTCATAGTCATTAAAAAAATATATCTGCTCTCATGTTCCTCTAACACTGCGGACCTTCAGGGTTTCCTTTCAGGGCGTTGTTGTTGTGTCCCTGCTTCCCTTCAGGTGCTTAGCAGGAAATTAAGGGATAGATTTGTACCCAGTGACACGCTGATTAAGACCCAGTGTTCTTATGCTGAGTGTATCTTGTTTATCTGTTGCCCATGAATAGCCTGATAATAGAATGTTTTGCAATGGCCAGTAGAACAGAACAGAACATGTACTTCCTTCTTCTTTAGAACTCAATGATAACCCCCCTCCCCATGTTATACTGAATACTGCAAAGTAAATTTCCACACAAACAGGTGTGTTTATTGTCAGTGTATCTTCTGGTAATTGGATTTTCTTTTTACAAACAAAAGAACAGCTGGTAATTAATAGATTTTTGTTTTAAAATATAGGAATTAAAATTGAATTTTCTTATGTAAAAACTGGATTTTCTTCTTCTAATTACAAAAAGAAAGTTACTACCTGACAAAAATGGGGTAAAAAATGACCAAAAACAGTTGTTATTCTTAATTTCTGAAGCTAGATGTTGTCATTTTCAAGGAAAGATCACTAATGCCATGAAGGTCACAAAGATTCTTATGCACTATGGGTTTGTATGAATCTCCCAGTGTTGTATGAAATCAAGAGTTCATATACATTTGTGAAGGGAACATGGTCAGTGTATCTTTTAGTGTTTGGATTTTCTTTTTACAAACAAAAGAAAAACTAGTGGTGAATTCATTTTCGTCTTAAAATAGAGGAATTTCAATTTTATTTCAATGCATATTTCTATTCTATTTTAGTCTCAAAACTAAAGTAATTTAAAAAAGATTGATTTAAATTTTTTCTTTCTAATAAATAAACAGAAAGTCACTACAGACCAAAAATGGCAGGTTTTTCTTTTTCTTTTTTTTTTTTTTTTTGTCCATTTTCTGTGACTGGTTGTAATTTTTAAAGAAAGACCCAAACAGCCACCATCGACCAAAAGTATCTACTGATCTAAAGTGTTTAATTTAATACTTGTTGATCTACTAATCCTATCAATAGCTGTACATAATTGGTGTAAAATGTAATTAGTCATCTTTTTATAGTCATTCAAAGGTTCCATAGTTGGAAACATCATCATCTTCTCCAATGTTAATTCACCAATAAAACCAATATAGTTTGATCAATAATAGTGGATGGAGACACTTGGTTTAGTTTATTTTAGAGATAGATTTTGCTTTAAAATTAATTTTTCTTTCAGTTTACTGTTGTTGATGTAATAAATAAGCAACTTTTTCTTTAGATTTGTCTATTTTGATACAATAACCTTTACATTTTCTCTGAATTACTTAAACATCAATATTATCAGTGAATTAAATGTAGGAAAATACATTATTTACACTGGGAAAAAATGCAAAACATAAGGCATAATATTACTGTAAATTACTTAGAAATGGTTAAATATAAAGGTAAATTAATTTGGGAGGCTTTGAAACATCATCATCTTCCACAACGTTAATTCACCAATAAAACCAATATAGTAGGATCAATATTACTGGATGGACACACTTGGTTTCGATTCTTTATTGATAGATTTTGCTTTAAAAGTAATTTTTCCTTCAGTTTTTTTTGTTTTTGATTTAATAACCCTGTGTTTTTTAATCTGAGGTTTATGAACATCTACATGATCAATTAATTAAATATAGATAAATATCAGTTTTTCATAAAAACAATGCAAAACATAAAAGATAATTGTAAAAAAAATTGTGATAAATCACTTCAGAAAAATGAAATATACAGTGGGAAAAATAATTTGAGAACAATCACAACACTACTAGGACTTGACAGGTTAATAAAAAAACATAATAAAAAAAAAAACAAAAAACAATTGAATTTACCCTGTGTGTTGTCATGGATAAAATTGGCTGCTTTTGAAACAAGATGTATTTAATGCTTTAAATCATCTGCTGTGCATCATTGTCCTCCATATCAGGATTATGAAATGTGCAACTGAGAACAATAGGTTTTACTGTAGGCTTCCACATAATCCTTAATCTTCTTAACAAACTTCAGTTGCTTTATTAGACTCTATTCAACACAACACAAAGGCCTGTCATTATTTTAATAAGATGTATGAGCTGTAACGCTGTGCACGGTGCTAACCCAATGTAATAATTGAACTTATCCTTTAAATTCAAACAAGGAATATGTTGATGACTGGGACATTTTCATGAACTCTATATGCAGAATTTACTTGCAAAAAAAACCCCCCAAATGTATGGACATTTGAGGATTAATGGAGGATAAATGGATATTTTTTGGAGTCATTTATTTTTATTGTTTAATTTCTGTGCAGTACAAACAAAAGGAACATATGGATACGCTACCCATAAAAAAAAAAAAAAACCTTTGTGACTTTTTAATAAGGCTGTCAAAATTAATACGGATTAATCCATCATCATTAATTAAATGGAACAGTTGTTTTGTTGAAACTCTTTAAGGTGTTGAATAAACAAGATAATTGCATATATATTCATAATTTATATTAGATATCAGGATTCAAAGTTACCTGACCAACGAAGGGTTAATTAACTAATTATAGATGATCAAATTTGGACCTTTATTAGTAAAGTCTAAAAAGGGAAACATTATTAAAAAATAAAACATATATTATCAGCCATCCCTCCATGGGCCCCTGTCAGTGCTCCTGTTTACCACGTACACCAATATTGGCATTTCTGAAGTTGATCAAAGGCATAGTCTGACACTAAACGTGCCTTTTAAGTGCCTATCCTGTACATTAATACAATTATAATTTGAAGAAAAGTTTACAGAGGTCAGTATCTCCCTTTTTTTCAGATCAAAAAAGAAAAAACACAAAGCAAACAATCAAATAAAACCAAACAACAAAACAGCAGCAAAAATTGTCTCATATTATAGAATTTATTTTTTAAAATTTGGGCTATTTTTCTTAATCTCTTCAGAAAGGTTATTTCATCTTTTCACCCCAAAGACTGAGAGAGATGGGACATATAATATAATATAATATAATATAATATAATATAATATAATATAATATAATATAATATAATATAATACAATACAATACAATACAATACAATACAATACAATACAATACAATACAATACCGTACCGTACCGTACCGTACCGTACCATACCATACCATACCATACCATACCATACCATACCATACCATACCATACCATACCATACCATACCATACCATACCATACCATACCATACCATACCATACCATACCATACCATACCATACCATACCATACCATACCATACCATACCATACCATATAATATAATATAATATAATATAATAATATAAACAGTGATATAACAGTAATATAAACAATGCAATAAAAGTAAAACTAAATAAGTGCTCATACATTTACATTAATTCACAAAAAACTACATTTGGTGTCTGACACAAATATATACATTTAGAAACGCTCCTGGGTTGAATTCTGGACGCATATGTAGCTATAATTTTAAGAGTTATGAAAGATTAAATGATATTTTTTCAGTAATCTTTCCTCCATATTCCTAAGGAAGTGGTCGACTGTTGGGTTTTCCAGATGTATTATTTCCTGTCAGCTAAGGTCAATGTGTTTGGATTCAGGAGAAACAGAAACAGGATCTAATATTCCTAACACATTTTCAGTTGTGTATAATCAGCTGAATTTTTTTTGTTCTCTTACTGTGAGATATTTTTATCTCCTCAGTCAGTGGGTTCCTCCTTCACAATGCGCTGCCACCAACAGACTTCCTCTTCCTCTTTTTCAGTTCAGAGCATTTTCTACTGTTGTTCTATTGTCCCACAAACTTAGCTATTTTAGCTGTTTTCCTCTCGCTGCTGACTACCATTGAATTTTTCCCTTATGTAAGTTATAATGGGACACACCAGAAGAGAAGGGGAGAAGGAATTCACCTCTGTGTGCTTGGTATTCAGCACCAAATACATTATTTCATTTCATTTATTCATTCCAAACTCCATGACTGGAAAGAAGCAGGATGAAGAAAACTTATCAGCTTGTATATTACATTTATTTATTTATTTTAAATTTAATTAGGACCGTTCATATTCATTAACATGTCAACAGAAATCATCAATGTAAATATACCAGAGTTAGCAAAAAAAGCTAATTTACATCTGTTGTCCTAAGGCAGGTAAGAATAGTAAACAGAAAAAGACAAGAGAATGATAGAGTGGACAAAGGTAAAATAAAATTACATATATAACACAAGGAACAGTCATGAGGAGACTAATCAGTCATGTACTCACAGATCAGCTGTGAGTACATGACTGATTAGTTTTTAACCACTTCTTTAGAGTGTTTTTAAAAGACGACTACACAGTAAATTATGTAGTGTTAAATCAACACTTAGAGAGTTTATTTAACTTCTTCTAGAGTGTATTTGGTCCCATTGTCTCCAAATTAACACTGCAAAATCTACAGTATAGGTGCCACAGTCCCAGACTAATGTTGTCAAATCCAGTCCTCGTGGCCCAGTGTCCTGTGTGTGTTACATATTACCCTTTTCTTCTTCTCTTTTTTTTTTTTTAAATAAAAAAAACCCTGTCAAATAAAATAAAAATGTATTAAATAATTGAAAGTACATTTTTAAAGTAAAATGAAAAAATTATAATCCAATTTAAAATAATAATAAAAGAAAAGAATAACAACATTTTCAAATTAAAAAAAACATAAAACTAAGACAAATTTTACATTTTAAATTCAATTAAATTTCAAATCTAATAATAAAATAAAAGAAACAACATGGCATTACATCATTATCAGGCTTCTGAAGAGCTGATCAGAATGTTTTGCATTTTCCAGATTCCACTGTTTCTGATTTTATAACCTTTACATTTACTCTGAGCTTTAATGAACATCAACAAGATAAGATAAGATAAGATAAGATAAGATAAGATAAGATAAGATAAGATAAGATAAGATAAGATAAGATAAGATAAGATAAGATAAGATAAGATAAGATAAGATAAGATAAGATAAGATAAGATAAGATAAGATCAAATGTACCTTTATTAGTCCCACAAGGGGAAATTCCAGTTTTATAATAGAATATAAAAGAATAAAATAGAATATAAGTGCTTTATTGATCCCATAATTGGGAAATTAGAAACACACAAGAGGACACATCAACTGATTAATTTTTTTTTATTTACACTGAAAAATATAATATTATAATAAACAGGTTAAATAGAGAAAATAATATATATTTTGGGGTATTGCTGTCAGATTAGTGTTGGTTCTTTATGGGACAAACAGACCTGGGTCACACTGGAACCAAATGATCAGGTCTGGGCTACAGTGGAACCAGGATCACTCATGTTTCCAACCTCATTTTCATGGATAAAGTTGACTTTACATATATTCAAATGTGCTGTGGATGGATCTGTGTGTGTGTTCATGTGTGTGTGTGTGTGTGTGTGTGTGTGTTCATGTGTGTGTGTGTGTGTGTGTGTGTGTGTGTGTGTTTGTTCATGTGTGTGTGTGTGTTCATGTGTGTGTGTGTGTGTGTGTTCACGTGTGTGTGTGTGTGTGTGTGTTCATGTGTGTGTGTGTGTGTGTGTGTTCATGTGTGTGTGTGCCTGTGTTCATGTGTGTGTGTGTGTGTGTGTGTTCATGTGTGTGTGTGTGTGTTCATGTGTGTATGTGTGTGTGTGTGTGTTCATGTGTGTATGTGGGTGTGTGTGTGTGTGTTCATGTGTGTATGTGTGTGTGTGTGTGTGTGTGTGTGTGTGTGTGTGTGTGTGTGTGTTCATGTGTGTGTGGTGTGTGTGTGTGTGTGTGTTCATGTGTGTGTGTGTGTGTGTGTGTGTGTGTGTGTGTGTGTGTGTGTGTGTGTGTTCGTGTGTGTGTGTGTGTGTGTGTGTTTGTGTGTTTGTGTGTGTGTGTGTGTGTGTGTTCATGTGTGTATGCGTGTTCATGTGTGTGTGTGTGTTCATGTGTGTTTGTGTGTGTTCATGTGTGTGTTTATGTGTGTGTTCATGTGTGTTCATGTGTGTGTTCATGTGTGTGTGTTCATGTGTGTTCATGTTGTGTGTTCATGTGTGTGTTCATGTGTGTGTTCATGTGTGTTCATGTGTGTGTTCATGTGTGTGTGTTCATGTGTGTGTTCATGTGTGTTCATGTGTGTTCATGTGTGTGTTCATGTGTGTGTGTTCATGTGTGTGTTCATGTGTGTTCATGTGTGTGTTCATGTGTGTTCATGTGTGTGTGTTCATGTGTGTTCATGTTGTGTGTTCATGTGTGTGTTCATGTGTGTGTTCATGTGTGTTCATGTGTGTGTTCATGTGTGTGTGTTCATGTGTGTTCATGTGTGTGTTCATGTATGTGTGTTCATGTGTGTTCATGTTGTGTGTTCATGTGTGTGTTCATGTGTGTGTTCATGTGTGTTCATGTGTGTGTTCATGTGTGTGTTCATGTGTGTGTTCATGTGTGTTCATGTGTGTGTTCATGTGTGTGTGTTCATGTGTGTTCATGTGTGTTCATGTGTGTGTTCATGTGTGTGTGTTCATGTGTGTGTTCATGTGTGTTTATGTGTGTGTTCATGTGTGTGTGTTCATGTGTTCATGTGTGTTCATGTGTGTTCATGTGTGTGCGTTCGTGTGTGTTCATGTGTGTGTGTTCATGTGTGTGTGTTCATGTGTGTTCATGTGTGTGTTCATGTGTGTGTTCATGTGTGTGTGTTCATGTGTGTGTGTTCATGTGTGTTCATGTGTGTGTTCATGTGTGTGTGTTCATGTGTGTGTGTTCATGTGTGTTCATGTGTGTGTTCATGTGTGTGTTCATGTGTGTGTGTTCATGTGTGTGTGTTCATGTGTGTTCATGTGTGTGTTCATGTGTGTGTGTTCATGTGTGTGTGTTCATGTGTGTGTGTTCATGTGTGTTCATGTGTGTGTTCGTGTGTGTGTTGATGTGTGTTCATGTGTGTTCATGTGTGTGTTCATGTGTGTTCATGTGTGTTCATGTGTGTTCATGTGTGTTCATGTGTGTGTGTTCATGTGTGTGTGTTCATGTGTGTGTTCATGTGTGTTCATGTGTGTGTTCATGTGTGTTCATGTGTGTTCATGTGTGTGTGTTCATGTGTGTGTGTTCATGTGTGTGTGTTCATGTGTGTGTTCATGTGTGTGTTCATGTGTGTGTTCATGTGTGTGTTCATGTGTGTGTGTTCATGTGTGTGTGTTCATGTGTGTGTGTTCATGTGTGTGTTCATGTGTGTGTTCATGTGTGTGTTCATGTGTGTGTGTTCATGTGTGTGTGTTCATGTGTGTGTTCATGTGTGTTCATGTGTGTGTTCATGTGTGTTCATGTGTGTTCATGTGTGTGTGTTCATGTGTGTGTGTTCATGTGTGTGTGTTCATGTGTGTGTTCATGTGTGTGTTCATGTGTGTGTTCATGTGTGTTCATGTGTGTGTGTACTCGTCAGTTTCCCTCGCGCCCCACCTCCCTCCCATTGGTCCAATGAGCGCACAGCTTGGCCAGTGGAGCCTGAGGACCAGAGCGCAGCGGCGGCGCAGAGCTGGGAGCGCAGACGGTGGGGGAGGGTCACGTGTGTACACACTGTAGGGCTCAGCAGCACTCCAGCGGTAGTAAAGTCTGCAACGGACGGCCCCTTTTCAGAACAAGCCTCGTCCGAAAAGTTGATAGATGAAGCCAGACGAACTGAAAATGCAGTGAAACGGCTCCTTTTTCGCAGTTTTTTTGGGGGGGGTATTTGTGCCAGAGCGCGTATTTTTTTTAGGACTGTTTGACAAATGAAACGACTGAGAAACACCAATGGAAATGCTACATCCAAACCCAATGCCTCCGTAGGTTTGTCACAGAGCCAGATCTATACGTTTCTGGTGAGTTTTTCTTCTTTATTTCTTCAACTACTTTTGACGCACGAACGCGCTCTTGTTGTGTTTCCTTCACCTGAATGTTTGGTCGCAGAGTATTTCTAAAGCTCCGATGTGCATGGATAGATAGATGTGAGTGTAAGCAGCTTTAGTTTTGGCAACAATAGCCGTGGAAATGGTAGTATAATGGTAAAGCCGTGACAGCTATCCACGCTTTGATCTGTGCAGTCAAGTGTGATGGAAAGACACAATGTCTGCTATTAAAAAAAAAAGAAAAAAAAAGACCACGATAGATTCATTTTCTTCATCTTAAGACTTTAAAGTGTGGGTTTATTTTTGGAAAATAACACATTTAGGATGTTTCTCAGGGGTTTATCTTTCTGCAGTGCTGGAGGTTGGTTCCATCAGCTTGTTTTTTTTTGTTTAAAACCAGAGAAAATATACAAATGATAATAAAGTTGAAGTAGAAGCAGACTTATCTTTTCATAAATACTTACCTTGTCCTGCTGAGCTGACATATTCCACTTCAGTTTACAGTTATGGGATGTCACAGCCAGTCTGTGCTTTTAATTATTGCAATCTGTTGTTTATTATCAGAGTAAAATAAAGATACATGTGGTTATCATGAGTACTAACCTGCAGAATACTACTGAGCAATTGTTCTTTTCTTTTCCAAGTCAATAGTATGTTGAAATGCTCTTTATATGTAATATTTTAGACAATTACTCATTAAAAAAAACTGTCATTTTAGATTTATATTGGTATATTTTTCTGCAGTTTATGGTTTGATATCTTGCTAATCTTTCATACAAACCAAATGTCTTTTATTCTTTCATTATGTACAAAGTATAAAGTATAGTTAATAAAAAAAAAGAGTTGTAAAACTAAAAGATGCACATCCATCCACCTGACTTGTTTTTGCATGAGCAGTGAAAGCAGCACATTCTCTCCAAACAAGGTTAACCCCCCCCACCAAATGAAATGCTTCTTGAGATTTAGGCTTTGCACTTGTTGTCGTCAACTTCATCCATGTGACCAGAGTGGACATGGGCGTGTGTGCCGTGGCTTAATGGCAGTAAGCCTGCTTTGTGCTGACCATTGAACTCTGACTTGGTCAGATGCCTGTGACAGTTCAACATGTTGGTGGAAAGAAGCTGTCGAGACTGACCGTGACCTTAACCTGACTAGTTAATTTCAGTCAAATTTCACATGAGCACATCCCTGGATTTTTTCTTTTTTTTTTTCTTTTTGTTGCCAAAGTAAATACTATCCTTGTTTACACAGTTAAGATCTGGAGATTAACATGTTAACCTTTTATCAGGCAAGTGACTATTTATGGTCATTTCCGCAGACATGACAACATAATGATAGTAACAGTTGTAGTGACAAGTGTCAAATGTGGTCTGCAAAGGTCCACCTCTGTACCAACACATGAACAGAAGTCACTTTTCCATTGGATAAATGCGTAAAACTTTACTGATATTTACTAAAGGTCTAAAAAACAGAAGTGCTTAATGTCATTTTTTTCCCCTATTAAATCACCAATAAGATAATCTGATTATTTATTATCGCAGAATGATGAGAAGTCATCTCCTAAACATGGCGACGAATGTAAATATCATGTTGATTTATAGATATATTCATTATTATTATTATATATTATTATAATATGCCAATGCAAATTAGCCTTTTAGCTACAATTGGGTGTATTTACAGAAATGTTCATTAATGTACAGTGTCGCTCTATACCAAATAAAATTAAATTAAATAGATTACCCCTCTATCCTGTAGTAATTGTTTTTTATTATTTGGTTTTCTGGTGTTTCTTTTAAAACTACTCATTCGCTTGTTTTAACATCTATCAACATCTGTGGGGTTTTTTTATATACAAGTGACTGTAGTTGCGAAAAAAAAAAAGCTTTTTCCATTGCAGTTTTGCATGAGATAACAGTTGTGCTACGACCAAAAAAAATTACCTCTTGCCAACAAAAACTTTTAATCAAAAATTTTTGGTGGAATCGTTGTCAATTGCAAATTATAATCAAACAATTTGTTGTTTATTATCGCAATAGCACGAGAAGTCATCCCCTAAACATGGCAACGAATGTAAATATCTTGTTGATTTACAGATATATTCATTATTATTATTATTATTATACATTACACCAGTATCCTCTACTACATTTAAAAAATATATTCAATTTTCTGACGTTTCTTTTAAAACTCTTCTTAATCGCTTGTTTTAGCATCTGTATTTTTAATACAAGTGACTCTAGTTGCGAAAATAAGTTTTTCCATTGCAGTTTTGCGCGATGTACCAATTGCGTTACACCTAAAAAACTACTTCTCGCGAGCACAAAAACCTTTCATCAAAGAATTTTGGCAGAAGTGTCATCAATCACAGTTATATTCATGCGATTTGTTGATTATTATCACGATATGACATGAAAAGTAATGTTAATATCATGTTGGTTAACAGATGTATTTTCTAACCCATACTAAATTAAAATTAAAATGATTTGGTTTATTGATGCTTCCTTTAAATCTCTTCTTCTTCACTTCTTTTAACATATGTCACTATAGTTTTTTAATATATATACTTTGCGCGATACATCAATTGCGTTATGCCCAAAAAACACACTTCTTGCTAACATGAAAACTTTTAATAACATTTTCGATGAAATTATCATTAAGTGTAAGTTATATTCACGCAATTTGAGGATTATTAGAAAAGCAATTAGTGAGTGTACCTGCGTTGTTTGGTACCATGAAATAATGGTACTAATGGAAGTAAATGGTGTCTGATGCTGGTGTAATGTTCTAAAATACATGTTCCTTTCACATTACATGCATTTTTATACTCAATTCTTAGATTTACTTATTTATTTATTTATTTATTGCCACTTACGAGTGAGGAATCAAATATAGTAACTTGATTGACCTCAATTTTGTACATGATTTAAACCAAAAAAAAGGAAAAATTTCACAAACTAATAAGGTTTTCTTACGTCCTCCATTAACAAACTGTGGTTGAAACATGTTTTATGTAAAGCATCTTGAATTGTCCTGTACACCAAATGTGTTATGCAAATAAATTTGCCTTACTTTGACCTATAAAGGGTTAAGAAGGAGGATGGGATTCAGGTACACTGTAAACCTGAATGTTCAGAATAATTAAATATATTCAGTTGTGAATACTCAAAGTTTCAGAAATAGTACTACTAACTCAAATGTATTCAGTTCTTCTTTTTAAGTACTTCCAACTAATATTTTTTTTATTAAGAGGAACTATTGTGGATATAAGTGAACATAACTTAATAACATATGAGGTACAACTGAGTGGAATTAAGTCATTAAATGCTGAGAATCATATTATACTGTTATTTCTATTGTTTCAAATAAGGATGATTGAAAAAAATAAACTTAACTGATGTAGTAGATGATGAAATATAATTTCAGAACATTCCAAATAACCACTAATATCTATCACACCAAAAAGTTTGCCATCACAAAACGGTAATTCTATTCAGGGGCGACTGTGGTTCAGTTGGTAGAGCTGGTCGTCCAATGACTGAACGGTCAACGCTGTCCACATGTCCAAGTGTCCTTAGTCAAAAACACTGAACTCTGACTTAGTCTCCCAGTAGAACTGACAGAACCTTACAATACTAAGTTAATAATAATGTTTTAATTTAAGTATACTTTAATAAGCATCTAAATGTTAAGTTCTGGAAAGTTGTATTTTTTAAGTTTCATCAATCGATTGCCTTAAATTTTTGGAGTTCAGGAGTTAACTTATCCAGGTTCACAGTGTAGTTAAGTACAGTCTGGCTCACAGTCCTGAGCACTTCCAGTAATGCGTCTCAGTTTCAGGGGTTAAAATGTTCCAAATAATTTAAAACCCTTCCACAGAAAACTAATGACACATATTTTAATCACCACTGAGAGCTGAATAATTTTAATTTGCAAAATGTTATGCAGCATTAGCAGGCACCTGAAGCCAGATCCTTCATTAATACACTTGGTTAATGGGCTGTACTCCAAGAATAATAGGCAGCCAAGAAAATCACTAGACCCCCCCCCCCTGTCCAAAAAAAAAAAAAATTCTTAAATGATCCATTTGTATTTTTTTTTTTTACCTTCAAATAAAGTAGAAAGAATTCGGCAGTTTTGTCAAGTAATTGCGCTGAAAAACAGGAAGTTGTGTGTATGTATCAGACCTCAGTTTCCCTTTTTTTTTTTTTTTTTTTTTTTTTTTACATCTGACGCTGTCGAGTACGAACCACAACAGTAAATGTGACTCATGTAATCTTGTTTTGGTTCAGTAGTATTTCTCTGTTGCTCAAATACCCGCCACTGCAAACGCAACTAGGGAATCATGTGACATCACTCAGTACATTCTGAGAAAAGCCCATAAATTCCAGTAAGGATATATGAGGGGTGTGGGCCCAGTATGTCACACTACTCCCATCAACCCGCGAGATCTCACTTCAAAACGTTCAGACGCCAAGTGCATGTGCGTCACTCCTCCGAGATCATGTTTGGTGGGGCTGAAGCATGCTGCAGCAGGGCCTCCCCCTCTGGGAGTATTTAACGTAACCGCTTTTGACATGGAGTAGTGCAAAAAGTTCAGATGGGGCTTAACCGAGTCTACGACTGCAGACTCAGCCTTGTGCAAGACGAGCTAAAGCGAGATGTTTTCCTTACGTTCTTGTCTTTTGACAGCAGGTCAATGTGCTCACTTAGTTATGATGTTCAAAGTATGGCATCGATTTCTAGTTTAATCACTGGTGTGTGCTGCGCTATGACTCAGAATAGTGTTTTATTGCACATTTTTACTGTCCAAATTGAAGTCAAAAGTCAAAGTTAGATTCATAAGAGGCTAAAATCAAATTTTTTAAAGCTATAAAGTCCAGCATTTACTGCATTAAATGTTGGTCACACACATGCACTAAATATTGGATTATTTGGCTGGAATATGTATTGATCTCAAGCAATGTTGACTGCCCTTCTGTGGGGTTAAAAATGAAAATAAAATAAAATAAAATATTAGAACAAAATGCAGATAAATTAGAAAGGAAAAAAATCTATTTGTTACCTACTTTCCTATCTGCTCATTTGTTGTTGTTTTTTTGTATATATGTATATGTTTAGTACTTCAATTATTTATTATTATTACTAAAATTACTAAATAAGCTTATGCTTCATCCTACTCCTTTTCGGACATGTCATTGTGTATTATTATTATTATTATTATTATTATTGTATTGATTATTGTTGCATTCTGCACATGTTTGAAATAAAGCATTCAAATCAAAATCAAATCAAAATGTAAAGGCTGAGAGTGTAGATTTAGTTAATTTTTGCGCCTATGTTGTTTCAGACGGTGCTTAAATTTAGAAATATTACAAAGTAGAGGACCGAGATGTGCACTTCCTGAAGGTTAAAAAAAATATGTTAGATAACAACCACATGTTTGGTTTTTATGACTTTTTCTAATTCTAATTCTATTTCCTGCATTAACTTTAGAGCAGGGGTCTCAAACTAATTTTGTTCAGGGGCCACATTCAGCCTGATTTGATCTCCAGTGGGTTGAACCAGTAAAATAATAGTATAGTAACCTATAAATAAATAATTATTGTCTTTGTTTTAGTGCAAACCCCCCCTAAGTTGTAAATTTAGTTTTATAAAGTAACCAAAGGCAAAAAAAAAAGTGAATAACCTGATAAAAGTGACATTTCGTAATGAAAATAAGGTAAATTTTAACAACTTTCTGCCTGAACTTATCATTTATCCATGTGTATTATGGATCAGTTGTACAAAGACACTAAACTCTTCATAATCGAAGCAAAAAAATGATTAAAATTCTACTTAATTTTCTTTAGACATTTGAAATTGTTCATATTTGTTCAAATTTTTCACATTTTATTGTTACAGGATAGTTTGTAAATGTAAATATTCTATAACGTAATGATATTTTTTCCACTAAAACAAAGATAAAAATGTTGAAGTTATCATCCTTTATAGACAGAGAAAAAAACTGAGAAGAAAATATAGGGTTTTTTTTTAGGTTATTATGCTCTTCCTCCCAGCGGCCGCATTGGAACATTTGGCGGGTCACATTTGGCCCCCGGACCGCATGTTTGAGACCCCTGCTTTAGGGTATACAAGCTCTTTTTCATCTGTAATTATACAACATATTACACACATGCCCTTTGTGTTTACTATTTATTATTTCTTGCTTAATTCTTGCCCTTTTATCTTGGTTTTATGCACTATATTAATTTTATTGTTATTCTATGCTAGGACCTTGTTTCATACAAATATACTTCCTTTACTTGTTTTTTTCTAAATAATTTTTCCTTCTGCAAAATATGTATATACTTGCGGTAACTAGTATTATCAAGTAATTCTGCATATTTAAGATAACTTCCCTCCATCTGTTTGTCTAAAATCTGAAGAAAAGTGATGTCATTTTAAACACTTATAGCAACTGATGGAAAAATTTGGAGCCAAAGCTGATATATTAGCACATTTTAACCAGTATCTGATACTGTTTCATCACTATTTGTAATATTTTGGTTAACCACATGATTGAATTGGACAAAAATCCTCATACGAATGTACAACCAATACATCCTTACATCTAGAGTTATGGTTGAATTAAACCATATTACAGGAGTTTTACTGATGTATGGACTTTGTTTTCTTGCTGAAACTTTGAAATAACTAGCGTATTTACCTGTGAGGAAGCACAAGTCATTAACCTATAAAGAGCTGAACTTCCATGATCATCCAGAACTACTGATCTAAACTGTTTTAATACCTGTTGATTTACTAATTCTATCGCTACATGTAAATATTTAGTATAAAATGCAGTTTGACGTCTTTTCATGTTCATCAGATGCTCCATGCTAGTTACCATGGAAACACCATCACCTTCACCAGTAAAACCCATGGACTTGGATCAATTACAGTGGTGGAGACACTTGGTTAATGATTTATTTATCTGAAAAAGTCACTTAATGTTCTGTTTTTTCCATTTCTGATATAATAACCTTTGAATTTACTCTGAGATTTGACAAACATCTACATGATCAGTAAATGAAATGTCAAAAAATACCAGATTTTTACTGAAGAAATGCAAAGTAACAAGGGTAATATTAGAATAAACAGTGATAAATCAGTTAAGAAAGGGCAAATATCGAGATAAATTCATTAGTGAACTGCCACAGAAGTTGTACCAGTGTACCTTTTATTGGTTATTATTGTTATCTAGGGACTGAAGTTAGTAAAAGTTCCTGTTTTTAACTTAATTTCCCATCATGCCAATGCCAATACTATGCTTTTAATCAACCAAGCAATGTGATTGTAACGCAATTGTATTCCAAAATGACTAATATATCTCAAAATATTGGTTCCATCAACTTGCAGAGACATTTAATTCCTCAACTATAGATAGAAAATTGGCCAGTTAAAAACATCTGTTTCCCAGAACTCTGCAGATGTACGCACAAATATTTAGTTTTTTTTTTTTTAAGGAACATGTTATTGTATTTGATTGCCTGTCATTGATATCATAACCTGTTTAAAATGTTAATGTTGATAGTTATTTGGCAGTAATTTGTTCAGAATAAATTGACATTATTGGCGTTAGTTCATTTGTAAACATTATATTTGTTTGAGTTTTGTCAGTTTTCTATGTAATTGTGGTGAAAACTACAACTCCCATGATCCTGTGTTTCATCTACTTATTAGGGCTGGGTTCATATGCTCTTATGCCGATTCGATATATTTTTTTTTTGGGTGCCGATTCGATTTAAATTGCAATTCTTCGATATTTGTGATTTTCACGATTTTTCGCTTACCTTTTTAACACCAGACCAGGTGATGATGCCTACAGATCATATCAGGAGCCATATTTCCCAAAAAAATGCACATCATATGTGAATCAGTTAAGATTTATTCAGCAGGAAAATATTTAAACCAGACTTTGGGAACGAAACTCCTCCATTTATTTGCACACAACACAAATGGGAGCCTTTAAATTAATATACTTTATAATAAAGTGTACTTTAAAGTGTACATGTCCACCTCTGCTCTTCTCTTCTGTTAGAAAGACCACACACTTTAATTGTTTAACTATATTTATTTAGGAACAACTCACTTTCTCTAAGTTATCAGATATCCCACACTATTGAACGGTCCTGAATGCACCACTTCCGTCTTTTAGCCCGTGTGTTGTTGCTAATCACCCTCTTTTTCCCAACTCTAATTCATATACTCCTGGTTTATTATTGTGTGTAAATGACACAAGGTGAGATTAATAACACAATACAGTTGGAATAGATATTAGAATAGTGTATTGTTTATCTGCGCATAAGTTAATGCTGTTTAACGCTAGTGTGTTGTTGAAGCTAATACCATAATAAGCTAGCTGTCATCTGAGTGACTCATACAGTTGTCTACGGTCTTTAAAAGCTGTAATTTTTTCCCTTACCCAGCTTAAAATGAATCGTTTAAATATAGAAATAAAAATCTATATTTGAACAAAAAAAAGTCGATTTTTAAACAAAAAAATTTCAAAAAAATCAGAAAACAAAAAATTAATCGATTTTTTTTTCTCCCAATCCACTTACTTATTGTACTATAGTTTCTCCTTATGGGGAAAAAAAAAACAATATTCTCGGCATTTAGTTACAAAGGTCACACAAGCTCAGTTATTCAAAGCACATAAAGAAACTAAAGGAAGTCAATGAAAAATATAGAGTCAGGTTACTTGGACGTGGGCCTTTTTATGAAGCTCTATATTTTACCACCTGAAATGAAAGTGGCTATTGAATTATGTGTCTGTGAAAAATTGTCTGACATGGTGACATTCTTTAAAAAAAAAAAAAAAAAAAAGAAGAAGAAGAAAATAATGAAACTCATTTTCTTGGATATCTCTGAGATTCACTCACGCTCAATATCACTTCCATATTTCATCCTGGCAGAATGTGAAATGAACCTTAAATTAAAGCAGACATAGCTCATGCTGTTCGAGCCTGGACGTGAGGGGTAGACGTTTTATTTCAACTGGCCTGTTTTTCCTTCAGCTGAGTGGAAAATGAGAGATTTCATTATCATGGGCTGTTGGCAGAAGAACGCACAAAAACTCAAGTGCAGTGGTTTTTAACACAACACTGACACTGATGTTGCCCAGAGTGAACTGACACAGAAAGTGCAACCACTGCACTGTTTTATTTCCCGCGTATTAAACAGAAAGTATAATCAAAAGTTTTAATCAGTATTGAACATAGCTGCCCGATATTGACAGTTTAGTTTTAGTTTTTGTAATATTGCATTAAAACGACAGTGTTTTACAGTTTAATTACTTTCATTCACATTTTTCAACTGTGTCGTAGATGTCAAAAATCTAAATCTTACCCAGTGTATTGTTCTCATTTCTAGTCAAAATACCTCATCACACTTTAATTAAGGCATAATCACTTAAAGAATAATATAAGAGTGGGATATAATAACTTATGGTAACACTTTATAATACCTACACACAATTGACTATGTATTAACCATTTATTACCTATTTGTTCATGTCTTGTAAAGGTTCATACTAGTGTCTTCCAAAGATAAATGTAAATTGAGATTATTTTTAACCAACAGGTGCAGTGTTTGTATATCTGCTTTACAGGTAAACAAAGAAAAAGTTGTAAACACTGCACCTGTTGGTTAAAAATAATCTCATTTTACATTTACAATAGTATGAACCTTTACAAGACATTAATAAATAGGTAACAAATGGTTAATACATAATGAATAACGCATTTATAAATGGGTAATAAATGGTTAATACATAGTCAATTATGTGTAGGTATTATAAAGTGTTACCAAACTTATTTTTAGACAATAAACCATGAAAATCGTATTCTAACCTAATGCTTTTTTTTCTTGTAATTACATTGAGAGGAGATGCTTAACATGTACAGTATATATCATGAATATAATATATCGTTTTTTAATTTTGGAGTAGTGGGAGTAGGCAAGAGTAGAGATGTCCAAAGAAAATTTACCAATAATTGATTATTGTTTTCAAACGTTAGGTGCATCTGATATTAAACCTTTTACTCTATAATGAGCATCTATGGACAGAGGAAAAGGCTTGTCTCTACAAAATTGAGGTTTTCATTTTGAATTTTGGAGGTGGAAGTGGGCATGAGTACAAATGTAGGAGTCATTGTTTTATTTATGTATTTGTTTATTTATTTTTAATTCTTTATTCTACGTCCCTCTAGAACATTGCGACAGCTCCCATTCACTTTGAATTGACGTTGCCAGCCTTCAACGGGCGGATTTTTTTTTTTGATAACCGCCCGCTGAGCCGTTAACGTCTGCTGCCAATGGCAACGAGTTTTGTCACTTCAGATTTACGTTAACATATCACTCCGCAGGTAGTTCGGCCACTTTTAAAGTAAATATTCGCTTCGTTGTAACGGCTAGAGTAGTGACAGTAATAAGCTGTAATAACCGTAGAATAAGCGGGATAATGTATTTTAATCTTATTTTATTTTAATTGTGATGAGATATTTTGACTCGAAATGAGAGGAAAAATACACTAGCTATGATTTTTTTTTTTTTTTTTCTTTTTACAGTGTTTGCCATATCAGATTTCTAGTGCCCTCAATGTAACTCCCAATAGATATATTTATCAAATCTGGGTCAAAAATCTCACATTCAAAGTAATTGTTGTTAGATCTCACCACTTTTATTGCTTTTTTTTTTTTTTCCTTTTTGTTTTGTGCTGGAACCATTTCCTCTACCTCATAGTTTTTAAGTATATACCAGCGTCAAGTTTCCTCAGTACTTTTATCTGAAGCCGTGATTACAGTAGGAAACTGCCTTGGGTGCCAATGTGGTAATGAAAGGGTGGCAAAAAAACGCCTTTATATGGCAGGTGCTAATGAAAGGGGACATCGACCCACAATGCAGTTTGCTTTCCTTTTAACCCTTTAACCCCTGATGTGTCAGTGCTGACGCGTTTTGGATGGATGGTTTAGGTAAAAAATTCAGAATAATTCAGAATTTATTATTTTTTTCTGGTATTTTAGTGAGAATTTTGTTGATGGGACTGATGTACAGGTGTCGAAAAGCAGCTGATTTAGAAAAAGAAAAAGCCCAAACTGAAACTACTGGAACTAAATTACAACACTAGTCATTTATTCATTTATTTATTTATGTTTTACATTTTGGGTTTGTTTGGGGTTTTTTTTGTTTTTTTTGGGAGGGGTGCATTTTTCATATTATTTGCTTTTTTTGGTGAATATTTATTCGTTTCTGTTGATATTGTTGCTTATTCTTGTTAATTTTTTCGCCGTTTAGTTTATTTATTAATTTTTTTTCTTCAATTGTGTTCTATTAGTGTCTTACTTTGTTCATGTTACATGTTATTCTGTTAGTTTAATATTAATTTTTTGTTCATTTTACTGATCACTTTGGCAGTTTTTTTTGTTCATTTTGTTGCTTATTTATTTATTTTTTTTACTGTGCTTAAATCTCAGGAGTTAAACTGTCAATAAACACAAACCGCTTTTAAAGTCATTTTGCAATAACTTTGTGGAACAGTGAGGGTGACAAAACAAAAAAACAAAAAAACAAAAAGCAGATGATCTTAAGGAGCCATTAGTTAATGACGTGGCCTGTTTTCATAAATGACTCAGTGTTCTGTTAGTGTCACGGAGCCATGTTTACAAAAGGCCTGACCGGTGCTCCTGTCCTAGTGAAGACAGGTTTTTTTTTTTTTTTTTTTTTTTTTGTGTGTGTGAATTGTAACCCTACACTTTCCTCCTCTTGATCCTTCTCCAGTGCAGCTCTGAGCTCCAGTCATTACAGCCAATAGAGTAGTCCAGGGGTGGGACCGAGCCCTTGTGCGTCTGTGTCTGAGGCTTAAGGCCAAAGCAGCCCCTCTGTAGTGGCGTTACGTAAGCGGACGGAAGAATGTTTCCCCTTTACTGGCATTGTTACTCATCCTCCTACAAACAAAACGTCCTTCCTGCACTTTGTTCCAGGGTATTTTCAAGGGAAAGCTTTCCAGAAAATTGCACAAATTACCACATGTGTTTTGTTTTTTTTTTCTTCTTTTTTATTATTATTATTGTTTCAACTCTTTGGAGATTTCTAGAGTGAAGCCAAAAAATGTGGAGTGAAAAAGAAAATGCATTACAGTACGAGCCAAGTTTTCTCATAAAATCAAAAACATTCAATCCGGGTGACAACCTCCTTTTGATTAAACTCCTGATCTTTCTTTTCCTACATGAATAATTGACTGAAAATGACCTGGGTTAATTATGCAAGCGAGGTTTATATAAGGGTTTTTTGACGGCTCGCCTGTCTCATCAGGATACATTCCCTGCTGTCTGAATGTTCCCAACTTAATGCACGTTTTCTTTGAACTCACCATGAACTCCAAAGCTCACCTTAGTCCTCGCTGACCCTTCGCCAAAGGCTGCTTCACATATCACTCTTCATAAATCCATCCATCATCACATTCCCCACCCCCAGCCAACTTGGCAGTAACCTGAACACAAGACGCATGTGCATTTTAGTCTCTGTTGCACCCAGCGTTCTGTTAAGTGTCTGGCCAGAGTGTTCTTTATCTGGCTGTTTGACCATGTGAAAAGCACAAGGGCAGCTTTACACAAACGCCAATGCCCCCCCCCTGCACGTCACAACGAGAAGGAGAGGCTGAGGCGGACAGAGAAGCTCGCTCAGGCATCAAACCAGTGGAGTTTTTTTTTTTTTTTTTTTTCGCTAAAGCCTCATTTGTTCGAGATAGCGTTGCCTCAAAGTGAGCTTGAGGCTGAACTAGTAAGTCAAGCAAATAGAGGTGTTCCCATTCAGACAGTCAAATGAACAGGGTTAACGCCAGCGGAAAAGATGGAGCAGGTTGGACAGGTTTTGCATCAAGGTCTTTTTCAGATGACACTGCTCTACAATGTTTTTTTTATTTTAGGAAGTATCTGCTTCAGTCATTAAATGTGTTAAAACTTACATACTTTAATAAGATGAATCAGAAAACAAATGACTTTAGTTTTAGTTAGTTCATGTTTATAATATATATGATGGTGTGTTATTCCATATATACATGGGCGTTGCACCTGTGGGGGATGGGGTGTTTTGCGACACCCCCACTTCTCCAACCAGATGATTTTATACCCTCCACTTTTTCCTGAGTTTATATATTGTATCGTTACTGGATCCAGGAAACAGACACGGAGTTGGTCTCACCTACTTTTTATTTCAGGATAAACAGTTACTGTCGTCACAATCACACCAAACAAACATCAATAACATTTGCGGGACTGTTACAATATCTATGGTTTAAACTGTTTACCCACCCGGGCGACACAACAGCATATGTAAATGAAGCGCACCTCAGTTTGCTGGTAATGTAAACAGTTCTTCTTCATGGTGTTAACAAACAGTCATTAACCAGTAAATAATGAGAAATGATGCCGTTGTTAAACTAAGTTAATTAAACTATGTCTTGTTCTGTGACATTTACCCTAAGACAGTGGTTCTCAAACTTTTTTCACTGATGTTCCCCCTGAGGAACATATTTTTACTCGTCTCCCCTAACATGGGCAAAACATTTTTGTAAGAAAAAAGAGAAGAGAGTCTGATTTTTTAAAATCCTTTTTATCTCATAATTTTGACTTTGTATCACATAGTTTTGACATATGAATTGAATGTTTAATTGAGGAAACACACATTTTTGACCATATATTACTTTTTAATATAAAATTTTTGATCATTAATGGATAATTAAATTTTTGCTCATGTGCCAAAACCTAGAACACCCCCACATTTTAAATGGCTGTGACGCCCCTTGCACATATATGGTGGTTTATGTCCATGTATACAATGGATCAGTAAATATTCCACTAGAAAGAACCTGTAAAGTGAATGGATCATAATGTGCAGACAGTGTTTTGAAGTAGATCTGACAATTTAGACTTGAACCTATTCTCATGTTTTGACCCCAGACTTATCTTGGAATCTTGATCCAACCAGTATTTAAGACTTGAGTTTTCTTTATCAGTAACACACACGTGGTAACATTTCATTAGTTTTATTCCAGAAGTATTTTATTTGTAGACCAGTGATATTTACTGTATATCATCAGTGTTAAAGGCATTTTAGTTCAGGGGTCAAATTTAGTCTGAATAATTAGGGCTGACAAAATTAATGCATTAATAAGTTATACCAATTCATCATGATGATGATACATTTTTATACCACATACATTAGGTAAGGGATAAGGGAATTAAAATTTTGTCTGAACAAAAGTTAAATATTTTTTAAGGAAACATTTATTGAACTAAAAATAATATTAAACCACTGGTAAAAAAAAAAAAAAAAAATAGGAGGAAGATAAGGTAGAACAGGTAACACTAACATTTTACATTATAAAACTTATATTCAGATAAAAACAAACATTGTTCAGTCACTGAATTCAAAGTCAGTTCTTTCTAAAATAAACATCCAGGTGTTTTAGAACAGGCAACAATTTCTCCAGTTTCTCCAAGAACAAGGAGGTGCCGTGAACTTCACCTGTCAGTCAATTATTGCAGGGATGAAGGAGCGTATCAGCCAATGTAACAGACTGACACAAGAAAAAAAAAGGAAATATCGGCCCAATACAGTACATCAGCTGGCAGATATATCTATCTATCATTACTGCAAATACACAAAACATTTAGTAACAGGTAGAATATTGTTAAAATGACACTTAAGGCATTTCAGATTATTTTTGTGAAAAGGTTCGTTTTGCTGTAAATACAGTAAAATTACATTAAAAAAAATTATTTGTAGGTTATTATGAGAGTATTTTACTACTATTAAATTGGTCTGTATGTGGAAACTTAAGAAGAATAATTAATATGTACCGTGTATTTTTTATTTATTTATTTATTTATTTTGCATTCTTGAATTTAACCCATGGACCAGATTGGACCCCTTGACAGGCCACATTTGACCCCCGGGCCACATGTTTGACACCCCTGAACTAATACTCCACGACAAGTTCTGCATAAAAGCATATTATTAGCATATTGTATAAGAAGTTCATCCTTTCTGCATTTATGTTTATGTTGCATTTTACTGCTTTAAATGTTTAATGTTGACCTCATTTTAAGTCCTTTATAAACTATCGACTACTTTAACCTACAGCGATACGTTATAGTCTGTAACTGTTCATGCGTTCAGAAAAACAACTTTGTAAAAAAGCATTTTTTCAGCTAATCTAAGACGGCTTTATTTAGCACAAGAACAATTTTTTTCTGCTCTTAAAGGAATACTTCAGCTTTCAGTCTATGATAAACATTCGTAAACAACCCATTTTGGGCATACATTTGTCTTTGCAGAGGGAGTATAAAGTTGCAGAAAATGGAAATACTCAAATGACGTGCAAGTCGCTCAAGGTCATACACAAGTACAGCCCTTGAGTAAATGTACTTGCACTCCACCACTGCCCTTGTTTGCTCGTCTGACCAACTCGGAAAGCAAACAACTATTTGGGGTGGGGTGGGGTGGGGGGGGTGGATAAGCCATGGATTTTCATTTTTTACCAAAGATGAGTTCTGACAGCTTGGTTTTGGCGAATCTGCTCTGTTGTCATATATACAACTGAGTAACTCTTTATATACCAGGGTCAAAGTGATGTTATGAATTGCGTAAATGTACACAATAGTTTTAATCGGTGTGTTATTTATATGCATTATAAGATGTCAAATACCACATGATTAGTGTTAAGGTTAGTGGCTACAGGTATGTAAACTGGAGATCCTGGCAGACAATCAAATGAATAACATGTGAATGGATGAAAATGTGTAGGTACAGCACGCTCCAATACTATAAGAACTGGCGTGACATACAGTGTGATTTCATCAGAGCCGTCTGCCAGTGTTCATATGGGTGCTTGAAATCCTTGAGTTTGAATTATGTGACTGATCATTTTGATAAACCAACCGGAATAGATTTATATATGTTTTTTTGTTTTTTTTTTGCATTTTTATTATTGTTTGGTACAATAAGGGTGGGAGATAATAATTTTATTTTTATTTTTTTTTTACTTCTTCCCACTCCCTTTCAAATATGTTACTTGCTTTCTTATTTTTATATTTAGACTATATTGTCTTGTTATTTTATTAATTATTGGCTTTTGAAAGATGATGTTTTTGTGCTTGACATAATCGAAATAAAACTAAAATAAACTGAAAAGTCCTTCAGTTTCAGTTTAAGTGCTTGCCATTCTAATTGTGATGTGATTTATTTTTTAATATTAACTCTGCACAGTTACATGTCAAGCCAGTCCTATTCATAAAGAGGTGATAGATTATGAAAAAATAAAACTGTCAATTTTTCTTATCTAAATCTTTGACTCAGTGCAAGGTTTCCTGAAGTAGCTTCCTTTTTGTTCTTAAAACTGTGTTCTCCTTTACTTTCTAAACTTTTTACTATTATGAAACCTCATTTTCTGTGTTAGTAACATAATATAATATACATAGTCTATATTGATGATGTGCTGGGACAATTTTGAAAATGACCCTAAAAAAAAAAAAAAAAAAAATCTGCTTCAATCTGAGCTCGAACTTTTCATCCAAACCCTGATATAGTGTTTTGTTTGTCCTGTTACAGTTGACCTGTTGAGAGTCCTTGACCTGTGTCGGAGCCCAGCGATGTGGATCTGCATGGTTTACAATGAGACAGATGCCAGCGTGGACTACCAGCTCTGCCAGGACTTTGGCCTCATCCTGTCTGTCTTTTCCCTCATCTACCTCCTGGTGTGCTTCCCTCTGGGGTTGTGCTACAATGTGCTGCTGGTCGTGGTCAACCTCTCCAACAAGGTGTCCATGACCATGCCGGACGTCTATTTCGTCAACATGGCCATCGCCGGCCTCGTCCTCAACGTGGTGGCGCCGGTGGAACTGCTGAGCTCCAGCTTCACCCGCTGGTTCGTTTGGGAATACAACAACGAGGTGTACATCACCCTGCTCATCCTCTTCAACATCTCCTCTCTGGTCATCATGTATTCCACCACGCTCCTCAGTCTGGACTACTACATAGAGCGGGCCCTGCCTCGAACATACATGTCCAGTGTGTATAACACTAAACACGTGTGTGGCTTCATCTGGGGCGGCGCTGTGCTCACAAGCTTCTCCTCGCTGCTCTTCTATGTGTGCAACCACGTCTCCACTAAGATGATCGAGTGCTCTAAAATGCAGAACAAGGAGGCGGCCGATGCCATCATGATGTTCATCGGTTATGTGGTTCCGGCTGTGGCGGTTCTGTATGCCTTTGTGCTCATTTTGCGCATTAGGAAGGAGTCCACACCTCTGGATCAGGACTCTGCTCGCTTAGATCCGTCTATCCACAGACTGCTGTTAGCCTCAGTCTGTGTTCAGTTTGTACTGTGGACCCCGTACTACATGACCCTGTTAGTACACACCATCGCTGGTACGCCAGGGTATATTAGTAACGGACACCACATCCCTACATATTATTTCTTGAGATGTGTGTCTAAACTGCTGGCTTTTTCTAGCAGTTTTGCAATGCCACTTATGTACAGGCAAATGAACAAGAACTTCTCGAACAAGCTTCAGCGGCTGCTCAGGAGGCTGCACTGCAGAGACCAGTCCTGTCCTCATGAACGTTCCACGGTGCAGCAGGTGGTGACGTGAGATCACCCACTTGGGAGATCACCAACACCCTCCCCACTCCCACTTTTTTCCACCTCCTGGGCCGAGCCAGCACTTATCTCTCCCTCATAGAGCCAGTATCTGCCTGGGCTCCCTCGCTGCTCTGGATTGTGTTAAACGGCGACATAGCAAACTGTGGAATTTCCTGTCACCTTTCAGAGCTCCATCTGAGACATTCAGCTCTACAGTGAGAGGACAAACCAAGCAAAAACCACTAAGTGCTATTATGTTTTGTTACTAAGTACAGCTATCCAACAGAACACTTGGGCTTCTGGTTTGAGGGCAGTAAAATGGCACAAGCAGCAGCAGCAACTATCTAAAGCGGTGTTTTTACAAAGATAAGATGGAAACATCCTGTTAGTCAGAACCTCCCAAATGCTTCAACAATGCAGTGCTTTAACTTCCTGATGTTGATGTGTTGGGGTTTTTGTTTTTTTTTTTGTACAGTTTGCAACTTTGACTAATAATGCATGGCTGCCAAATGTTACTGTAATCGACACATTATACTCCTGAGAGATGGACCAACACCCACATCCACATAGTTGGGTATATAAACAAGAAAACACACAGAGCTAACTTTGCTGCCAGTGCAAATCAGTATTTATTGCCCTCAAACTCGACGCTCAGATCACTTGAATATGAGGGCAGTTCCACCCAGAGCCGACTTTTCTTTTTACTTCAATGTTTTCAGAGCGATCCCTCATCATCTAAGTTAATACTTCAAAGGTGGAGTTCATTATTAATGGTCTTTCTGTAGCCCATGAAAAAAAAAAAAAAACGGTAGCTATTTGTATTCTCAGTATCAGTATGACCTTGTAGCTTGAAGTACTGGTATGCAGAGCTCTTGTCATTTCTAGATTGCGTTTTCGAGGTTTTGATCCATTCGCAGACATTGAGCTACACGACAAATGTCTTTTTTTTTTTTTTTTTCTTAACATCTACATTACTTAGAATCACACAGAAAAACCTAAAAAGCTTATATTCAGGGTTTCAGTCATAACCAGTATACCTCTTGTGATCTCTGAAATCACAAAACCAGAAGCACTTCTATCACCGCATCCCAAATTGACCCTTTAATTTAATAGTGTGTGATTTGTGAAGCTATTTTTCTTTTGTGCTTTTGCCGTCATTATGCATGCAGAGCCTCACATAGGGTCAGTGAAGTCCAAGCAGGGTCACGGAGAGGACTGTGGAGGAGGTGGCATGTACATTCCCTACATTGTATGAGTGTTTGGGAGGCTTCGTTCAGTGGAAATATGCAGACTGGACGAATCACTATCATAAACCTTCACTAAAGTATGAGAAGACTTGCCTGCCAAGCACCTGCAAACAGCGTGTTTGCTGCAGAGCTTGGGCTGTAATTCTGCTCAGTTGCGCAAGATCGATCCGCACGTTATGGGCAGAGCTGCTTTGGCTTTCTTCTCAACTAGAAGTGAAAACTGAAGAAAATGACAACACGTGTAAAGTAAAACCTAACAACAATAACAAACAAACAAAAAAAAAAAAACTTTTTTTGCACGATGGCGGTTTTTATCAGCGCATTAGCTTAGAGAGAAAGAGTGGGCCAGTTTATCCAGTGACGTGGGGCATTCGCTTGAAAAGAAACAAAAAGTGGGAACATTATTACATCTTCTACGGAGAGCAATAAATATCTGCTGTGCATGCTCGTAGGCGCCTTCAAATGAGGACGAAACATTGGAGAATTTCCAAGAATTTGATGGTTGCATGAAAGGAAAACAGACTAATTGCCAGTTTTTTTTTATTAGTACAGAAATGCTGCTCGCTTCAGACACATAGAAATATTTTAACCCATTACACATAAACACATCCTCCACTATGTGTCTGAGGTAAAATGAATAAATAAATAAATAAATAAGGTGTCCATTTTAGGGTTTTTTTTTGCTGCATAGCTCAACTCTTGTCGTGTATCTGCAGTTAATCAGTGAGAAATGCTGTTTGTGTTCGTCTGAGGCAATGTATTTACATGGTGCGCTACAGTAGATGTTGTCCCGTAGAGAATCAGTGCATATCGTGACACTGTTAATCATTATTTGAACCCGGTTCAAAGTCCAAGTGCTTACTGTTCATTGAGGATTTGAGAGCACACTGTGGTGCCTGTTCAGTTCTGAATCAAAGCTTGTGATATTTCCAAAAGAGGTCAGTCTATATCAGTTAAAACTCCCACTTTTTTTTTTTTACATGAATGTAACAGACATTTTTCCATTTGTCGTCCACTATGTCTTAATTTCAAAGTTTAAAAACAAAAAAAACAAATTAAGATCTGGATAATTCTGCCATAAATGAAGGACAATCGTGTGGACTTTTAAGAAAAGCTGCATACGGATTCTGAAAAATGCTCGCCACAGCACCACTGGTTATTGCCAGTGTCATCATCTAGATGTAATTACACAAACATCCAAGAAATGTGGCAGATTTAGCAAAACGGGCTTCGTCAACAAGAATTCACTCAGCGGTTGGAAGAAAACTGGAATGGAAATAAATCAAAAATTTGTTTGTTTGTGAAAGTTTTAGAGCAAGAAAAAAAAAAAATAAACACAATCAACAATAAATATAGATACATGTTGGACCAAGGAATAAAAGCAGGATAAAAAATCTCATGCCACTATTCTGTATTGTATATTCTATATTCGTTGCTATGTAATTGAGCTAAAACAAAAACGTCTTGGCAGAGATAATTATTAGCAGTTCCCACAAATGAACCCTCTGCACGATACACACAAGTTGCTAATTACGTTTGATCAAAATGTGCTGGAAATCACACCCAGCTCACATTACAGCTCACGGGTTTGGTTTATTATTTTAGAGGCGCCCTTAATCTCACATAAGTGCAAAGAAATTGGAGTGATAATAACTGACTTGGGTGAAATTA
Organism: Siphamia tubifer; assembly: GCA_020466265.1. NCBI lineage: Eukaryota > Metazoa > Chordata > Actinopteri > Kurtiformes > Apogonidae > Siphamia > Siphamia tubifer. The sequence goes on from CM035790.1 coordinate 34,538,638, forward strand.
CTGCAACAGAATGACTGTAAAACACCCTGATAGTTCTCCTGCGTCGAATGTATGCAGTCATATTCTAGTTATTCGAACGGCAAAACCTCAAATATCCAGATCCACTTTCAGATGTGATGCTTTTAGTGACTGTGTATACAAGTGTATATGTATAATACAAAATAATGTGTATATATTGTATGTGAAAAATTTACAGGTTGATACCATGCTCTTTCAAAAGTACAGTATTATTTTCTGAGAGATATATTTAGATTCTGTAAGTAATCTACTGTCACTTGAGTCAAAGACTGATTAAACAATAAACTAACATGAATATCACTGTTGTTTCTTATCTGTGTGAAATATGAGCATGTGAAAATGGGACACGGTATCTGCTGTGCAGTTTGTAATGAAAACGTGTTATTTCTTGTATAATTAATACCAAACCGCTTTTGTCTGGCTGAGAATCACAAGGAGATAAAAGAAAAAGGCAGTGGTTGAAATAAGTGCATTTGTCCCAGTGTTGCCAGATAATATCATATGATCAACTTAGAATTATCATATTTTAAAGGAGCAAGGTTATTAAAGTTTTGGTTTTTTTTATCATAGCTTGGTTTTTATTTATTTTTGTGTTTGTTTCTCTAAGTTAGTTACTTTTAATTTGTTTTTAGAGCAGATTTTGTAGTTTTCCTTTTTTCTAAATATTTAGTTTTACTATACTTTTTCATATCTTTATTTATTTTTTAGAATTAAAATATTTCTTATATTTTTTTTATTTTTCTTAAAATGTAGGTTTGTTTTTGTTTTTTTTACAAAATTAAAAAAATTCAATTCAAAATTAATTAATTTTTCTTCCTCATTGTCACATTCAAAGAAACCCCATTCAGGACTCTGCTGCTTTCTCCTAACTTTAGTTACATTGATAAAGATGAAAACAAATGGAGTTTGACTCATAATAATTACAAGTCTGTTTGTCAGCAGGATTACGTAAAAAAGTTCTGAACAGATTTTGATGAAACTTTCAGGAATTATAGATAATGGGTCAAGGAAGAACTCATTAGATTTTGAGCAATGGAGGTCAAAGGTCACACTAAAGGTCAACAGCTAAAACACATCAGTGGTAATATCTCAGGATTTTTTTTTTCATTCACATCGTCTCACCTTCAGACAGGTGAGTCAACACTTATGACTCCATCACGTCACATGTGAATGAAACATCAAGCCATGGCAGAGGTCTGCTGTACCTGACTGACTTTTTTTTTTTTACACGCTTTAGTTTGTTTTATAAGTACATAGTAATTTTTTTCTTTTTTCCATTTTTAATTTATTTCAATGAACAAAAAAGTCTTTTTTTTATTTTTATTTCAAAATAACCTACATACTACAGGAGTAGTATTTTCCTTTATATATATATATATATATATATATATATACATACATTGAATGGACTCTTTGCACAGCTCTACTACTTCCTAAAGTTAATGTGTCTCCTTTGTTTGCTTGTCTTACAAATTGATTAATTCAGGTGTGTTTGATCATTGACTCAGGTCAGACTCATGTGGATTAATCAGTTTGTAAGACAAGAAACAAAGGAGACATTAACTTCAGGAAGTAGTTTAGCTGTGCAAAGAGACCAGTATGCATTTTAAAACATTTCCCTGAAGAATTTTATTTACATAAACTGTAAATGCTGTGTTTGCGTTTGAAGTACTGTAGTCCTTTTCATGTGGTGGGCAACTTGAAGGTTTTTTTATGGGTGAAATACAAGAGGAGTGTCGCTTACCTCAAAGATGGACATGGACCTGGACCTGGACCAGGACCAGGACAGACAACTGGAGCAAAAAGGCTATCATAATTTCATCCAAGGATATAGTCACAAAATTAAAGGTAAGGAAATGAGAAAAACCAAATATCAGTTCATGCTAACTCATGCTAACTAATGGTTAGGTGATTGTACTAACACAACATTTACATTATGATTGAAATTAAACAGATGTTACTGCAAACCAAAAAAAGATGTTAATACTGGGTGTTTTTTTCTGATTTGGTGTCGGTCACTAGTAAACTTTCTCTATAGTAAACATTAAGTTGGTACAGGTTAGATTTTTTTTAGCACAACTGAATTCACAATAAGTGTTGAACTTGCAGGTGAACAAAACACTCAAGGTTATTTTATTTGCAGAAATAATTTCATATGGCATGATGACACTTTTGTAAAATACACCAAAAAGTTGATAAAATGTCCAAAATGTATGCAAAACATCAATAGAAATGCAATTAACATGTTTATTCGACACCTTTGACAAAACATCTAAATGTGTTCAGAGTTTTAGTCAGATTAATCGTAGTTAAATTTGACAGCCCTAAAAAAATCCTTAAAATTTATGATCACTAAAGAACATTTTTTGAGTTCCATGCATTATTACATCAGATATATTTGATTATAAAGCCATAAAAAGCATTTATTTCAGTCTTGATCTTTTCGTAGACTACATTCACATAGTAAACCTTAGTGACCAACTCAGATTTATTGCTTAAATCTGATTTTCTTCTGTTTGTCTGGTGAAATTATTTGTTAATGTAATTGAATTTCTTAAATGTCAGACTCCTAGGAAATGATATTACAGATAAATGTTCATGGTTTCTTGTAAGTCGCTTTTCTGTGGAAGCAAATTCATGAGACGACAAAGAGAAAGAGCCTATTTCTTTCCAGTGAGAAACACCTGGCAGCTTATTACTGTGGCCTGATTGTGGTTCTGAAAAAAAAAAAAAATCAACCTGGTGTATGATTTAGGAGCAGAAATAGAGGAGGCCTAAATCAGCAATGAAAGGATCAGATTCTGTGTGATTTGTGCTGTTCTTACTGTCAAGAAAAAAACAGCTCTGTGTCACATATGAGCCGATTAAATCTGGTTTGAGCCACTATTGTCTGTATCTGAATGTAACCCATGTCTCATGAAGAGATTAAATCTTTTTCTGTGGTGTCTAGAGCTGCAGTTTATCAAATTATATAATTGCAAAAAGGACTATTTGTAGTGATTTAATGGGATTTAATGGTAGAAATAGACTCAAATAAATACAACCCCTGCTGTGTGGTTATACAGTATTTTGGATTTAATAATGTATTTCCTGTTAAATCCAAGTCTAAAAACTATGTATTTTCTTGTACTTTTGGATTATTTGCATGTTTTCCTGATAGTTTAAGGTTATATACTTGAGTTTATTTTTCTAGGTGTGTAATAGAAGCATTAAAAACAAGTCCAGTTACTTTCACATCAGTTATATCTATGGTCTTATACCAAATACAGAGGTGTCAAAAGTTCTCACGTTCTGTACTTAAGTAGACGTACAGCTACTTGTGTGAAAAATACTCTTGTAAAAGTAGAAGTACTGATTCAACTCCTTAACTTGAGTAAAAGTAAAATGGTACAACTTCTCAACTGTAATAATGTACAAAAGTAAAAGGTAAACCATGGATGAAATAATACTTATTTAACCTGGAAAAATCTAAAAAGTTCCATAAGTATCCACAAATAAAGCCCTTAAAAGTCAGTTACTGTATAGTTGCTGTTACTGTGTATTCAGTTTTGTGGGTTTGGGCAGAACATTTTGGAAAAAAAAGTCATGATTATGATATGCATAAGAAAGTCATAAATATGATATTTTAAAAATGATGAGATAAAGTCCAAATTAAGAGATAAAAAGTTATAAATATGAGGTAATAGATGCACAATTATGACTGATTTTCCCTCAGAAGTGACTTATTTTTCATACTGTCACATCTGTGTAGTTTGAAAAAAATAATGAGTCTATTTCTGAGAATGTAAGGAGTATAAAGTACAAATATTTATGAACAAATGTACAATTACCAGACTAAGTAAAAGGTTTCCAGAAAAATAAATAGTCAAAGTACAAATACCTAAAAAAAAATCTACTTAAGTACAGTAACAAAGTACTTTTACTTAGGTAGTTCCCACCTCTGCAAATACATCTACACTGGAGTTAAAGTTAATTTTCCAGGACCAGAGTGAAAAAACAAAAACACTAATAGCAGTCATGAAAAAAACTAAATGTGTAAAAATTTGTATGATACTAGTGTTGAGTACAAGTACAGGTCAGTATGCTATGAAAAAATAGAAGTTCAAGTCACCAACGAAATGTTAATGAAATTAAAGTCTTTAAGTCTGTAATATTTACTGTACTTACAGGTACTACTCAAAAAACTTGAATATCCTGAAAAAGTACATGTATTTCTGTTTTTCCTGTACATATTATATAGAGAAATAGTATGAGAATCGATATATTTCAAACTTTTATTTGTTTTGATTTTGCTGATTAGGACTTACAGCATCAGAAAACTCATTTTTTTGGGGTGTTTGAGGTTTCGATAAGCTGTAAATCATATTATATTCACCAAATTATGTTGAGCGTAAAACAACTTTTGCACAATATTAAAGTTTTCCAAGTAGTACCTGTCTACAAATCTACAATTTAATGTACTCAAATAATGAAAGCAAAAATCCAAATAAACGTAAATAACAATAGATAGGAATGGGTGGTATGCAAGGTATCATACCATATGAGTTATTTTTTTTGTCCATGATAGACCTTTTTGCCAAACCGTTCTACCGTCCATCCTGTAGATGACAGTAATGCAAAGTTTCAAACATCCGCCTGTTGCCTCTAAGTAGCTAGCACCACAGTCTTAGCTGCTTTTAGTTGAAACATTTTGTTTAAATGAGCTACAAATATAAAACATATAGTTTATGTAGTCTACTATTGGTTATAATGGTATGTGATGCCAACATATTTCGATTCAGGACTCTACAGTATAATTTACAGGGTATCTGAAAAAGGAGCCAACAAGCTAACAGGCAAAGACATGACAATTATAGTGTTTATTTTGACAACTAAACAATTGTGCTAAACCTTAACACTGCCTTAGATTTAACACACTGTACCAGCCTTTATAACTGTATGTTACTATATCCAGCTGAGTTACTATTAATCATGGTATCTGACTGGTGTTAGCAACTAAAATGACTGTTCAGTTACAAACAATTTTGTTAGCATTAGCATGCTAACAGTGATTGTTACCATTGGGTTGTGCTATGAATATGAAGCAGTCTACACTAATATGAAAGACTGCACTTGGAGCTATATGACCACTAAGAAACTGTTCGAGTGTCATTTATAGTTTATTATTTATGTATAGTAGCCTACAAAAGTACATACTGTATACCACCAGTGGCACAAATTATATGGATCTAATTTTTATATATATATATATATATATATATATATATATATATATATATATATATATATATATATATATATATTTATATATACACATACACATCTTTGGTCATACCGTCCATTCCTAAACCACAGGCAGTCGAAGTTTTGAATATTATAGTATTTACCCAGGATTTTAGAACATGGTAAAATAAAAGACAAACAGTTAAAACACTGAAAAGTAGAAAAGCACTTGGAGAGTGCAGACCTCCACTGAGAGAGATCAACCCCACCCCCATAACCACAAAATTCACTCATTTATTTCATGTGCCAGTATCAACATTTCCAGGAAATTTCATCAAAATCCTTCCACTGTTTTTTCAGTTATCTTGCTAACAGACACACAACCACAATGAAAACATGAGGTAATAACAATGCATCACACACTTCAAAAACTTAAACAGGAATAAGCTACTGCTGGTTTTAGAAACAAACAAATGGTGCCAGACACAACAAACTCCACCCCTCATAGTTTGGCCATTATCAGTAAATGTTTTTGTTTTTTTGTAATTCCAAAACAATGAACTTTGACCTACTGTTTACAAAATGTAATCACATCTATTCTATTCTGGGTCACTGACAAACTATAAACCCAGTGTGGTATTAATTCAATCACACTTTTGCTGCTACAGACATTTGATATTTTGTCCATTAAATGTAAATAGGGGGGAAAATATATATATATTAAAAATTCCAACAAAAAAAAAAAGTGTCATTTCTGTATGGAGACACACGCCTGAGAGGACCGGGCTACCCCCCCCCCTCTCTCTCTCTCTCTCTCTATGATCAGATGAAGACCCTCCCTCTATCTGTGAACATGGCATTGAGTGTATATGGAAAACCCTCCACACCTCCCCCTCCCTGCTCCTCACACCACTAAATGCAGATTGTTTGTGGCAAGGACCCCATAACCACGCCACTCAAACTGGGGAAAACAGCAGCATTCCTGGCATTCTGAGAATTGTTTTGTCTTCTGTGAGTCTAACGATCCAATACTGCTGCTGTTCGCTAAGAATACAATACTGTGTAGGCTGCATCTGATAACGACGCCACACACACACACACACACAGACGGCTGTAGGAGCTGGAAACGTGAAGATGCAGGGTTGACAAGACAAGGTGGTGGATCGTAACCCTCAGCCTAAAGGCCTAAAGTGGAGCTGGACAGACTTTATTTGGACGTACCTGACTGATCACAGAGCATCAGCTGTTTTTACTACAAGCCTGGTCGGGTCTTCCAGTCCACGGTTACAGCATTGCATTGCGCAACATTCTATCTATTTACAATCTCTCCAGAGCCAAAACACAAAGCCAAAAATAAGAGCTCCAGAAAGAGGGGGAGAAAGGGGGCGGTCCTGAATTATATGTACGACATCTGGAAATGATATGATAATGGAGTGAATTGAACATTGCTGCCATTTCCCCCATTGAGGACTCAGGTTTAATGGTACTTCTACATGACTCAGTTAGTTTAACCCTTTAACATCCACTTCTGTTATTGTGGTGGTTCTCAAATGATTTTTTAATCTCGCCCAACATTGGGTGGATGAGATTATTGTAATCACCGTGTGTGTGTGTGTGTCCGCAGAATGAATACTTGAGATATCACCATGCAGATGCAATGATCCATTTGAGTAAAGGTCAACGGTGAAGGTCACAATTAACTAAAAGATTAAAATCATATCAATTATAAATCAAGAACGGAGGGTCACAGAACTTTCAGATTGGTACCAAATTATATCATAATATTACACGCACTGATGCATATACACATATAATGAAATTATCAATAATGCAAAAGGTCAAAGGTTAAGGTTGCATTTAGCAGAAAGGTCAAAATCACATTATTGGCTCTAATTCAAGAACAGGTTGTCATAGAAACTTGAGATTGACACAAAATAGGGGTGAGATTAGGCATTCTGTGAAAACTTGTTTTCTTCTTTCTACCTTTCTGAAATGACTTACCATCATTTTTATTACCCCCCCACCCCCTTCTTTTGGTTTCTTTGTTAACACTCTAGCAGTAATACTATTGGTTGAATTGATACCAAATTGAGATTACAGATTCCAAGTGAACCAAAATAGATCTTTCATGCATTTTGGGGAAATTGGGTTGATGAATTTTTAATAAAATGTTCTCCCATTTAGTTATAATGGTCAAAATTTCACATGTCTAGCAGCAAAATGATGGATTGAAATCATCTCAAATTGGGATTATAGTTTACCAGTGACCCAAAATACTGTCGATCTCATTTCATTTTGGGAACAGTAGGTCAAAGTTGACATTTTTGATGCATTTTCTAAGTCTTTTTTTTCTCTTCCATTTACTTCCAATAGGCATCATTTCCTGTGTATGTAGCAGCAAAAGTATTGGCTGAATTGATATCAAATCAGGTGTAGAGCTCATCACTGATTACATTTTGGGAACAGTCGGTCAAAGTTCACATTTTTGATGCATTTTCAAAATCTTTTTTTTCCTTTTCCATTTACTGATAATGGGTGAAATTTCAAAGATATGTTGCAGCAAAACTGTTGGTTGAATTCATTTCAAATGTGGTTTATAGTTACCAGTGACCCAGAATAGCAGAATTGGTCAAAATGTAAATATTTAAATCTTTGATAAACGTTTAAAATCTTTCTTTCCCTCTCATTTATATACAATGGCTGAAATTTCACATGCAAAGTGTGAACATGTATAGAAACATCAGCACATCCATAGACATGATGACATCAGCTGGATCCATATCAAAATAAGTGACAATACATGCGAGGAACAGGGTATGTTGTGCCTGGAGCCAGTTGTTTTTTTTAATAAAATCCTCTGTATTTTGCATTTTTTTGGTGTAAATCATGAATGTCCCTGTATTCAGCACACAGATTGATTGATTTAATTTATGTCAGTCAATTAAAAGCAAACGAAGGTCATTTAAAGCAACAAAAATTTTACAATCAGAATCCTTTTATTGTCATTGTCCCATCTGAGAACAACGAAATTTAAAATACAGCAACTCTCTTTAAAACAGTGCAACATTCAGAAAAGAAAAGAAATTAGTGTGAGAAGCATAGTTAAAAAAAACTACAGAAAATATCAAAACTGTACACTATATATATATATATATATATATATATATATATATATATATATATTTTACTACATAAAACAAGGACTGACTGAAAAGGTGTAGGCTGAAGCAAAGTGTATAACACCTACCTTTATTACAAACTATTTACATTGGTTATTACATTACTGGTGCATTTCCAGCTCATGTAGATGGTCATGAAATCTCAGAATAAATTAAAAGTTAATTAGTTCAGTTTTCAAAACAGAAAAATGGAAAAAAGAGACACTTTTTCAGCCAAAATATTGCTAATGAATGGAAAAATAAGTGTCTCCATCCACTGTCATTTATCTAATACCATTGGTTTTACTGATGAATTAATGTTATAGAAGATAAAAGTAACTATGGAGTGTTTTACAACAAATATTTATATGTATTGACAGGATTAGTGGATGAACAGGTATTCAAGTGTTTATATCTGTAGATGGTTTGTGTCTCTATGGGTAACATAAAAGGTATACCCTATTAGATTGCTCGCTAAAGCTTTATTTTTTATCCAAAACAACTTCTATATGACTAAAAGTAATAATAACAGCTCTGAACTGTACTAGCATATATCAGAGGCTGTGGGTAACACTGACCTCCTGCTCTTTTTTTAATGTGCTACATTAGCTTTAATAATGTTTTTTCTTCTTTAGTGCTTCAGCCAGACCACAAGTATGAGAGTCAGCTTCAGTCGTACATACAGCCGCGAACACCAGACCACCTAGTCAGAACATTTGGCTTTGTGGCTTTAAATATTTTATTTGGCTCTCACCCAGGTTTCACACAAAGCCAAAGACCATGGCTGTTTTTCTTAATGTGGGTCGAATTAGGCTGCAGGGTGTAAAGACAAGAACAAGACGAGACAGGTTTGAAGAAATCTGTGTCACATTGTGATCTGGGGTGTCAGACATAAGGCATGAGTGGAATAAAATATCCATAGAGTTAAAGTGTTACACACCAGAGACGATATTCTTTTAACCAAACCATTAATTTGAAAGAAATGAAATAGCTTTGAGACCTTGCAGAGTGAGGAGGTCAAAGGAAAGATATGAACATGTTACGAAATCAAAGGAAAAGAGCTCTTTATCCAACAATCTGGAAGCATGTTTTCAACACGCGCTGTTAAACTTTAACACAGTCAGATATAAGATATAGTGTATTCAGAGAAATTACAGTACAGTCAACGTGTAGATAAATCCAGTGCATTAAGCCTACATTAAACTTATTATTTTTAACCCTTTTTGGATGCTGTTCTTGAACCACTTTAATAACATGCAATTGCTGTTTGCTTATATTATAAATTAAAATAAATCCTGTTAAATGATGCAAGAGGCATTTGTGGATATTTATTGATGTTTTGGATGACATTTGGACTTTTTTTGTTTGTTTTTTGGATGTTTTTGTTGGACTATGACTGCATTTGTTGGTATATGGTTCCTCTGTTGATAATTATGAGACATAAAGTTTCAGATCAGTTGTTTGACATTTGTATTTTGAACAAATCAGTGATTGTACCTGCTGTGGATATTTTATCTGAAAGTGGTTTATATCTTTCGACGTTTGAGAGTCTATGTTATCAAAGTACATTAGGTCATGTGACATTTGGGACATGTTTGGCACTTTTGAGCGACCACTTTTCGGCCAAAATGTGGACCCTTGGAAGTTTAAAGGGTTAATTATATACTTACGACACATATGTAGCAATTAGAAGAACAAGATTTTTATACTATGGCAACTCTTACACTTTTCTGGAGTTTCTTTCATTGAAACTGAAAATAAAACTAAAAATATTTCAGCAACAGCCTACTTTAAAAGCTCAATTTGCAAGATTAGACTAAATATAGTATACATTATCATGTTTTCATTCATTTATAACCAATGTTGTGATGTATAGAGGAACAGTAATGTTGCTGAATTACCATCTTGAAGCATGTTTGCTTTTTGGAACAAGAAATGACCATATTTGGACATAATGGGCGGAGCTACAGGATACTGAGGGGAGCTAATGCTAAATGCTAGCATATGGACTCTTTAAAATGCTAAACTTCATCAAGCATTGTGTAGTCATTCTATAGCAGGGGTCTCAAACTCATTCCTTTCAGGGGCCACATTCAGCCCAATTTAATCTCCAGTGGGCCAGACCAGTAAAACAATAGCATATTAACCTAGAAAAAATTACAATTACAATTTTTTGTGTTTGTTTTAGTGCAAATAAACCCTATTACCTTATGAGCTTGCTTTTAAAAAAAACTATCCAACAAAAAAGGTGTGAATAACCTGAAAAGAAACCTGAAAAATACATGCAAGTCAATTTATCATTAACGCATGTGCATTATGGATCAGATCTACTACAACAACACTTAACTGTTCAAATTGTGCTTAATTTTCTTTAGAAATTTGTTACAGGATATTTCGTAAGTATAAATATTTTCCCAATTTAAGGTAATTTTTTCCACTATAAGAAAGACAGAAATTTGAAGTTGTCATCATTTATAGGCATAATCTACATTATTTTCACATCAAAATGAGAAGAAAATATGGACTAATTCTTTTAATATGTTATTCTGCTATAATTTGACTGTAGACCCAATTGGTCTGAATGTAAAATCAGTTCCACAGCTTTGACTATATATCATTTTTGCACTTTGCAAATTCATCCTGGGGACCGCATTGGAACCTTTCCCGGGCCGTATTTGGCCCCCGGGCCGCATGTTTGAAACCCCTGTTCTACAGTCTTTCTACCCCTTTTTCGCAGCACCCATGTCTGTCACAGCTTTTTCACGCCTCTGGGGGCAGTAACAGAGCTGTGATGAAGCTGGAATCATGATTTCAGGAGGCGATATAAAAGGAACATCTCTCATTCTGACATGAAGGTGTAACATTTTGCTGATGTATTGTGGGTGGGATTTCAACAACGGGTGGATTTAAAGATGAGTGTGGGCTATGTACAGTGAGCTGAGCAAACATCAATGCAACCAGAAAGATTTCAAACTGGGGATACGTTAAAATCTGTGAGCCGTTTGTCCCTTCATGTAGAGGACTTTATTCAAACTAACCTTTGAGGTATAGTTAGTGAAAAAGTGTGATCACCATTTTAACTTTTTTTTACAGGATCTCTGTGTAAAATAAACATAACCAAAATGTTCTAGAGATATCACTTTAATTCATTTACAGGTCAATCTGTTACTGAAAGGGAAGTGACTGGGGAGTCATTGTGAAAATGAAAACCAAGGACCAGTTGAGGATGAGAGCTGGTAAGAAATAACATTCAAAGAGTCAAAGAAAGTGACAGTTATTTAAAAAAAAAAAAAAAAATTAAATGGTGGACTTTCACCATTTGATACAACTGTCAATTTAAAGGAGAGAATTGATTTGTGTGTTTGTTTGTTTGCAAGCATCTTTACACAAAAATATATGTCACTAATTTCTATGAAAATTTCAGGAAAGGTGTGAGATGTCCAGAATAGATCCCATTCAATTTTGGTGAATGTAGGTCAAAGGTCACAGTCACTAAAATGTGTTTTCGCAATGATAAGAGATAGGACAAATCTGGGTTAGCGCCACATGTTCAATTAAGTTTTTGTTGAAAGGACAAAACCATCTATTATAATACAGATGTAGGTCAACTATGAGTTCCACACTTTATTATTATTTATATTTAGGCAATGACAGATTACATTACATTAGAACTGTATTGGGGTCCTTAGGAAAACAGAATGTGGAGATGTAGCTTCAATTTGCTTCACATGTTGGTAGCTGTGGGTTTGTTCTTGTATCTCATTTCAATCTACTTTGTAAAAAAATGTGCACTTTCTCTGATGTTGTGTTAATGCTGAATCATCATTTCTCTTAAATGCCATAAACTCTTTGTCACCTCGCAACTGTCATTTCTGCAAAATAAGTGTGAACTTCTTTTGAAACTGTCTCACCCTCACAGTTTTGTCATGAATACTTAAGAGCACTTCTCTTTTTTCACCACAACTTTCCTGTGGTCCAGACACAAGCTAACACACTTCCTTCTTCCATGATATCTTAATGCACTATGAACAGACACTTGTGTTGTTCCAATAACATCACTTTGTGTTTTGTTTATGTTTTAATGACAGGTTTGAGCTTTGAGTTAAATTTCAATTAATAATGATTAAATGTAAAAATGTGTATCTATGTTAATTGGGTTTAATCTTTTGTGAACAAACAGATTCAAGAAGGCTTCTCATTAATATAATATTTTAAGATGGAAGTGCTCCAGTGAAAAGAAAAACCACTCTGCAGATTATGCAAAACACTATATCTTGGTCGTGTGTTCTCTCTCAGGTTATTTTATACTCAAATTTTCCACAAAAATATACTATGAAATACTTAAAATGCAGAGAAACAATCTACTAAAATAAAAATAATACCAAAAAAGTGATGAAACAACCAAATCATATTCAAAAACTTTTCTAGAATACAGAGAAGAAAACACCAAAAAAGTGATTAAATATCCAAAATATATGCAAAAAATATGAATGCACATGCAATTAAAATGTTTGTTTTAACACCTTCAACAGTTTTAACAAAACGGCTCAAAAAAAAAAAAAAAACAACTGTTCCATTTAATTATGTTACAATTTTTAATCAGATTCATTAATTTAATTTTATATTTGGTATAGAGGGACAATGTACATTAATGAACATTTCTGTAAATGTACCCAGTTGTACATTGATTAACCCATCATCTTCATTAATCATGATGATGGATTCATCTGCATTAATGCGTTAATTTTGACATTCTCTAGTTTTAACCACACCATACATGGTAAATGTGTCTTATGTGCTATAGCAACTGCACAAAGTAAATGTTATTTTCTTCAATCATATTATATTCATAGTGTAGTCTAATAGAAAACTGGCCAACAAACAGGAGGCACTAGAACATTCAGACCAGACATGAAATAAATAACTGATTCATCTAGTTCTGTGTCATGTACCATCCATTTACAAACACAATAAAAGACGTCCTCCACAGTTATTTGTCTATATAGCTGATATAATTTAACATTAATATCAATCTAAAGGATACAGGATGACTTTGAGTATGCAAATAATCTACCATTAGCGTACAAATTCATCCATTAATGTCCATAAACTACCAGCTGTACACAAATTCTATGTAAATATTCAACAACATGCAAATGTTTTATCCTGTACATTTAATCCATAATAGACAAAGTGCTAATTTGGGTCAGTTCCCAAATCTCTATTTAACGTTTCTTATGTAATTTATCATCATTTGCTATAATATTATCCAATGTATTTTGTATATTTTCAGTGAAAATCATATATCTTTTTCTAGATTTAATTCACTGATTGTACAAAAGTTCCCAAAAGCTGTAATTAAAGTTAAAGAGGTCACATTTAGTTAAAGTGTTAAACTGAATTACACGGAAGAGGGAAATTTCTAAAACATGCAGGACACCGGCCCTCGAGGACTGTGTTGTAGAAGATAACTGTATTTATGGAGCTTCTAAATGTCCAAATGGGTCATATCTGATGACAAACTGCATTTTACATTAATTACCCGTGTTTATATCTGTTGATAAGATTAGTGGCTCAACAGATATTAAAGTAGATGTGTCTGTTTGGGTCTTTATGGGTTAACCAGGAGTAATATGAGACTTCCAGGCATTTACACTGATTGTATCTATAATGTTTTTTCCATAAGAAAATGTACTTAAACAGCCACAGTGCTTTTTCAGATCTGGCTGAAGAAGTCCTCGACATCCTCTGAAAGCTGCAATTCAGACTTTTCATATTTGACCCACCACAACACTTTAGCTCTGGGGAGACAAGTGGATAAGGGCACATGCTGGAAAAACAATCCAACCTTGTTCTCCTGCCAAACTTGTTGAACGTGTTTCCTATTCAGAGTGGTCAATGATACAAAAAAAAAATTACACTAACAATAAAATTCCAGCATCAGCTAAATATCAAACATGGCCCTGGAAGCGGTGCAGAGGAGCTGGACCGTGCAGGATGTTCCACTCAGGGGTTGTGGTTGTGGTGGTGGGAGATGTTGGATGGAGCCAGCAGCACATCAGACTGGTAAGTGGAGGCAGATGAGGGTGTTGCACACTCCCAACACTAGACCTCCCACTTTCACTTCCGCAACCACAAGCAGTTAAACCCCACAACTTCCCATTAACAGCACGGTTAATGTTGTTCATGAGATATCGCAGAAGAAGAAGATAGAATTTAACTTACTATAGTGCCCCATGGTTTGTTTGGTTTTTTTTGTCTGTTTTCTGAAAAACTTTTGAGGTAAGTTGCGAGATGGTCACAGAATTGATCCCATTCAATTTTGGTCAATGTCAATCAAAGGTCAAAGGTCACCAAGCATATATTTTCACAATGATCAGAGATATGGTAAATCAGGAATTTCCTTTTCATTCATTTATACTCAATTTTGCATATAGCTATTTCTTTTTCTCTCAGTGTTGATGTGCATTGACGTCAGAACCTTGAAGTCTCTAGGTCAAAGGTCACAATAAAGGATTATTGACTATTGGAACTATTGAACTTTTCACCATAAAGACTTCCAATAAGCACCAAAATGCTTGTCTTTTAATTCGGCATCTTGTATGTATAGATTTTGACCTATTGTTGACACAAGAGGTCAGGGGTCACTGGGTCAATACGTAAAAAATGTAAATTAACTGTAAAAGAAAAATGAGTAGAGACATAGGCTGTGTCTGAAATCACACACTCACTCCCTACATAGGGAAATAAAACTCAATTGAAAACTTTTCGGATCATCACTGTC
The DNA here is from genome assembly GCA_020466265.1 of Siphamia tubifer. Taxonomy (NCBI): domain Eukaryota; kingdom Metazoa; phylum Chordata; class Actinopteri; order Kurtiformes; family Apogonidae; genus Siphamia; species Siphamia tubifer. The sequence goes on from CM035790.1 coordinate 34,553,821, forward strand.
GAACAATTAAAACATCATGGTGTTGTCTCTCACAAAATTAAAAGGCTTTTTTTTTTTTTTTTACTGTCTGCACAATAAAATGAAAAAAAATTGAATAAACTTGGCTCACGACTGTTTGACTGTTATTAACTGTTAAACAACTCTTGTCTGGTGCCTGTCATTCAACAGACAAACGTAATGTTTGGAGTAGTGCAATGCATGATGGGATATAGTGCTTTGGTTCGTGACCAATGTCCACTACATTTCGCGGTGGATTGTGGGATACATTGAGTTCACTATATAGTGATTATAAATAGTTCACTAAAGATACACCCCTTCAAAATAGTGCGGCCCCGATATATAGGGCACTATATCAGATAAGAAACCTGGCATGTGCTTTAAAATGGCATCATGTCCTTTGACCTTGAGTGACCTTGAAAGGCCAAAATCAAGATCAAATAATTAGAAATGGTCATAACTCCAAAAAGACATGTGAGAAGTACTCATTTAGTATTCTCAACAGACAGGAAACAGACAGGCTCCAAAATGGTATCGTGACCTTTGACCTTGAGCAACCCTGAAAGGTCAAAGTCATAGTCTCACATTTTGAAAGGGAGACATCCCATGAGAGGTAAAATGTTTGCCAGGGTTGGGGCTTTTTTTTTCGTGCCTGGCACCACTTCCTTTTCAACCAGGAAGTAAAATAATTATGTGTTTTATGTTTTCACTGATGGTGTGAAAGAATCCAAAACATTTTAATTAAAATTAAACACTATCATTAAGATTCAGTTTGATATTTCCACTGGTGCATGGACTTAATCTTTATTCTACATGCAGGCCATGATTTGTCTCATCACTGACTGACTAATAATCAGACTTTATGTCAGTGAGCCACCTAGTGGACAAAGACAGGAAGTGCAGCCTGTTTGCCAACATTCTTGCCAGTGTGTGAAATCAAAGACAGTCTCATAAAACATTGTTTGAGCCAGAATAGTGTCAGGAAAATATAAAACAGCTAAGAGAACCAGCCACTGTAAATCATTTTTGCAACACCTTTTCCGTTACACTTAGTTTTATCCATTGTTTGAAAATGAAATGGGACTCTGCCGTACATTTTCCAGATGAAGCTCACTGTTTACATAATCTTATTTTACCGGATTTAATTAATTTCTGACAAGTTTGAGAATATCTGTAGTATGTCAGTGCTGCAGCTCCCCTTGTTGGTGTCCTTAAGTTGGATCATATTATACCAATGGAATTTCTAGTAATTGATACTTACTAAGAAAATAATATATGGTGAAGTTGAGAGACAAACATAATCCATAAAAGATGTGCCATACTGCACTGCAAAAATCTAAATATTCCCAAGTGTATTTTTCTAGTCAAAAATCTCATCACACTTTGAGACATAATCACCTAAAGAGGAACTTTCCAGTGAGATATAACAACTTATTTGTAGACAGTAGAATTAGAAAATCATATTTAAAGAAATCTTAACAAGAAAATTATCCCTTTGTATGTGTGTGTATAAATTAAGTAACTCCAAAAATCTCCCAACGGACCAGTTTTAGGTGATTGTGTCTAATGTTAAATGTGATGAGATATTTTGACTAGAAATGAAAAAATACACCTGGTAAGATATAGATTTTTTATTTTTTTTTTTTTTTTACATAAGCCTGAGCTGATGACCAATACAGAACACTGACAATTATAAGCTGATATTTGGAGCAATTTATTATTATTATTATTATTTTTATTATCTGTCATACGGTCTCCATTTTATGTTTTTTTTTTTTATAATTTTAAAGTTGTATTTATTCACTGAATCCACTTTTATGGAACTGTAACTGAGTTTTGTGGTTTTTATAAAGTCTGTGGACAGTAATTTAATTCCACAAAGAATCTAATTTTGTATTAAATCTCCTCTAAAAGTACATGTATTACCAAAACAAACTATTACATAATCAAAAACAAATTAATTTCACCCCCCCAAAAAAAATCTCCAATCATGAATAGCTTAAGTTACCAGAAATATGTGAAGTAATAATGGAGTTATTAACAAACAAAAACAGGTTGGGAACCACTGGATTATATAGGATGAATGATCTCAACTGTTTACTAAGCTTATGCTTCATCCTACTCCTTTTTGTATTATTATTATTATTATTATTATTATTATTATTATTATTATTATTATTATTATTGTTGTTGTATTGATTATTGTTGCATTCTGCACATGTTCAAAATAAATCATTCAAATCACAGTTTGTGTCATTTTACATTTTTTTTCTTCCAGGAAAATCTCCAAATACAGTTCCTTTCCAGTCAACGTCTCTTCTCCATCCCTTCTTTGTCCTTCTGTGTGTGTGTGCACTCATGCTCAGACACTGTACAAATCCTCCTCTCTATGACCTGACACACACTCTGCTCCCTTCCTTCTCCATCTCATTTTCTGGCATGTAGCAAAAACCACCGACAAAATCTCTACTGTCTCCTCCTTTGTCAGAGGAAACCACCTTATTTGTGGCAGCAGGGCGACCAGCTGCTGTACTGACCCTGTCCGCTCCTTCAGATCATCACTGCTGCTCTGTGACTTTTACCGACTACAAATATCAACTTCTTCAAGCTGTGAGGCATCGTGCCATCTGTACTCAAACCAGCCACTGCTCCTCCAGTTCTCTGACACGAAACCAGAGCATGACCCATCTGTCACAGGCTGACATTTCCAAGGTTCACAGCAGCAACACATAGGTTTGTAATAATAAAAGCCCAGAGTGTAAAATAATGATCATGTAAAAGTGATCAGATCCTTGGAGGTGTTTGGCTTTTATGCCTTCAGGAGAAAAACAGATGGTTTTATTAGAATCATTGGAGGTTGGGTTTGATACTACATTAAAACCAGCAGATGATGGTTACACACATGCACTAAATATTAAAATATTTGGCTGCAAGACTAAAATATGCATTGATCTCAAACAATGTTGACTCTACCTCTGTGGTGTTAAACAATGAGAACAAATGCAGACAAAATTTAGGAAAAAAAAACTGTGGACTAACAGGCTAATCAAATATAGTTGCATTATGGGAAATGTAGGCTAAAGAATGTTCCTCTATAAATTCAGTGAACTACTATGGTTTTAGATTAAACTAACATTATATACATGTATATAAACCACCATATATGTATAATGACACATCATCTTATATATTAAAAACATGAACTAACCAGCACTAAAGTTATTTGTTTTCATCTTATTAAAGCATGTACGATTTAGCACATTTAGTATCAGAACCAGATACTTTCTAGGAAAAAGAATTGTAGATCAGTATAACTTATTCATGCTTTTAGATTTAAAGCATTTTGGTCTTTGTCAGAGTTGGTAAAAATGCTGACTTTCTGTACTTAAATAGAAGTACACCAACTTGTCTGGGGAGAAATACTCTTGGTAAAGTAGAAGTACTGATGCAACTACTTTACTTAAGTAAAAAAAAAAAATCTCAATTGTCATACATTATAAAACTAAACATTTAAAAAAACTTAAAAATACACTTTAGTAATTCATCTTAGTAAAGTCTTTCATACTTTAATAAGATGAATCAGAAAACAAATGACAAAAGTACTGGTTAACTCATGTTTTTAATATATATGATGGTGTGTTATTCCACATATATACTTGTTTATGTACATGTATACAATGGATTAGTAAATATTCCACTAGAAAGAACCTGTAAAGTGAATGGATCATAATATGCAGACAGTGTTTTGAAGTAGATCTGAGACCAATATTTCTTTGAACTAAAACCTATTATCCTAAAAATTTCACATTTTGACTCGAGACTTATTTTGGAAACTTCAACATTTAAGATTTGAGTTTTCTTTATCAATAACACACGTGGTAACATTTAATTAGTTTCATTTTACTTGTAGACCAGTGTAACCAGCAAAATGAAGTAGGTACAGGTAAAAAAAAAACCTTAAAAAAGGTATACAAATTTTAAATTCATTTGTAATTAAACAAAATGGGAGCAGGAAGTGGACAAAGACATGAAAAAATAAAAGAAGTTTGTAAAAAGTGGATCCATACAGGACTGTGTGACTCTTTCTGTCTCACACTGATTTTCCCCTGAAGCCACTTATTTTACAAAGTGCTGCATCCACTGAGTCTGGAAAAATTAGCCAGCCTATTCTGAGAATGTAAAGAGTATAAAGTACAGATATTTATGCAAAAATGTCGGGAGTAAAAATAAGAAATTGTGAGGAAAAATAAACACTTTAATAAAGTACAGATACAAAAAAATAAAAATCTACTTAATGCAGTAACAAAATACACAACATTTTCTTTGGGATTAATAAAGTAAATATCCATCTATACTTCATTACTTCTCCTGGTCATCGTAATGTTGTGCTTTATAGATAAGCATTGATTGATTGATCCAGATTATAATACTGAAAAGTGTAACATATTTAATTTATTCATTTAGTTTTCTATGTTAATGTATTTCATTAGGATGTTTTTTTGGTTTTTTTTTTCTTATAAATATGTTGAACTGGGAAACTGGGCTAAAAAGCATTTAAAAAAATGTACAGTACAATTAAACTAGACAGTTTAAATCTTTTACTTAACTTAATAATAATCAGGAAAAATATTCCCACTGTATTCATGACAAAAAAAGCCAGATGTGTTTGTGCTGAAATGCTGCCTTTAGTTTTGGGGGTCATGTTAACTCCATCTGTCCAATGAGGTTGTATTACACAGGTGTTTATTTTTGTTTATAATTATGCAACTTTCCAAACCTAGGTTGTGTTGACCGTGCTTTTTTTTTTTTTAAAGACACAATTGAAAATCCACACCTGTTCAGTTGTTGTTTTGATTGTAATCTCCTAAACTATGGATTTCTTCTTATTTTTTTTTTCTGTGTAATTTCTCTGACCTTAGATACATTTCTTAGAACTTTTGCAGAAGATTTTGAAACCATCTTGAATGTTTTCCACTTCCACGTTCTCACAATAGAATGGAATTTTGGCTTTATTTTTTGATAAATAAATCATGACACGGTGGAATTTGTTGTGTGTTGTTATGTACATGAGATTATATGTGAATTGTTTTAGAACCTACTGAAGACCACATTTATTTTTTTTATTTTTTTTTATTATATCCTAACGTCACAAAAAAAAATAGAGATAAAAAAATAGAAAACATCGTGAAAAATAACAAACTGAATGCAGAAAAAATATTCTGTATGTAAAAGCTAACCAATAACTAACTAATGCAATTACAATTTTTTTTTTGCAGCTTTGGGCTCAAATTAAAATGGTTGATTCAAACACCTGATTCAAATGATCAGCTGGTCATTAAGCTGTGCTGAACCCTGATAACCCACTCCTTTGAATCAGGTGTGTTGAAGCAGGGTGACATCTAAAACATGCAGGACAGTGGGGCCCGAGGACTGGATTTGAGAAACACTGATTAAAGATTGCTGACATTTTCTTACATTATTCTACGGCCCTCAGTCTAGATACGTCCCGTTCACTTTGAATGAAGTCAGCGGGCGGATTTTTTTTTGATAACTGCCCGCTGCGCCGTTAACGCCCGCTGCCCATAGCAACGGGTTTTATCACTTCAGATTCAATATACCATATCACTCCGCAGGTAGTTCGGCCACTTTTAAAGTAAATATTAGCTTCGTTGTAACTGCTAGCTTATCCAATGTTAACCTATCCTGATGTTATCCTTACTGTAGTCAGTAAATCAGGGGAAATTGCCGTCCTCATCTCCTCTCCAGGGACGAAGTAAGTATTTTACCCCGGGGTTAAGTCCTCTATGCTGTTTTTTTTATATATAAAACAAGGAGCGGTTTCAGTAAGCTTCGTTTTCAGTATTTTATTTGCAAGAACGGGACAACACCTGCTCCGGTCGTCGATGTGACTGTGTACATATGTCTCTCTCTTTTCTCCGCCTAAAACTCTCTGTACCCCCCTTCTGTCTGCCCCACCTATTTCACAAAACTAGTCTGTTAGAGTAGTGACAGTAAAAAACTGTAATAACCCGTAGAATAAGCGAGATAATGCATGGAACACAAGTTACTATCAGAAAAATATATTTTTCTGGTAGTAACTCTTGGCCCTTGCTTCTTCACTCATCTTTTATTTAAAAAATCACCAGCCACTGTTGTTCTTCTTCTATGGTTGTTTCTGGTTGTTTTTCTCTAAATCGTTGCAGTGTCACTTCATTACACCCGCCCTGTGACTCTATACTTCACTGTGATTCATAGGCCAGTTTCAGGAAAATCTAGCCAAAAATTACATTTATCATAACTACACTAAAACTGTAGCACATTACATTTGCTAACACCAGGACTGTCTAGGCTAGATTATTACTGCACAAAATAAGAATTTTATTTTCCTTGTTCAGCATATGTACAGTCAGTCCAGCACGACAGTTTAATACTGAACAAACAATAACTCTAACAATAAAACTATGAATTATGAAAGAGCTGCAGCATCTGAAACTGACCACAATGAACATTTGACAGATCAACATTACCATAGTTCATCAGTTTCAGACTCAGTTTGTCATGTCTTTTATGTATGAGCATTATCTGTCAACTCACTACATATATTTTTTCGTACACACATTGTTTATTAGGGATCCCCATTACCTTCTACTGTAGTGGTTGTTAGTCTTCCTGGGGTCCCAGTTAAAAACATAAAAGCACTTATATATTATTCACAATAAAAATTTTGACATTATTTCACAATAGAAGATGCATACATCATTCACAGTAAATACAGTGATAATGCAATAAAATAAATAACAGTAAAAACATCCTATGGTGCACCATATATTTTAGTGATCTTTTAAATACATATACATTTGGGAAGTCCCTCAGGCTTTTTGGTAAATTATTACAGAATTATGAACACCTGAGTAAAACGGAATTTTGTAGTGAATTGGAATCTAGGCAGATTATTATTATTATTATTTATTATTATTATTATTTAGTGTTGCGCTGATCGATTGGCTCCCAATCATAATCAGCCGATATTACCTAAAAATAGGCATGAACAACATCCCGAAGGTGGAGGGGTGTCGGCCCCGTTGAGAAATATTTTTCTGATAGTATCACGTGTGCAATGCATTATCCATTGCTAAATATTAAACTATCAAAAGGTACACAGACCCTGCAGCCATGGTACGGTTGCTCTGAAATAACAACGTTAAAGTCCACATTTGATTTCAACTTTATTCTTGACATTTCAAGATTAAAGTCAAAATTTCGAGATTAAATTCTACATTTTTAAATCGAAATTTTTACTTTAATCTCATCATATCAAACATGTGGCCCTAACACTCTAACATAGATTTACAAGGTAACAGATTTAATGTTTTAAACATATTGATTAATATTTAAAATATGTAGATTTAACATTTTAAAAGTATACATTTAACATTTTAAACATGTACATTAACATTTTAAACATGTACATCTAATATTTTAAACATGTACATCTAATATTTTAGATTTAACATTGATTTGATTTGAATGCTTTATTTTGAACATGTATAGAATGCAACAATAATCAATATAATAATAATAATAATAATAATAATAATAATAATAATAATAATAATAATAATAATAATTTTGTTGCATTGTTGCTTTTGGTCCATTGCTGTTGTTTTGGCAGCCCTGGGGGGCCCCTCTAGTGGCTGGGTGTCCAAACAGCTGCCTGTCCTCCAGCCCCGCCCCTAGGCAGACGTCCATCCTCCAGGGGTCAATGTTCTGCTGTTAAACCACCGTCACTATCACAAGTGGGAGGAGGATTCTGTTGAGTTTCTGTAAATTACAGTCTGCTTTATATTTGTAAAATGTCATGAGATAAGTTCTGTTGTGATTTGGCGCTATATAAATACAATTGGATTTGATTTTAATTTAATTTGAGTTTGGACATAGATTAGTCCAAATTATGTTAATGTTACCCTCTTCCCTGGAGCCTGCTCTGTTTCCCTTTTTATTGGGAGTGAAGGGTCAGTGTGAGGCTGTTTTTAACTGTATCTCAACAGGTAACTATGGTTTTGATAAAAAATAAAATTAACTATTCTTTGATACTAAATGCAAAACAGTAGAAAAAAACTATTGTTTTTATTTTATTTATTTGTAGTTTATTGAGCAGGGACAATACAGTGCACATTATTACAAACTTGCAGATGTGAACACAGAGGAGGTTTATAACCACATGGTTAATTTACAGCCCCAGTCCCTGATCAGGCTACATATTCTAATAAAAATATCACATAAAACACAAAATATACAAATACATTTGATCTAAGAACATGCTTCCTACAGCTTAAAACCTTCATGTAAAAACAAAAACAATACAACATCTGTATGTGGACAATATATGTTGTGTGTACATGTTGTCTATTGTCTGTTTTCATGGTTGCATTTTTGGTTTTCCTTCAGCCAGTGTTTTCACTTCAGTTCAGTTTTATATTGAGCACACAATAATCATCAAAACATCACTGAAAATGGTCAAGAACATTCTTTTTTTGTATTCAAAAAGGAGTGGGATGAAGTGAAAGTGAAGGGAAGGACTCCCACCCCCTTTTATAAACTAAATACTCTATATACTTTTTATGTCCTTTACATCATTACCACAAAACATCCATAACCATTTATATAAACATTATTTATAATTCACCTCATACAATCTGATATGATCAACTACAGTACTAGTAAAGCAGTTAATCTATAGTGAAAGGACATTCACTTTCAATACAAATCAACTACATAAACAATTAATAGATATGATGTGCATATGTATATATATATATATATATATATATATATATATATATATATATCCTAACCATGATAGTCTTATTGCAATATAAAACTCATTCACCTTTTCTTCTACCTTATAACTAAATATTCATTTATTCAGATAATATTATATATTTTATTATACTAGTTTTACACATCCTTTTTGAAGTGTTTACTCTTATGTTAAATGTTTTTGACTCCGTTTTTTGTTTTTATTTCACTTGGTAAATTGTTCCAAAAATGAATCCCAGTTACTGAAAAACCTTGACTGGCCAAAACTGGTTTAACGCCCCTCTGCTATTATTTACACATTTAAAAATCAATATAAGAAAAGAAAACTTCATAAAATCCTCAAAGCTAAAGAGGTTATATTTCTTTTATATATATTTTTAACGCCTGTGTCACCATCACATTTTTAACATTGTGTGTGTGTGTGTGTGTGTGTGTGTGTGTGTGTGTGTGTGTGTGTGTGGTGGGGATGGTTGTTTGCTTTAGTTGTTTTTCTAGGAAAAATCAGACAAGTCATGCGATGAGGCCTCTCCGACTAAAAGCCAGACAGCACAGGTGAAGAGATCCTGTAAAAAAACAAAAAAAAATACGATTTGTTTCCATGACAACACAATCTCATCATTGTAAACTCCTCACCACTTATTTGTGATCCAGACTTTCCTTTGTGTTAAGCTCAGGTCAGTTCCTGGATCTTTTTTCCCCCCCCCGATGCTCACCAGACACCTAGAACCACAAAGACAAGAGAATATGATGAAGCAGGATGACAAACCATGGGTGACAGATCTGCTCTTACCCCCCCTCCTCCTCTCTTTCCCTCCCTCCCTCCCTCCTCTTCAGACAGGGTTGGGCCAAACAGCAGGTGGTGCAGAAGAGAAGCCAGGGATTGGGATTTACAAATCTTTGGTTCACTGACTTTGCACCAGGCAAGCATGGAGGAGCAACAAAAACCCAAAACTTACAGAGTAAGTGATGCTTTTTGTCTGTTACGTCTCTGCTGTTGCTGCTGCATATGGTCCAGACTAAATGTGTTTTACCAGTGTTAAAAGTACAGCCTTTAAAACTACGACAGGCTGTAGAAAACACGCGTGATGTAATAAAAACATTGCATTTACTGTACGTCCATTCACTTTTAACACTTAGACACTTACATTTTATGAGATGCATTATATCGTTCTGAAATTGAAAGTTTTCTAGGTTAAATTTGCCTTGATTAGAAACTGCATAATGCAACAGTTTTGTTTTCTGATTTTAACTTAGAATTTATTTCTTATTTATTTTAATGGAAAGTCCTTTGTAATGCTCAGTATTCTTTTTTTTTAAGTAAAATTGTCAAACTTTGGTCCCTTACAGAGGACAAAAAAAACATTGCTGGGTCTCAGGAGGATGTGCCAGTGATACTGTCTGCTCATATTGTAAGAATATTTATGAATAATATGCTTATGAAATCATACATTGCAGTCATCTTGATAGAAAATATGCATCCTGAGAAAAAATCTGCCTCAAAATAAAACTCACAAAAATCCCTGGAAGGAGCTACAGGTTTAACAAACTCAACTTTTGATGTCAATATTATTTCAATCTTTCAATAACAGGAATGATTGACTTTATATTAAAGACGTAAATGTGATTACTTGAGGTAACATTTTGTATGTTTTGAATGCATTGGAGGAAATGTTTATATTTCATAAATGTAGATCATATTCAAGCCATGATATTGGTGATTTATTGATAAGAAAGTCTACTTTAAAATAAGAATAATCACCTTTTCGATACACATTAATGTGTTCAGTCTGTCAATACGGTAAAGGGATTTTTTTTCCATGGAAATAAAACATTATGGGTTGTACATGTTTACTCCAAGATGTCGATTATATCAGTTATATTGTGAAGAAACGTCTAATTTATCGAATCAAATGTCATTTTGTTGGAAAATATACATCCTGAGAAAAAAGTTTAATCTGCAACACGACAAAATAAAACAAAAGAAAATCCTTTGAGGGAGCGACAGTTTTAGGAAACTTAAGTTTTAGGTGTCAAGATTATCTGTAATATTTTAATAACAAGAGTGACTGACTTTATATTAAAGAATTAAATGTGATTTATATCCTCTTCAAACATGATAAAGGAGTCCAGGTTAAAAGAAAGTTATAAATACCAAGGCAGAAAATCTCCTTTCTCTATAAACGTGTATGTGTGAGCTGTAAAAGTGATTAAGAATTACTGTGAAAATTATGATCAGTCTATTAATGTAATGCAAAGGAAGTTTATTTCATGGACATAAAACTATGATAGATATACTATATCACTATATCATTAAAAAAAAGAAGAACGTATCATAAAAGGCTAAACGAGATGTTGATTATGTCAGTTGTATCATGAAGAATCATCTAAAATTGTTGAATTGAAAGTCATTTTGGTAGAAAATCTGCATCTCAAGAAAAAAGTTTAATCTGCATCAAAATAAAACAACAGAAAAAATCCCATGAGGGAGCTAAAGTTTTAGGAAACTTCATTTTTGGTATCAAGATTATCTCTAATATTTGAATAACAGGAGTGACTGGCTTTATATTAAAGAATTAAATGTGATTTATATCCTCTTCAAACCATGATAAGAGAGTCCAGGTTAAAAGAAAGTTATAAATACCAAGGCAGAAAATGATAAATGAAAAAAAAAAAAACTGAAACAAAGAAAGTGTGTGAAAGTGTTATATTTATTTATTTTTTAATTCAAGCAAACTAAATAATTAGCTAATAGAATAAGTGAAAATTATAGCTTGGTAAGATTTCTTGAAATAAGATTTTCCAGATCTGTCTAATTCTTGGTCATGAATATTTGACAAAGTTTGTACAAAAGTCTGTGCTTTATGTAAAATATAGATTTGATCTCAAGTGAACAATGCACAAACTGAAAAAATATAAATGTTACCAAGTGTATTTGTCTGATTTCTAGTCAAAATATGTCATCAGGCTTAAAATAAAACACAACCATCTAAAAGTAACTTTTATAGATATATGAATGTATTTTAGATAATAGATCTGGAAAATCTTATTTCAAGAAATCTTACCAAGATAATTGAATTAAATTTTCTTTTTTTTTTGCTTAATTCAAGCAAAAAATAAAACCTGCCAATACAACAAATGAAAATGATCTTGCTGAAATTTCCTGAAATAAGATTTTGAAGATCTATCGTCAAAAATAAGTTCTTATATTTTACTGAAAACATACTCTTTAGGTGATTATGTCTTGTTTTAAGTGTGCTGAAATACTTGGACTATAAATAAGAAAACAACACTTTGTAAGAATTTAGATTTTTCCAGTGTATATTATCAATGACGACTGAATAAATTAAAATCTTAAACCTTAACCTCATCATTTATATTTCTTAACACACTTCAGGTTGTTCATATTATTCACATTTTTAATAAAAAAACTTTGTAATCATAAACAATATAATATAATTTCAGTTTTTATTTGACTTGTCTAGGCCACTTAAGGTTATATTTGGCTGAATTTTTCTCCAACTAAAATGAATGTAATGAGATATTTTGCCTAGAAATGACAAAAATACACCTGGTAAAATGTTTTGTGTGTTGCCATAGCATTTAGGAAATGTTAATGAGTTCATGTTAATGACCACTGTTTTTTTCATCGGTCACTTAATAGTCATCAGGTCTGAACTGGTTCCAGTGAGTTTGGGCTTGCAGAGGATTTTAAAGGAGGATTTCAATGCATCTGTTTAAGTCTAAGGCTTGAATGTTAATGTGCTTCCTCACTTCTGCGGCTTTTATTATTGGACATTTTCAAGACAGTTTTCAAAACAAACTGTTTTTTTTTTGTTTGTTTTTCACTTTTATTTCTGTCACTTAGCCAGACATGCTGCTGCTTTTTATCCATCGCAATAAGAAAACCCATTAGGTTAGCATTTCCACATTTCTGCGCCTAATTTTCCTCCATGTGTTGATGTATTATTTTTTTTTCTCCTCTTTACTTAACAGCTCAGGTGTCACAGCAATAGCCACTCTGAGCTCTCTCTCTTCGCTGAATAAAAGATGCACATGCACTTGAAGACACAGAGCAGCCGTCGAATCCAATGACTCAAAGGAGGAGGAAAAAAAAAAACCTCAGGCCCACACTTCCGACAGTCTTAACCATGTGATTCAAAGGGTCGACAAAAATTAACTTCAAAACGTAGGAGATGATAATCGCTTCGTCCGGAATGTACTGGAAGATGAAAGCGCGTCGCATGCCACCGCGGCCTAGATGATTCTCCCTTTTAATAAGAGACGTAACTGTGAACTAATGCGCTTCAATGATGTAGGTGCTTCAGGTGACTTCCATGAGGCCTTTGACTCCAGACAGTCCAATCACAGTCAGTATGGAAGCGGAGACAACCTCTGTGGTCTGGATTTACGCCAACACTACAGAACAAGTCAACGCTTCATATGAGTACAACAGCACGGATTGGACCGAAAACTCAGACAAATATCAGTGGTACGTTATCGGCCTCTTCCTGTCCTGCCTCTACACCATCCTCCTGTTTCCCATTGGATTTATTGGAAACATCCTCATCCTGGTGGTGAACCTCAACCACAGGGAGAAGATGACCATCCCCGACCTGTACTTCGTGAACCTGGCCGTCGCCGACCTCATCCTGGTGGCGGACTCCCTCATCGAGGTGTTCAACCTGAACGAGAAGTATTACGACTACGCCGTCCTGTGCACCTTCATGTCGCTCTTCCTGCAGGTCAACATGTACAGCAGCATCTTCTTTCTCACGTGGATGAGCTTCGACCGTTACATTGCCTTGGCGAGCTCCATGAGCAGCAGCCCTCTGAGGACTATGCAGTACGCCAAGCTCAGCTGCGGCCTCATCTGGATGGCGTCCATCCTGGCCACCCTGCTGCCCTTCACCATCGTGCAGACGCAGCACAGGGGGGAGCTGCACTTCTGCTTCGCCAACGTCTTCGAGATCCAGTGGCTGGAGGTCACCATCGGCTTTTTGGTGCCCTTCTCCATCATTGGCCTGTGCTATTCCCTGATCGGACGTATCCTCATGAAAGCCCAGAAGCACCGTGGATTGTGGCCGCGGAGGCAGAAGGCGCTGCGTATGATCGTAGTGGTGGTTCTGGTGTTCTTCATCTGCTGGCTCCCGGAGAACGTCTTCATCAGCATCCAGTTGCTGCAGGGCACGGCTGACCCGTCGCAGCGGACTGCTACCACCCTGTGGCACGACTACCCGCTCACAGGCCACATTGTTAACCTGGCGGCGTTCTCCAACAGCTGCCTCAACCCCATTATCTACAGCTTTCTAGGGGAAACCTTCAGGGACAAGCTGCGGCTCTTCATTAAGCAGAAGGCCAGCTGGTCTGTAGTGAACCGCTTCTGCCACCACGGCCTTGATTTACGTCTCCCTGTCAGGAGTGAAGTGTCAGAAGTGTGACTTCTATAAAGAGATGACTGTTTCATAGCTCAATATTCTAAGAACCCATCATATCCAACTCGTATGTCACATTTCAGAAGTCTGTGCTTTATCTAAAATATACATTTTATCTTAAGTGAGCAACGCACGCACTGCAAAAATGAAAAACTTAACAAGTGTATTTTTCTTATTTCTAGTCAAAATATCTCATATTTCTCATGTTAAAATAAAACATAATCACCTAAAAGTAACTTTTACGTGACATTAAATGAACTTATTTTTGGATGAATAGGTCTGTAAAATCTTATTTTGAGAAATCTTACCAAGATCATTTGTTCCATTAGCAGATACAATGTTTTTTTCTTGCTTAATTCAAGATTTTTATTTGTTATTTATAGTTTTGCTTAATTTAAGCAAAAAAAAAAAAAAATCTACCAATGGAAAAACTGAAAATGATCTTGGTGAAATTTCTTGAAATAACATTTTCCAGATCTAGTGTATGATCTAAAAATAACTTCTTATATTTCACTGAACAGTTGCTCTTTAGATGATTACGTCATATTTTATGTGTGATGAGATATTTGGACTACAGATGAAAATAATACACTTGGTAATATTTAGATTTTTTTTAGTGTATATTATTGAAGTTGCAACTGTTGTAAAGCTTAATATTCTAAGAACCCATCATCACCTTGTGTTAACCCATAAAGACCCAATGCTGCTTTTATAGCAATTCCCAAATGATTTTTTCTCTATTCTTAAAAGATTTATCCACATTTATTCTAAGATTATCCTCTTTATTTGGCCTATTTTTATATATATATATTTTCCAAGACTTAAGATTCATGTAGAAGTCCATAAAAGCTCAGAGTAAATTCCAAGGTTATTACATCAAAATATATAACTGGGCCAAAACACAGTATTAGAATGTCTCTAACGGGACATTTTAGAGACAATCTGACAGATTAGTGTTGCTAAATGACCCACATTTTTTGTTTTAAAGTTATTTTTGCTTTAATTGGACCATAAGGGATTATCTAAAATGAGGAGATAGTTGATATTGAAATAAATGTCCGAATGGCAATCAATTACAGTCCTGTCTCTGATGGGACTTTAATGTGTTTTTACCCAATTAACTGAATGTCATTCACTATCATTGATCCAACTCTCTGGAATTTGGGTTAACACTGCAAAATATCAAAATCTTACCAAGTATATTTTACCCATTTCTAGTTAAAATATGTCACCACAGATAAAAGAAGATACAAGGACCTAAAGAGTAACATTTCAATTAGATTTAATACATTATTTTTACACAATAGATCTTACAAATATTATTTCAAAATATCTGCCAATATAATTTCCATTTATTCCACTGGCATATTTTTTTTTTTGCTGGAATTAAGCAAATAAATATAGAAATAAATATAAATAAATACATTTTCCAATAGAATAAGTGAAAATTATCTTGGTAAGATTTCTTGAAATTAGATTGTTCAGATCTGGGACAATGCTGGGACGATATGCTGTTATGCCGATTCGCTTCTTTTACGATGTTTTTGAGTGCCGATTCGATTTAAATTGCAATTCTTCGATATTCCCAACTTTTCAGATTTTTCACTTGCCTTTTTAACACCAGACCACGTGGAAAAAGCTGAACGAATTTGCCTACAGATCATATCAGGAGCCATATTTACAACAAAAAAAATGCACATCATATGTGAGTCAGTTCAGATTTATTCAGCAGTAATATATTTGAACCAGACTTTGGGAAGTAAACTGCTACATTTATCTGCACACAACACAAATAGGAGCATTTAAATGAACATACTTTATAATAAAGTGTACTTTAAAGTGTAGTTCTGCTCTTCCCTTCTGTTAGAAAGCCCACACACTTTAATCGTTGTTGACTGTTTAACTATATTTATACAGGAGATAAATATTTCAGATATCCCGCGCTTGTGAACGCACCACAGATGTTACGACGGTCTTGAACGCACCACCTTCGTGCTTCGAATGAGCCGTTATGTTGTTGCTCTAATTCATATACTTGTGGTGTATTACTGTGTGTAAATGCCACAAGGTGAGATTAATAGCACAATACAGTTGGAATAGACATTAGCATAGTGTATTTTTTATCTGCGCATAAGTTAATGGTGTTTAACACTGGTGTGTTGTTGAAGCTAATACGATAATAAGCTAGCTGTCGTCTGTGTGGCTTCACTGAGGTGATTTCCGTGTATTCCATGACACATATTATATGGAGTGACTCATACAGTCATCTACGTCTTTACAACCCGGCTTAAAATGAATAATTTAAATATGGGGGGAAATATTTTGGGAGAAAAAAATCCATTTAAAAATCGTAAAACACAAAAATCTGACCCAACTCTAGTTTCCATGGTAACTATGGAGTCTTTAAACATCCAAATGGATTATAACGTATGACCATGAAAATGAAAATCTGCATTTTACACCAATTATTTCTATGTATTGATAGAATTAGTGGGTATTAAACAGTTCCATTAGATGGTTTTGGCCGTCAGTAGCTCTTTGGGTCTTTATGGGTTAAATATTACCTCAAAATCCTTTCATCTGTTACTTAGCTTTTTGTGTCATAGTTAAACCAGCCTCAATCAATCTGCTCACTTTCTGAACAAAGAAACCAAAGCACCGAGAATGAACAGTCAAAGAAGGATTTCATGTGTGTATTTCTTTAAGTAGATATAAGTTGCACATACAATCCTTAAAACATTCATGTTCATCTGCACATTGTGTTGTTTTCTTTAAATGTTTTTGGTCTGTTTAGTTAGCTAGGAGACAACGACACTAAATAAAATGTTACTGAGCAGGAAAAAAATGTCACTGTCTGTCCTGTAAGTAAAGGTGTTAAACATACGGCTCGTGGGTGAAAACTGGCCCGCCAAAGGATCCAAACTGGTCTGTGGGATGAATTTGTGAAATGAAACAATTACACTGAAGATTTTAACAATCAACAATATTCAAATCATTGTAATTCAGGTTCCACATACAGATCATTTTGATCTAAAGTGAGTCAGACCAGTAAAATATTGTCATAATATCTTATAAGTAATGACAATTTAAGTTGTTTTCTGTGTTTTATAATAAAAAAGCCAAATTACATGAACATATTTACATTTAGAATATATCCATTTACAAAAAATTATATTATATGAATTATATGAACAAATATGAATGACCTGAACTGTTTTAAGACAAATAAGTGTAGTTTTAACAATATTCTGCCTATTATACAGTACGTCTGAAATGATAAACAGGGACACAAGCAAATATGAGTTTTGATGGATTGGATTGGTAGCCTAAAACTGATTTTGATTTGAATGAATGAATGAATTCATAGTCCATTGACTTCAAATCAACGTCATTGATTATATTTTCTATACAGAAAAAAAATCTAAAACTTACCAAGTGTGTTTTTCTCAGTCATAGTTAAAATATCTCATCACAGGTCTGTGGTTTATCTAAAATATAGATTTTATCTCAAGTGAGCAATGCACGCACTGCAAAAATGAACATTTTACCAAGTGTATTTTTCTTATTTCTAGTCAAAATATGTTATCACGATTAGAATAAAACATAATTACCTAAAAGTAACTTTTCACTGAGATATATGAAGTTATTTTAGATAATACGTCTATGCTGAGAAATCTTACCAAAATCATGTGTTTTATTGGCAGATAATTTTTTTTTTTTTTGCTTAATTCAAGATTAAAATTTTTTTGCTTAATTCGAGCAAAAATAAATAAAAAATCTGCCAATGAAAGAACTGAATATTATCTTCCTGAAATAAGATGAAATATAACTTCTTCTATTACTTCTTATATTTCACTCCAAACTTCCTCTTTAGGTGATTATATCTTGTCATGAGAAATTTGGACTAGAAATGAGAATAATACACTTGGTAAAATTTAGATTTTTGCAGTCTATATTACTGATGATGACTGAATAAAATGCACAGTGAAGCAGTGATTAGCACTCGTGCCTCACAACAAGAAGGACAATGGTTCTATTCCTACACCAGACCTTTCTGTGTGGAGTTTGCATGTTCTCCTCGTGTCTGCGTGGGTTTTCTCCAGTTTCCTCCCACCATCCAAACACATGCACTCATAGGTTAATTGGTTAATTTAAATTACCCATAGGTGTGAATATAAGAGTGATTGTTTGTCTACATATATTCAGCCCTGAGATGAACTGGAGACTCATACAGGGTGTACCCCACCTTCACCCATTGTAACTGGATTAGGCCCCAGATGACCCCTGTGACCCTAGTGAGGATAAAGCAGGTTCAGATGACGAGACTAAATAAAATCAAATCTTAAACTTTAAAATTATAAACAGACATACTGTGTAATATTTTTGCATTTATATTTCTTCACACATTTCAGGTTGTTCATGTTATTCACATTTTTAATGAAACATAATATAATATAATTGTACTTCAGGTTAGATATGGCTGAATGTTTCCCCTGAACTAAAATAACTTTGAGACCCCTGTTCTATAAGTTCACTTGGATGGATACATTATAATTTTTGTAAGATAATTATGCATTGTTTGAACTTTTATGCAAATGTCCCTGAATATTATCTAAGTATGTGGGATAATAAATAAACTACAGTGAAGCGAAGACTATCACAGCACAAGCAGCAATAATGGATTTAATCAAATTAATTCATTAAAAAAGGACACCCCATCTATGTCAGTTGGCCTCGACGCTTCTTTAACAGTTAAAAAAAATTAACTTATAATTCAGTTCACCATGATTAATTTACTGAATAAATCCAAACCAAAGGACGCCACATGGATTTTTTTTTTTTTATCACATTTTTTTTACTGCCATTTGAAAAATTACTGAACCTTCTACAACAACATACTTTTTTTTTATATAACACAGCTTTACATGTTTTAGAAACTTAATTAAATAAACATCAGCTTTAACCATAAAACCATTTCACTGCATTATCAACACTTTTCATGTTATTTGCAAACTCCATTACATGTACATTTCGGGATGAAGTGAGGAGCTATTGTCGTCGGGACAGTGTACCCCCTCAACGTCTTTTGAACGTTCTGGGTGAATAAGGCCCATTATGTCTCGTGTTATGTCTTTTACCCAGGGGTCCCCAAACTTTTTCCTGTGAGGGCCACATAACTTTTCCCTTCTCTGATGAGGGGCCGGGGTCAGTTTGTAACAAAAAAAGTGCAGGAGTGCCTAAATGTAAAATTGAATTGTTTGCCAGAAAGCTATAATCAAATAACCCTCTTTGGGTTCTTCACAGAAAAAAAAGTCCATTGAACATGAACTTCTTCGTCTTAACAGGTCAAAGTTCAGCTTAGTTGTCAGAGCAGTATCTCTGACTTAAATGAGTCAGTCCCCTGAACAATACCAGAGAGCATTTTGATTATTTTTTTCCATATATGTGTATTTGTATTTGATAATAAAGTTGGAATTTTGCAATAAAATGTTCCTTAGTTTTGAACTATATTCATTATTAACTATTAGTTAATCTGTGTTAAACTAGTCACTAACTAATAGTTAATAATGAAAATAGTTCAAAACTAAGGAACATTTTATTGCAAAATTCCAACTTTATTATCAAATACAAATACACATATATGAAAAAAACAAAAAACAAAATGCACTCTGGTATTGTTCAGGGGGCCGGACTAAATGCCACAGTTTGGGGACCACTGCTTTAACCCTTTAATGCATCTTGGTCACTCCTGTGGACAGTTTGTCTACAGTTGTTCTCTTGTATATTCATGAGTTTAGTTGTTTTAGTTCCATATCAGTCAGTTCATATCATTACTGTATAAATGGTCTGTTCTTCATACCTGATCTGCACTAACATGTTTACCTGTAAATCAATTACTTGTTGTTATTAGACTGTAAAATTAACAGTCTCTTCTTAAACAAAAACTGCATTAAAATATTTTATTTCATAGTGTTCTGATATTGTGTTTTAAATACGCATTTCTTTGGTTCAAACAAAGTTTATACACATGTTGTCCAGCTAAGGGAACATTTTTGTAACTCTATTAAAAAATAGGTTAATTTAAAAGATTTCAATCACGCTGCTTTTTTCATGCACTTTCGACACTTAGGAAAAAAAATCTTGACTAAGGTTCTCATAATTCATACATCAAAGGGTTAATGCAGTTTTTGTGGGGGTTAATTCACAACAGATGGTGTCTATAAGTTTATATTGATATTGAAGCAAATGAAGAAAACAGGAAGTTATTGCTCCACTTGTCGACCCTTGTCAGCACGAGGGTAAAGCAAAGAGGCAGGTGTTGTTTTTGCCGGGAGGGGATGAGACTGAGTAAACACATCATTCAGTGTTGACAGCGTTGATTCACTACAATCTTTTGTTCTTATTCACCATTAACACGTACCTTTATACCAGCAATAACACGATAGCAAAAGTAACTTAGCTCTTACCAAACTATTTCTAAAATACTGAGACATTTTGTAGTTGCTTTTCTGTCTGAGATATTGTATAAGAATAAAACCTGACCATTTATTTGTTTAGGAGTAAATGTGTAAATTATTGAGAAGAAACACTTTATAATACCTACACACAATTGACTATGTATTAACCATTTATTAGACATTTATAAATGGGTTGTTCATTATGTATTAACCATTCATTACCTATTTGTTAATGTCTTGTAAAGGTTCATACTAGTGTCTTCCAAAGATAAATGTAAAATTAGATTATTTTTAACCAACAGGTGCAGTGTTTGTATATCTGCTTTACAGGTAAACAAAGAAACAGTTGTAAACACTGCACCTGTTGGTTAAAAATGATTTAATTTTACATTTACATTAGCATGAACCTTTACAAGACATTAACAAACAGGTAACAAATGGTTCATACATAATGAACAACCCATTTAAATGGTTAATACATAGTCAATTGTGTGTAGGTATAGATAGATAGATAGATAGATAGATAGATAGATAGATAGATAGATAGATAGATAGATAGATAGATAGATAGATAGATAGATAGATAGATAGATAGATAGATAGATAGCCTTTATTGTCATCATACACAAAAGTACAATAAGATTTCAAGCATCTCTTCAGTGCAGTACGTAAAAAATGAAAATGAAATTGAGAAATAAATAAAAATTATATATATATATATATATATATATATATATATATATATATATATATATATATGTGTGTGTGTGTGTGTGTGTGTGTGTGTGTGTGTGTGTGTGTGTGTGTATAAAGGAATGTGCACACTGTAATATAAAAATCTGAGATAAAATATATTTATAAATATTTATAAATATATTATATATATTATATATTATAAAGTGTTACCGAAAAAACAGATTTGCTGTTGAAACTAAGCTTCCCGCTTTTATAAATGGACAAATATATCAGATTCTGCATCTATATACCAGTTCAATACCACATTTTATTCAGGTTAAAGCAGTGATTACCAGGTTACAGTGGCACAGGTTAAATATTTTTTTATATGTATCCTACCAGAGGTCTGATTCAGGTCATAAACTTTTACAACCCGTGTGTGTTTGTGTGTGTGTGTGTGTGTGTGTGTGTGAGCAAACATTATAAATTCTTTTTTCTTGTAATAATGTGTTTTCAAAAATGCACACGTATTCACTGATGACCTTTCATTTTACTGACAGATGTACAGTATGCTTTAACCCCTGATACCTACTGTCGCAAATATGCAACATACAAAAAAACCTATCTATTGTATGTGCTACAGTCAAACTAATGATCTCCTTTTTTGTTTTAGACTACAGTTAGGGGTTATGTACTGTCACACCTCATCGAATTAACACTTTTAACTACTTATGTAAGCTAGTTTGGATTTCCATTAGCTTTGATTTAAGTCGTCACTATTTTTCCTGGAGTCCAAACTCAACACTATTGTCTTTACATTGCAGGACAACAATTATACAAACTCCCATATATAAAACAAAACAAACTATTAAAAACAAATGGTGCCAGACATAACAAACCCCAACCCACACACACATTTGACCTGATTTGTCCTATCTCTTATCATTGTGAAAACAAATTTTTTGATGACTGTGACCTTTGACCTACATTCACAAAGATTTAATGGGATGTATTCTGGAGTGGACTGCGACCCAAAACAATATTTAGAATTTCATCTGCCACCAACCAACATATGTACGTCAAATAATGGTTTTATTCACATAGTCAGCGACAACAAAAGCAAAACAAACATAATCAATTTTGCACATTAGTAACACAATAGAGAAGTGTATATATGGTTGCTAACAGTTCCTTAAAATACAAAATCGTCCCGTATTTACAAACAAAAGTACATGTCCTGTATTGAGCTGAAACACAATTTGTCCTGTATTACTGTGAGAATCAACACTCATTGTTAAAATATCAATGGTATCAATAAACACATGTCTCTATGAAAGGAGTTTTACAGTAAACTTACATCAGACTCCATTTCCTACTATGTGACCAATGAGCAGACAGAAAAGTCACACCTGCGGGAAACTTAAACGAATCACTGCACTAGCTACGTAAAGATTAAACACTTAACACATAATGTACACACACAGCCAGGGAAACATATGACTGCAGCAGAAACACTGAAGACAATTACATATTAAACATCCTGTACACAATACACATATACTGACTGACTCTGATGATGTCGATGTGTGAGGTGTGAACACTTCTTACTGTATAAATGTCTGCATGGGGCTGTTATACTGAATTCACCAGAAACTAGAGTGACTTACATTTAAAAAAACAATGTTTCTCAATCTTAAGCCTTTGTTTACATAAAAAAAAAAAAAACAGAGGGCTGTGAATCAGATGGGATGTGCCCTAAAATCACCTAAAATTCATTAGAATACAGGAAATTTAATCTAAGAAATACTAAATATTCTGGGGGGCGGGCCCTCAGACCCCCTCTTTGGAATGGTCTGTGACCCCCTGAAGGTGTTCTTTATATTTTTTTCTCAGAATTGACAACGTTACCATGAATTGACCAATAGCTGTGCGAGGTGCTACCATGAATTTCTACCACAATATCAGCAGCACTTTCAAAATAAATAGGTTCAGTAGCAAATATAGCTGGTCTGTCACTCCATCGGTGATTCATTTTCAACAAAGGGTCACCGTATTATGCTGATTAAAATGATTTTGCTAGTGTTTATCTGTCTGACTGTCTGATTTTTTGGCTGTGTGCAACATAACTCAAAAGGTTATGGATGGATTTGGCTGAAATTTTCAGGAAAAGTTGATGGTGATACACAAGACACAGACGATTAAATGTTGGTGGGGATCAGTGAAGGGGGGTGGGGGGGGGATGCACTATCTGAGTGCTTTTCTAGTTAGACTTGGATTTCCATGTGAAGTTCATTTTAATTACTTATTAATTGAAATTATTTAACAATAAAGCCAACTTCAAATAGACAAAAAACACAAGGATGAGTACGATAAGATATCAAAATATTCAGCCCCATGAATACATACAATAATAATAATAATAATAATAATAATAATCAGAATCAGAATCACAATCACAATCATAATCACAATCATAATCATAATCATAATCATAATCACAA
This sequence comes from Siphamia tubifer, assembly GCA_020466265.1. NCBI lineage: Eukaryota > Metazoa > Chordata > Actinopteri > Kurtiformes > Apogonidae > Siphamia > Siphamia tubifer. Next base: position 34,577,704 of record CM035790.1, read on the forward strand.
TCATAATCATAAGCACAATCATAATCATAATCACAATCACAATCACAATCATAATCATAATCATAATCACAATCACAATCACAATCACAATCATAATCACAATCACAATCACAATCATAATCATAATCATAATCACAATCATAATCATAATCACAATCATAATCATAATCATAATCATAATCATAATCACAATCATAATCATAAGCACAATCATAATCATAATCACAATCACAATCACAATCATAATCATAATCATAATCATAATCACAATCACAATCATAATCATAATCACAATCATAATCATAATCATAATCACAATCATAATCATAATCACAATCATAATCATAATAAATAGAATAAACTAAAAAGGGGGAAATAAAATGGCGAACATAAAGAAACCTAACACAATGTTGCTGTTAATATGGTTATTGCAGGAAAATAATGAGTGCATATCAACATATTAAATCAGTGTGTTGCCAGCCTGAGGGAGGTCTGGGCTGTGTTCTGCACACATAAGGGGGCTGGAGATAATAGCGTGAGTGGGAAACAGGAGTCCAAACCACAAACTGTTATTCCAGCTGTAGCTGTCACAGCAGCCTGGGAAAACGACACACTGAGGCCTGTTGGACTGATTGTTTATTAAGAGTTCTGGCAAAAATGCTCAACATGTTGTGGTACATGATACTTAAAACACAAAAAAAAAAACCCAAAAATCAATGTTTGCCAGGTTGTAGGTTTCACAATTTTCTCTTTGGGTCTCTGGGTGCAGACGAGGACAGAATAGGATCCGACACGTGGTTCAGACTCTTGCAAAATCTGCAGTTCATGTGCAAACAGTGCATGAATTATTGGTGTTATCAAAGCCGCAGAGGAAGGAAGACATGACGCAACGAGGACTGTCAAGTAAATGGATACAAAAGGCAACACCTAGACATCAGAGGTCAAGACCCGTCAAGTTCAATCCTGGGAGAAAGGCGTAGACTAGGGTGTCTCAAACATGTGGTTCAGGGGCCAAATGCAGCCCGCCAAATGTTCCAATGCAGCCCTTGGGTTGAAAAGCATAATAACTTATGAAATAAATGACTGTATTTTCTTCTAAGTTTTTTCTTTGCCTATAAATGATGACAATTTGACATTTTTGTCATTGTTTAACTGCAAAAAATTATATTAAATTATGAACATTTTTACATTTACAAACTATCCTGTAACAATAAAATGTGAATAACCTGAAATGTCTGAAGAAAATTATACAAAATTTGAGTCATTTCCTGCTTCTGTTACTAAGAGTTTAGTGTCTTTGTAGAAGTGATTCATAATAAAACACATGGACAAATGATAAGTTAAAGCAGAATATTGTTAAAATTGTCCTTATTTTCCTAATGAAATGTAAATTTTTTGGCATTTTGGATAATTTTGACAGTATTTTCATCATTGAATAGGGGTTTTTTTTTGCATTAAAACAATGACAAAATGTGTAGTTGTCATTATTCATATGTTATTATGTTTTCATTTTTACTGGTCCAGCCCATTGGAGATCAAATAAGGCTGAATGCGGCCTCTGAAGAAAATGAGTTTGAGACCCCTGGTGTAGAGGCATGGTTGCATCACGCATTTGTACATGAACTCACACACATCGTAGGTGCTGTGAGAAGAAGCCAACAGTGGACTGTGTGTACAGCTGAGGCTACTGAGTCAGGTTAAAGGTTTGCACTCACCAACGTCATAGAACGGGAAAAGGGTTGGACTTTTCCTCTGGATCACAGTCACAGAACAACCTCTGGAAGATGCTAGATTAAACAAAGGATTTATGGCTTAGATCTGCACAGTTATGAGGAAAAAATAAATGATAAATTCAGTGAGATTGTTTTTATTTTCATGCGTGAAAGAAGTCCAAAGGTATATAAAAAAGAGGTGGTAAAAGTACTCACATTCTTTACTTGAGTAGAAGTACAGCTACTTATGTGAAAAAATACTCTGATAAAAGTACAAGTACTGATTCAACTCCTCTTCTTAAGTAAAATTATTGTTTTCAATTATAGTAAAGTACAAAAGTAAGAAGAATTTCGATTTTTTTTTGCCATGAATGCAATAAAACTTATTTAACCATGAAAAATATGAAAATTTCAAAAGTATCCAAAAATAAAGCCTTTAAAAGTGAGTTACTGTGTAGAAATTGTGTTTGGTCAGGTCACAGGTATTCAGTTTTGTGGATATGGGGAGGAAATTTAGGACAAAATGAAAACAAAAGTCACAATTGAGATAAAAAAAGGAATCATGTAATTAAAAAAAAAGTTATAAATATGATATTTAAAAAAATGCATAATTGTAAGAGGAAAAAAATCTCAATTGTGAGATAAAATGTTAAAATTGTGAAATTAAAAGTCAAAATTATGGGATTAAATGTCAGAATTATAAGGTAAAAAGTCAAAAGTCTCAGATAAAAAGTCAAAATTGTGAGATAATAGTCATATAATTATAATATATAGAGTAACGTTTTCTTTCCTCCTCTGATTTTCCCTCTGAAGCCATTTATTTACTGTCAAATGTGTTTAGTTTGAAAAAGTAACAAGTCTATTCTGAGAATGTAAAGAGTATAAAGTACAGATATTTATACAAAAATGTAAAAGTAAGAAGTTGCCAGAAAAATAAATACTCAAGTAAAGTACAGATACCTAAACGATCTACTTAAGTACAGTAATGAAGTACTTTTACTTAGTTACTTTCCACCTGTGATATAAACTTCATACAGTACAACATCCCTATAATCTGTGGGGTGAGACTGTGGAACAGTATGAGTGAGGAACTAAAACAATGTTCAAGCATAATGCAATTTAAAACAAAATATAACGAATCATCATTATGTTGTGCTTCCTTGTTTAATTTATTCAAATATGTGTTTTCTTTTCTATGGGAGTAAATAATGTATGAGCAAAATATGGTTCTACATGTGAAAGAAAAAAACATGTTACACAAGAAAGGTGTTGGGTAATGTCTAAGTATAAGATGGGAGGAGGAGGGGGATGCCAAAGTAATTATAACTGGATAGTACGTGGCTTATGTATAATTATGAGGCAGTGGACTCGGTGGACCTCAGTGCCTGAATAATGGATAACACATATAATTGCATTTGTACATTAAAAACCCTTACAGGAAAAGAGTTGAATAGAACAGAGTGGTCTGTTAGATAGGAAAAGAAACAAGACTGGAGTTTCATATGTCGAAGTCATGATGAAGCAGATCCCATTAATCTGTTTTGGCAAAGTATTTTAAAGGATTAGAGAACAAAAATGGACTTACACGCAAATCCTTTATACTAATGCAGTGACAAGATAATGTGATAATGTCTCGTGGGTTCAGTGTGACAGTTATTATAATGACCTGTGATGAAGTATTTGCAGAATATTTAAATATTGCTAGACTGGCTTGAATCACAGTAGCAGTATTTAGACAGTTGTCTAGAATGACATAACATGTTGTAGCTGTTAATGAAAGAGTAGCCGTTAAAAAGTATGTCATCTCAAAATGATATTTCGAAAAACAAAACACCAGAAATGTTCCCAAGCTTCTGAACACAGCGGAAAAAACAATGGATTATTCAGAAGGGATTTAAAAGGATATTTTTAGTAGTATTCTTGTACTCCAACATATTTTGAGGGAGTATTGTAAGTAGAACATTTACTATAACACATTTACATTTAAGATCTGTTTGTTAAGGAATAGATGAATTCATTCATTTTTTAAAAAAATGTATTTATTGACACTAGTGTAATATGCTGATCCATGCCATAAAATAAAAATATAGTTAAAAAAGTGCTATTCGTCAGTTGCATAATCATTTTAAACTCTTTAAAAACATCTCCAAACACAAACTATGAGTAAATGATCAAATGTTGTGGTTAAAGCGAAAGTGCTGAAAGGACAGTAGTATATTTTTCTTTAGCATTTTGTTTTTTAATGTGTGTGTTTCTGTGTGTGTGTGTGTGTGTGTGTGTGTGTGTGTTGTAACCCTCACTTTTCCTTTTGTTTGTCAAATGTGGTATGTGCCTATTTTTTTCACTGGGTTTTAACTTGTGTTCTTGATGAGATGTAACTTTTCAATAAAAAGTAAAACACACGCATACACAAATTAAAAACAGCTCCAACTAGAAAAGCACTCAGAGAGTGGAGACTCCGCCAAGGCAGATCAGATCAGTATCAACATTTCCTGAAAATTTCAGCCAAATCCATAACTTTTTGAGTTATCTTGTTAACAGACAAACAGACAGACAGACAGACAGACAGACAGACAGACAGATGAGGAAATAACAACAGGACAGGTTAGTGATAAAATGTATTGGAGAGAAAAAAAAATTAAATGTAATAAAACACTGGTGAAAATGCAAATAAATACGCCCGTGTAGGAAGGTATGGGAGCTATAAAACAAATACAGTTAATCTTAAATGAGGTAAACTATCTAATCCAAATATTTCATTTTCTTCTCATCCACTTCCGCCCATTTTCGGCTCTTCTCGGAGCGCCCCCTGCGTCTCTGTTTGCAGGCGGACGTGCATGCACGCGAGCAACAGATTTGGACGCATGCGCAGTTCATTGTTTTGACTGAAAATGCCGTCGGTTTCGAAAACGGCGGCCAATGCGTCTCCTCAAACCGAGAAACCTACCCACTATACGTGAGTAAAGCTGCTGCAAAAAAGCAGCATAATTCTCAATCGTTAACATTGTTATTTGCACGTGCACCGATGCGCGTTGGCCTTTCATGCATTCCTCAACTCTGGTGTGTGCGTTAAAACATGGTGCTTTTCCTGGCTTTGTGACTACCTAACGTTACATAGCAAACAGCGACTGCACGCTAACGACATCACTACAAATGTAGGAAACACGCGCGTCTTAAATCGCTTAACTGACATGCTAGCTCTTGTTGGAATGTTTTACAACTGTTTGACATAGTTTAGGAAATCTTTTGTGTAATCCTTTGTTTATTATACCGTCAACTTGGACTGCTAAATGATTAGCCAGGAACTCGCTAACCAGTCTGCTTGTAAATAGCTCGGCCTTATTTTGAGTTCCCTCTTGCTACGCACATTTATCGACGTACGCTTATTGAGCGCCAACGGCCTTTACGTCAAAACAGATGCGCATTCTGGTTTGTGAATAGCAAGCTAACGTTTGTGACCCAAAATATTTAGTGGGCTACGACTAGCAACATACGCGACACGGCGCTTAACGCTGAAGTTTTTCTTGGGCGCGAATCCACCTGTTTGTTAACAATTATGTTAAATTACGTGTTGTAATTCGTTGTCTGTGTTTTTCCCGCTTGTTGCAGATACTTAAAGGAGTTCAGGACGGAGCAGTGCCCATTGTTTCTCCAGCACAAGTGTACGCAGCACAGACCCTTTACGTGCTTTCATTGGCATTTTCTCAACCAGCGGAGAAGACGACCCATTAGGAGGAGAGACGGAACCTTTAACTACAGCCCTGACGTATACTGCACGAAATACGACGAGACCACAGGAATTTGCCCAGATGGAGATGAGTAAGTCTCCGTTTTTGTCAATGCGTACTGAAGAAAAGCCTGTGGTGGGGATGGTGCAGCTGCTGACAAATAACTGAGGTTTTGTTGAGATTTTTGGTTTATGATGAGTGAGTGAAACCTCTTATAAACATTTAATCAAGATATGATGTGTAGTTGCTTTCTGGAATTTACCAATGTGAGACTAATAAAGTCTTATCTTATCTTAAAAGGATTTATTCTTCTTCAGTGTCTGCTATTTGGGGAATCACAACAGTACTTTATCTCTGAATTGATTGAAACTGCTGAATTTTACATCATGCAAGTCATATAGAAAATAGAGAATATAATGATTGAACGCATTGTTCTTGCCATATCTGTCTGGTTTAATGCTCTATTGTGTTATAATCAAGGTCTTTTTTTTTGTCGGTGTAGTGCACTTCAGTCTGAAGGTTGTAGATAACTGCTGTTATAATAACAATGCAGTAGAACTCATGGTTTTCCTACTATTACAAGACTCAGGCAAAGCGCCCAAGTCATTCCTTGTACAATCTTTGTGAAATGAATGCAGAGTGGAAAGAATCAATACTAAATAACTTTTGCCAAATCTAATTGCAGCATGTTGTCCTTATTTGACTGCATTTGCAAGATTCCCTCTTAAACCTTTTGTGTATTGTATATTTTATCTGCTCTGAAGTTGCACTAAAACTTGTATACACAGATAATGGTTCAGAGTTATGTGAAACTTTAGTTGTTATCGTATGTCTGACTCTTAGACAATGCAAGCATTCTGAAAACCTTATGAGTACCCTGTAGTTAATTTGAAAGTGACTGCCAAGGACAGTTTTGTACTTTCCAAAGATAAGAAATAATTATCTACAAAACATATTTATTAAATAGGAATTCAACAAATCCCGGATGTTGCCTGTAGCAGAGTGTTTTGGTATTGTTGTGCAGATTACATCATCATGCAGATAGTCCTCCTACCTGATGCAAAAATTAGTATTTGCATGAAATGTTAAAATTTCGCTGCACTTTCTGGTGGCATGTGTCATGTCAAAGATGCAAATATGCTGAGATTGGTTCTTCTATTGCTTTTTGTTGTGCTGCATTCAAGGGTTGCTAGGTTTTGTTATTTGTTGGTTGAGCTGAGAGCTATATTATGCCATTATATCTGAAACTCGCTGTAATTTGAATCACAAATATTTAATTCCCTATCGTAATTATCTTTTTAAAAATTTCCATTTCCTGAGGTGCCTTATATACACAAACAAAAAATGGTTTATTCTTCTTACAACAAAAGCCTCTATTGTTATGCATGTTTTTTTCCTCTGTCATCACAGACACAGTGATGGTTTCTAAATATTTTGTTGATGGCTTGTTGCCATAGAAGAGTTAATCATAGATTGAACTGTGTGATGACACAGAAGCTGTGTGAGTCCTTGAAATAGTTGACATGTTTCCCATTTAATCTGCAGCAGTTAGTTTTAGTCTAAGACTGTGCTTCTTTTGAGCCGCCTCTCTCTGAATGGGGCAGTTGGAAATGGTGTGTGACACTTAATTGAGCGCCTCTGAAATAAAAATATTCAACTAATAGCTCGCAGTGAATGACTGCAAACCTTACAATTCCTCTTCTGCCAATAGCGGCTATTTTTGTATGACCTTATGTGTTGCTATAGCAACTGTTGCTACTCAAGAAAGGAAAATTTGGCTTATTCAAGAGGCTTATTTGCAGTACATTTCCTCAAGCAGTAGTATTGTGTCAGCCCTATGTTTACAGATTAAGGTTATTCTTCTGTAAAAATAAGCTTACATTTTATTTTTTATAAAATGTAATTCATACACAGGCTGTGATCTTAATACATTGTCTGGGTTGTTTCCCAGACAATGTTTGCTCATCTGTTTTATGCTCATGAAGATACATGCTGCTTGAACAAACATTTACAGTTGTAGACCACACTCGTATTTTGATACACTCTAAAATTTAAAAGCAAAACTCTGTTGCATCGTCTATATGAAGGTAAATTTATGTATGTTGCATTACATTTCTAAGAGCATGTCAAATCCTAATCTTTCAGATGAGTCATTAAAAGCTTCTGTTATTTTCTGCCGTCTTCAGCTGCCCTTATTTACACCGGACCACTGGTGACACAGAGCGCAAGTACCATCTACGCTATTACAAGACTGGCACTTGTATCCATGAGACAGACGCTCGAGGGCATTGTGTGAAGAATGGCCTCCACTGTGCTTTTGCTCACGGGCCACATGATCTCCGACCTCCAGTCTATGATATCAGGTGACATACTTAGCAAACGGTGACCTCACTTTTCAGGAACAAGCTTCGCATTAAGACAAACGGATGAAACAATTCACATAATTCAAAGTATACAGGATATCTCTAATGGAGGGTCAGATCTTGAGTCATCTGTAGTGTCTTGGCTCGATGCATTTCAGAAAGCACTCCCTTTTTTTAACTGATGAAAATGTTTTATTAATGATTTGACCTGATACTATCGGCGTAGCAATACACTTAATGAATCAGCACACAGTTCTATTGTTGCTGGGAATTTTTTTTTTATGAATATTTAGCTTTCTTTGACACCGTTTTTATAACTAGTGTTGTGACATCATCAGAAGTGTTTCAATACAGTGATGAAATTTGGTGGTGATCGGTAATTAAATCTGATGCCCCGTTAACACGAGAAATTAAATCGCACTGTAATTGTTTTACTTCATTTCTTGATGAAATTATCATCACTGAAAAGATGATTATGATTAAGTGTAATTGCCTTAAATATTTGGGCTCAGTAGGAACCCCTTTTTTTTTTTTTAAAGTTTTAAATGCTTTCCCTTGTGTTTTTCATTGGGTTTTTATTATTCACCGTTTCCTCTTCACCTACACAGAACCCCATTGTGTTATGTGTTGTTGTCTCGGTGTCCTGTATGTGTCCGGCTGTTTTGCTTTAACTCAAACTGAACAAACATTTCGTTGGCACAGAGAGATCCAAGCACAAGAGGCCCTCCAAAATGGACAGCTGGGGTCTGGGGAAGGTATTCCTGATCTGCAGCCTGGTGTGTTAGCTAGTCAGGCCATGATTGAAAAAACTCTGACTGAAGACCCCCGTTGGCAAGGTTGGCATAAAAGGACCCACTGACATTTTTTTGCACAAATGAAGGGAAATGATACATCAATGCCTAATGCCCCCCCCCCCCTTTTTTTTTTTTTTTTTTTTGTTTTTGCAGATACCAACTTTGTTCTTGCCAATTATAAAACCGATCAGTGTACGAAGCCCCCGAGACTATGCAGACAGGGCTATGCTTGTCCCCATTACCACAACAGTAGAGATCGAAGACGAAATCCACGCAAGTTCAAGTACAGGTGAGATGCCTTCATCGGGGTTTGTACAGGTGCTTGAAATCCTGGGACATGTTTGAATTTCATCGTTGTGTTTTCAATTCCTGGAAAGCGCTTGAATTTCGGTTGCGTGTGACAGGATTCGTTTATTAATTTTTAATAATATCTTTTGCCAAAATAGATGCTAAGCTAAAGCTGCTTACAGAGAGATGATACAGTTTGAAAACTAAAACATGACGTTAAAAAAAAACCTCACCACGTGCTCTCAGTCGTGGAAACATTTATTAGATCATCAAAAGTAATAACAAAAAATGGTTGTGCAATCAAATACTAACTAATGGATGGAAAATAAAATGTGGAATGTCTAAAAGCACTTTTTTTTGTTGGTGCAATGCCATAGACATTGATGTAAAAACTGAAGTGGTTTTGGTTATTATCAAGAAAAAACATGGACAATGGATAGATATCAGCTCTGAAATTAAATTACTATGAGCTATTTTTGTTTTCATTATATTTGTCCAAATAAATGTACATTTAGTTGTAAAATGAACCAGAGTGAGCTCATAGTTTTTTCACAACTGTGTTTAGACTCCAGGTATGTTTTTATCTTACTCTTTGGTTCTGTGCAAGTGTATCTCAAGAACGCCAAGTGGTTTCTCCTTTTTTGTGTTCTCCTTTAATTCCTAAATGTTTTGCTATTATGAAATGTAATTTTAGATGTTTATGTTAAAAAGTGTGTGTGTGTGTGTGTGGGGGGGGGGGGTCATCCTGTAGATGTGGTTTTTACCCCAGCTTTAAGCGTTGTGCTTAAAAAATTTGGGGGGAATTGTCCTTAAATGGGGAGCTTAAGTCTCCGCCCCTTCCGATAGGCTCATGGGGCCTGACATCGGAAAATTAATTAATAGTATTCAATGGGAAATAAAATGCTAAAATCGTATCTGGTTTGTCATGTGCCCTGAATCACACACATGTTGTAATTATTTATGTGTGTTTCAACTGCTTCTGTTAAACCAATGGCTGATTCATTTGCGAATAAAACCCGTTAATAATTTGGACTACACCCCTGGCGTGACTCCACAGACTCCACACCACAGCTGAGCGGAGTGTGGCACATTGTAGTCTCTTACTAAACCCACATAAAACCTAACATCACATTTGCTCTCCATCAAAAACAGGTGGTCTGTCTATGCCGCATCAAATATTTCTTATTAAACGCTATCATATGTGAATTTCAGAGAACTTGTCAAACAGAATCTGAATTTAGCTTGACTCGCTCCATTCACTCCCATTCAATTTTTTTGGGAAGCTAAGCACCCATGGACCGGAAATAGAAGGGCGTGACGTAGCCTCCCTATATGCTTGAATTTGAACTTGACAAAAAGTGCACTAAACCCCTCATTGTGTTATAAAAGATGGAAATGACGAGCACAACTGATGCGACATGTAGCTGCATGATGTTTGACGCTGTGATTCTGTGAATGCAGGTCGACTCCTTGTCCAAACGTTAAACACGGGGATGAATGGGGTGAGCCTTCAAAGTGCGACAGTGGAGACAGCTGCCAGTATTGTCACTCTCGCACCGAACAGCAGTTTCATCCTGAGGTAAGCCAAACAGTTACTAGTACCATACCAGCCCGAACTGTCTAAGATTATTTTAATACCAGAACTGACACCTTTGATTCAATACAACCTGGTTTGGTACCGAGTTCCCATTTGAACCAAAAGAAAAGTACTCTAAACAAAACAATGGCATCACAAATTTGACATTACTGTATTGTCTTATTGTTGAGTCAGTTTTTCAGAGGAACAAGTGCGAGTAATTGTGTATTTTAACTATTTCCTTTCCTTCTTTATATAAGATCTACAAATCTACCAAATGCAATGATATGCGACAAACTGGATACTGTCCCAGAGGACCGTTTTGTGCATTTGCACATGTAGAAAGTAAGTTTATTTTCACCAGCCCGCACAGATGGTACATGTTGTGACACGATGGATCAACAAGTGACAAACTGTTTACTGCCGTCTCATGCTTTCGGTTTCAATTTTATTTCGAGCGCATAATAATCATCAAAGCAGCATTGAAAATAGTCAACTTTTTTTTTTTTTTTTTCTTGTACTCGAAAAGGAGTGGGAAGAAGTGAAACTTATAAACTGTTTTAATCAGGGTTCCTACATAAGTATGAAAAAGTAAAGAATTGAGAAAGTCTTAAAAAAGCGTGTGTTGAAATCATTCAGAAATAGAAAAGCTTTTGTGAATTTTGTGTTTGTTCATTCAATAGTACATTCAATAGTATGACAATAAACTTTTTCTAATAAACACGACTGCTACAATCTCAACCAATAAAGTAGGCAGTAGACACACATATATTAAAGTACATCAAGTCAAGGTCTTGGGGGGTGGGGAGGGTTTATCGTTTGTAAAAAGACTGGAATTTTATTTAGGAAAAACAGCAAGTACCCTGTGTATGGATATCAATGTTCTGTTTAAGTTAAAAATAAATTTGTTGGAGCAAAAATGTTCATCATATATTGAGTAACTGCTTTGGAAATTATAAAATAATATATAGATTTTTCTTTCATCAGTCACTTATTGATTCATTTGAACACACGAGGAACGTTAGTATATTATCATCAATGTTGGTTACATGCAGTTTGATAGTCTGTGGGTGTTATTTAAATTTTTTTTTAATTAATCCTTCCAGGAATTCCCTCTACGGAAGAGACCATGAGCTCATTACTAACAGCGATCCAGTCGAGTTCCCAGTCCCAGCTGGGCTCTCAGCAGTATTCAGAGTGTCCCGTCAGTGAGTGGAACAGTGGAGGCAGCTCCACCCCCAGTGCAACCAGTAGCAACGGCCAAGTAGGAAATGTACGTTTCCTCTCCCGCTGCAGCACGTCTTACCTTTTCATTTGATTTGGCCGATCACACCAACCATTACTTGTCAATAGGACCATGTTGTTGTTTATTCGTTGTCATGTTTTATGTTAAGACATTATGTGCTTACTTTACATTTTCTTTGACTGTTTGACATTTCACCCTACATGTTTAGAAGAACATAGTCAGTGTTTTAACAACAGCAGTTTAGTACAAGCTAGCAAGTACTGATATATATATATATATTTTTCTTATTGTAACACAGGGGTGTCAAACTCATTTTAGATCGGGGCCACATTCAGCTAAATTTGATCTGAAGTGGGCCGAACCAGTTAAAATCAAACAAAAAACCCCATAATAATATATAAATAATGTCAACTCCAAGTTTTTCTCTGTTTTAGAGCGAAAAATGTAAAGTTACATCATGAAAACAAACAGTATTAGGCTTTAATTCATCATTTACACACATGCGTTCTAATTCACAGATCACAGTGGATGTAGAGGTATGCAAAATATTCAGTAATAGGTGGAATATTGTGAAAATTGTACTTACCGGTGCTTCTCTTAAGACATTTGCAATTTTTCATATTTGTTCTGATTATTGAGATTTTTTTGGGGTGAAATTATACTTTATTTTAGTGTTACTTAATGGAAAAAAAAAAGTTTACAAAGAGGAATTTTTTTTACTTGTGAATATTTATAAGTTATCATATTATGAGACTGAATTGGTCTGAATGTAGTCCGTGAACTAAAATGATTTAAATCTTAGTGTAATTTACGCATTTCATAAATTCATCCAAAGGGCCGGATTTGGTCCTCGGGCCGCATGTTTGACACCTCTGTTGTAACGCATTATCGTTTTCAATTCAGATGGAGACTCAGGCGCAGTTTGCACCTTGTAATAGTTTTCTCTATTTACTGCATCATCATTTTTATTAAGATCGTGTCCACTTCTCTTTCTCAGGTTTCATGTTCTAGTAGCTCAACTGTAACTCCAAGCTCAGGAAGCGACAGTTTGTTATCCCCTGTGGGATCCATCGGCAGGGCCAAATCCTTAACTAATAGTAGTTTATGTTCAGAGTCCACCACATCCAGTGTCTCATCTCTGACGTCTAACTATCCTAAAGCTCCGGGCTTTGAACGTGAGGATCAGGTACACAAGACTGCTCTCGATAGTTTTAGACAGAGTTCAACATGTACACGAACCAGGGCTCATTTGTCACTCATTTGTAGTAAATGCCTTATATGTGTCATTCACTTATTTGTCATGCTTGTTTTTTATTTGGTTTTATATTTATATCATTTTCATTAATTCACTAGTTTTATTTATTTTGTATTTGTTTGTTTGTTACAATTTTTATTTCTCACTCATACAATTTGTTACACATTGTAATGTGATGCATGTGCCATTTTGAGATTGAGTAGCCTTCCTCTAATTTGCTATTAATTCTAAGAGGCCAACTTTAACCCATAAAGACCCAAACATCCACCCTCGACCAAAACCATCTACTGATCTAAAATGATTAATGGCTGTTGATCCAATAATCTTATCAAACCGCGTGAATAATTGGTGTAAAATGCAGTTTGTCATCTCTTCATGGTCATCAGATCTCACTTATTTGGATGTTCAGAGGCTCTGTAGTTACCGTGGCAACACTATGATCTCCTACAACAGCCATTCACCATTAAAACCCATGGACTTGAATCAGTGACAGTCGATTGAAATGCTTAGTTTATATTCAGTTAATGATGTATTTTAATGAAAATGTCACATTTTCTGCAGTTTTCTGTTTTTGATATAATAATAATAATAATATAATAACCATCAACTATAACTTATGAACATCCACATGATCTGTACATTTAAATATAAAAAAAAATACCTGAATTGTACTGATAAAATACAAAACGTAGAGGATAATATTAGAATAAATGGCGATGAATCACTTAAGGAAGGTTGGATATAGAAAGAATTTAATTTGGGAACCGACACAAAAAGTAGCACTGGGTCTTTATGTGTTAATGTGATTTTCAGTTTAACACTCTTTATTTCCAACTGACTAGGGCTGGTTAATATGACAAAAAAATATGTTAATAGTAATTTTTTCCCCACATTGATTGGTGTTAAATATTCAATCTGATTATTCTGAAAATCAGAAAATTGCAATTTGTATATCGTTTTCTGAATTGACATGGCATCCTAAATGCAGTAATGTCTTTGCTGTTCGAAACTTGCATCATTTACAAAGTTCCCTGAATATATGCACAGAACAGAAACGGTGCATCTCTAACTTAAAGGGTAATATTTTGCTAAACTGACTTTAACTAGTCTTTGATACATTTATTTATGTATTTGGACTCTTTAATAGTTCAGAAAGTCTGAATTTGAACTCCGCAGGTGCTGTTTTTATATTAATTCTGGTGGATTTCTACATCTTATTTCAATTCTTTCTTAAATGTCATTACATTTATAGCAAGTTACATCCTGACATTTGCACATATAACGCCCAAAATGTCCAACAAAACATTCTCAGAGTACGACATTATTGTTTATCAGCAGCAGTGGGTGTAAGTACGTCCACATTTTGAGTTGATCACCTCAAATGTTCAGTTGTTGGTTGTACTAACAAACACAAGTGGCTGAACTTGGATGGTCAACAACCTGGAGGGGGTTGGGTGTGGAGCGTCTAAATGGCCAGTGCTCAAAATAACCGTTCTGGTGTCATTACTCTGAAATAGGTTTGATGATGGAGCTGTGCAGTTGAATTAATGAAGAATTCAGACCCAAGCAGAGCATTTACAGTTCATGTAGACCGCAGTGAGAGGTTTTAAAATGCATAGTTCCATTTTTTTTAAAAAAAAAAAAAAGCAAAATATCCCCCCTTTAGCCCAAAACACGATGACTGTTTCAGCTCATGTATCTACCACCATGTGATGAATGTGAACGTCTACCCACATGTGGCGTCTGATGGGTGTAGCCTCATCTGCGTGACAGGCCGTTAGATAACGAGTAAAAATGTCAAAAGATATTCAACTTAATCAACTCAAATTTTGTCGCTATCCCATTGTGGGATTGTTATATCATCCAGCCCTAGATCAAATGGAAACACTATAGACTTCTCTTTGAATTCTAATGTATCTACTCTGAGTTTATAATGTCCCTCTATAGCTGTGGACGTAAAGACAAATGCATCATGTTAAATTTAAGTTACACCCGTAGCAAGCTAACAGCACTTGTAAATAAAAATGTGTACATGTATATAAAATAGTGCCGTTATTGAAATATGCCTTTTTTTTCTGCTATAAAATCTATTTTTAGATTAAAAACAAGGGACAGGTGGATCAAAAGATGATGGACCAAGAAAAACAGGTATGTGTTGAAAGCTTCAGGTAATAATACTAAGCATTAAAAGTCATTAAATAGATTTTGTGCCTTAAATGGCATTAGAAAGCATTAAATGTGATGCCTGCAGGCTTTAAAAAGTTAAATAGACCTAATAGTGCAGACAGGCTGTAACCAAAACATGTCAAGGTAAAAGAACAAACTTTTATCTGTCTAACAAAAAAGAAAAATAAATCTTTATTAAATACACTTGATGAAGGGGGTGCATTGTTATTCAGGATTTATTTTGATTGTATAATTTTGATCAAAAGTATAGTGAGATGATTGACAGGTGGAATCTAATGCATGAAGTCACAATACTGTCACTAAGTGTAAAATGTCAACCTACTACTACTACTACTACTACTCCTCACAGTGCATTTTACTTTAGTTTTCTGTATTGATCATTATTTATTATTGTATTTATTGTCTCCTGGGTTTTTAAACGGTTCTAATGAGACACTTATAGAAGTTTTTATACATAGATATATTACAGGTATGTACCATTTTCTAGCTGCTTTTATACAGTAGCTGTTTTAATATAGTTCTGTTTTATCTTATATTCTTGCTTTATTTAATTTGATTCTGGGAGCGACTGTACAAGAGTTCCTTTTTGTCCTAAACTTCTATTCTATTTACGACACTGGAATGTGTGATGAAAGAGAGGAGGGAATATTGGAAAATGTCAGAAAAATGTGGAAAATACAAGTGATAACTATTCAGATTTTGCAGATTCTAAACCCTCACGTGTGTATATAAGTATACAAAACTTACATTACATTAGTTTAAAATGGCATTACATTAGTTTTACTACAGAAACACTGAATACACCATTAGACCATTAGCGTGCATTGGTGTCGACTGTATTAAAAGTTAAACCACTGGCAAGTTAACGCAACATTTTCTCCCCGCGCTTTTGTATTTTAGACACAAAATACTGTATTCTCTGCGGTGAACCCTTTGGCATCGAGCTTTACCTCCAGTATAACGTCCAGCTTGGCATCCAGTATTGGCTCAGACAGTTCCTCACCCACCACCTTATCAACCATGAATGCAAAAGCCACTCCTTTCTACCCAGGGAGCAACACGGTGGAGTCTGTCATAGGTACGTGCAGCTGAAGACACGGCTGGTTTCTGATCGCCGTCACTCTGCTCTGTCGCTCACCTGCTTCATTCTCTTCCTCAGGGTCTGCTCTCGACCTCAACTTCAGCGACATTAACGTTGCGTCTCTGGATAAGGAGTTGGAGGAACAAGACAACAATGTAGGATTGACAAGTGAGTATCGGCTCAATGTTTGGCTTTTGGGTGATGAGTGATTACACTGCAAACGTCTACATCTTAACAAAGTAGATTTTTCAAATTTCTAGTCCAAATATGTCATGTTTCAGTCAGATATAAGAACTTAGATTTAGACAATAGATGTTTAAAATAGTTTTTAAATAAATCTTGCCAAGATAATTACCTCCACCAGCAGAGGTTATGTAATCACCTGGGTTTGTTAGTCTGTCCGTCTGTCAGCAACATGACTCAAAAAGTTAGACGGAGTTCAACAATTTTTTCACACAATGTCCAGAATTGCAAAGAAACAAGTGATTAGATTTTAGAGGTGATCCAGATCACTGTCTGGATCCAGGATTTTTTTTTTTTTTTTTTTTTGAAGGAGCTGGGTTTGACAGAAATGGTACCAGCTCAGTTATATTAAAACGGGTACAGGTCTGCACTCTCCCACTGCTTTTCTACTTTTTCGCTTGTTCCATGGGCTTTTTTTTTTTTTTTGCTTCATTCAAGATTTTTTTTTTCTTTTTTTTGCTTCATTCAAGATTTATATATAAAAAAAATTGCTTCATTCCTGATTTAATTTTTGCTTTATTCAAGACATCTTTTCTTCTTTTTTTTGTTTAATTCAAGATGATTTTTATTGCTAGATTCAAGATTTTTTTTTTATCCCATTGGCAGGTAATTTTTTATTTATTTTTTTTGTTTGGTTTTAAAAAAAGGCAAATGTCCTGGAAACAGTTGGTTGTTTTGTTTGAAAAAAATGTATCCTGCCCCTGTTGTGACGTTCTGTGCCTAAACTCGGATGAAACAAATGAAATAGTTTTCAGTTATTTATTCAAATTCACCAAAAAAATAAATAAAACTTAATACACAAAAAAGAAATACCCATAACATATTTCAAAACTCTTCTAAAATACAGAAAAAAAGACCAAAAATGTGATTAAAATATCCTAAATGTATGCAAAAATATGAATATATATATAGACATATATTCATTTAACATGTTCAACAAAACAGCTGTTCCATTTAATTGTGTTCAAACTTTTTAATCTCAATGATGAATTAATCCATGTTAATTTTGACAGCCCTATTTTTCTTTTTTTCTTTCTTTCTTTTTTGTTTTTTTCCAGTGTATGAAAATGAAATAATGGACTCTATCCTCACAGGCCACCGGGTGCTAAGTGGGTCTGCTCCTGTCAACATTCCCGGCTCCCTCGCACGCTCGTCCTCTTTCAATTCCTCGTCATCGCTCTCCACCTCCCCTCTCAGCTCCCTCTCCCAGTCCCTCTCTCAGTCTCTGCTGTCTGGAACGGTATCTCAGCAAAATCCACCTTCAGCGTTGCTGGCCAAGCAAGAGCACGGCCTCCTGGGAACGCCCACCTCCTCTTCTCAGAACTCTCTGGGTAAGTTGATAGTCCGACGGCACCGAGAAACTTTTCACAGCAGATTTGACTTTTAATCTGAGGCAAACGGGAATCCTCAACCCACTGCTTCCAAACCTCTGAAGTGAAGATTATTATAACTTTTATTTAACCAGGAGGGGAGAAAAGTTCAATGAGCAGCAGCATAAGTTACACAAAATAGAGGTCACAGCCAAACATGGGCACTAAAAATACACATAAAGCCCAATAAAAGTCGTTTTTAAAACCAAACATGAAACACTAAACTAAAAACATGCATGGGTACTTCTACGAAATTGGTCCCAGGGGTTAAACATTAAAACCAGATGTAGACTCATGTTATGAAGCAAGTATGGAAGCACTTTGGGTCTATAGTAAACAAATATTTACTGTGATAAGAGAAACTATTTTTCAGTTAAAACACCTTTTTTTTTTTTTTTTTTAAATACAAAAATCGACAGTACACGTAACGATAAAAAGGGATATGAATATTACACGCTAGTATTATTGTTTTTATTCTCTCACGGGTACATTTTGGAAATTGAAAGTACATATGCAAGGCAGAGTGTTTCACAAAAATATATTTGTGTTTGAATAGGCAGGTTCTGCATGTAAGGTGAGTGGACACGATGGGTTACACACGAAACCTGGATTCATGAAAAACCCACATGTACAGATCAGGAAAACAACTAGGATGCTCAAATTTAATACAGTGTCTTTATGAATGGGCCGACATAAGACCCTTTATAACCATGTGTTCCATATCAAATGGTTTAACTGACCCAATTTTGACCCGATTTTAGGTTTCAGTAATTTATTAATTATTTGGGATTGGCTCAGACTAAGAGAGAGAATTTATTTAATTTTTTTCATTTATCTGAGGTCATCATTGGGTACATTCTGGAGTGTGGGGGGTAAGGTTCTGCCTAAATTTGTGTTATTATTTAGTCTAAAATGCTGGTAGCAAAAACACCACCATTATTTGAAAATGCACTAAAAATATAACCATGTCCCTTAAAAGCATCTCAAAGCAGAACCAGATTCAATCAGCTGAAGAAAAAAAACACCATATACATCCAGGTTTATTATTTTTCCATAATTTAAATAGATTTTTGTTGTTTTTAAAGAGACCAGTAGCTTCAGTTTTATCTCTTAATCTAAGTGGTTCTGGGCAGTTGAAGCAGAACTTTTAAAGGCTTCTTAGACCCAATTGGGTTCTGACTTGTGGAACTCGTAGCGATGACACGTCCTGAGGAAGATGGATAATATTTTTAAGTAGAAACTCTTACAATGAGAATGTCCATGTCCTCACAGAGCCAGCACTAATGTTTTATTTTTTTTATTTTTTTTATCTTCTGTTTTTAACGCAACGCCTGCGAAGGTTTGAACGGAGGAGCTAGCAACATTTGGGACTTTGTAAGTGGCAGCTTTTCACCCAGTCCATCCCCGGTTTACAGCAGCCTAACCTCTGCAACCAGCAGTGCTGATGTGGCGCGCCTCTTCAGAGAGCTGGATGAGGCCAAGAGGAAGATCAAACAGTGGGAGGAGGCCTGGCATCAGGTCAAGCAGGTCAGTGAGCGTCCACTGTGTCAACAAGCTTCTATCCTAACACTTTATCAGCCTGTTTGGTAGGAGGAAAACCTGCAATATGTGGTTTTATAGTCATGTTAAGTGTGGTGAATAAGCATATATTTAAGTATAAAAAGACTTTTAGCGCTCCTTAGGTAGCACTCCTTAAGCAAACTTTTTTAATATATTTAAGTATGTTTACAGTAGTTATACAGAGAGGGTGTCCACTGATACTGAGTTGTTTTGGGTCCAATACTGTATTTTTAATTAATGAATTAATTAATGAGGCCACCAATATTTCGAAGCCAATATTAGGAGCCAATACTGAATTTTTTTTTTTTTATGTTTTCTGTGAAATGATAATAAATGTCTCAATACCTTTTTTTTTTTTTTTTTTTTTTTTTTTTATAAAGGAAACATTTATTGAACTAACAATAATACTAAACTACTAGTTTAGAAAAAGGAGAACAGGTAAGGAGGTAGTGTGAACTTGACCTCTGGTATACATTTAGACTATATCAGCTACAGGCGTACACTGTTTTACAATTTTTTAGTATGTATCTGCTTCAGACATTAAATGTGCCAAATAATACATACTTTAATAAGATGAATCAGATAACAAATTACTTTAGTGTTGGTTAGTTCATGTTTTTAATATATATGATGGTGTGTTATTCCACATATATGCTGGTTTATGGATTAGTAAATATTCCACTAGAAAGAACCTGTAAAGTGAATGGATCATAATCTACAGACAGTGTTTTAAGTAGATCTGAGACCAATATTCCTTTGGACCTAAACCTATTCTCTTGTTAATTGCTAAGAATTTCACATTTTGACCCCAGACTTAACTTAGAAACTTGATCCAACCAGCATTTAAGACTTTTTTAAGTTTTCTTTATTAGTAAGACACGTGGTAAATTTTTATTAGTTTTATCCCAGAAGCATTTTACTTGTAGACCAGAGTTATGAGATTAAAACGTCTAAATTATGAGATAAAAAGCAAAAAAAAAAATTATATTCAATATTTATTTGGACTAAAACCTATTCTCTTGTTTCTAAGAATTTCACAGGCTTAACTTAGAAACTTTTTTTTTTTCATTTTTAAAATATTTATTTAATTAGGACAGTGCATATTCATCAACATGTCAGCAGAAAGCATCAATGTGAATATGCCAGAGTTAGCAAAAAAGCTAATTTACATCTGTTGTCCTAAGGCAGGAAAGAATAATAAACAGAAAAAGACAAGAGAATGATAGAGTGAACAAAGGTAAAATAAAATAACATATAACACAAGGAAGTTGATCCAACCAACATTTAAAACTTGACTTTTCTTCATCAGTAGCACAGGTGTTAGTTACATTTTTCTTAGTTTTATTTCAGAAGCATTTTACTTGTAGACCAGTGATATCGGTCATTACTCTCCTGGTGCGGCTTCATCGCAGAAGCCGATATCACCACAGCGGTCAAACTGCGTCCTATCGGTCAGCAGCGGTCACCACCATCTTTGTTCGTTCCAGGCCTGCGAAGCCTGTCAGAAAGATGCTCACGAAGCGAAAGAACAAGCGAAAACGGCCGAGGCGGAGCGGCAGCTGGCGGAGCAGAAGTGGGAGGAGACCGAACGCAAGCTGAAGGAGCTCCAAGGGGACTTTGACGTGCTTTGTCGCACCCCCGGGACACCTCTTCTACGTAGCTATGGCGAGCTGGACCAGCTCCCTTTGTCAAAGCTTCACTCCATCCAGAGTCAGCTGCGTAATGACCTAGACCTAATAGACGGGGTAAGAAAGACTAGATCACACACAGCATTTCATTTGTAGCAACTAAATACTTTAGAGATGGTTTGTTTGGTTTGTTCAGATCTCTTTGTTTTACATCAAGCATGCATATTTGAAAAAGACAAAACAAAAACTAAGAAAAAAAAAACAAACTTAAAAAAACAAAAACAAAACTGCATGAACTGTGTTTCCCTAAGTTGCAGCTGATATCCGTTCTTCTCTTCCCCCAACAGGTTATATATCAGCTTCAGTCAAAGAAATGTATAGTTTGCCAAAAGCATGATCGTTGCATTGTTCTGCAGCCTTGCCAACATTATGTACTATGTGAGAACTGTGCACCTAGTAAAACAGAATGCCCCTACTGTAGAACAAAAATACTGAAGTGGTGATGTACAATTACTCAAGGTACTATTTAAAGATTTAGCCCTTTGAAAAACTACTAATAGATATTACATTTTCTATATAGCAATGTCTGTTTCATACAGTGATTGGTTTCATTAAGAATGGAATGATGCTTGACTGACGAACCACGTTGTTAATGTTGACTCTGCAACGGGGATTCTTTTAGTTTTTGCCTGTTTTATGTGAACGTCGGCTGAATTTCTCTCAAAAATTAAAGCACTACGTCACCCGCAGCACTCATTTTACACACAGATTTCACAGTTTTCCTCACATGACTTTAAAATAAAAAAAAAAAAAATGAAGGGAGGGAGGGAGGAAAAAAGTTAAAGTGTACGAGGTCGTGTTCTTTGCCCATATTCGATCTTTAGTCGTTCACTTCACACCGCACTTACCAGTTCTTTGTCGATTTATTTACTTAAATGCACTTCACTGACCCTTTGGGAGCGATTTCAATGGATATCAGCGGGAAATATTCGTAAACTCGGGGAAAAAAAATAGTAATGTTTTAGTAAGAGAACAGAAAATTATATTTGATAGAAATGAAACTGTACTTTAATACGCTGTCTTAACCAAAAAAAATGTCTGTCCTAGTTTTAAAACTTTATAAAATATCCTTTGTCGTGTTTTTTTTTTGTTTGTTTGTTTTTTTTAGTCGTTTTGCGAGCGAGAAAAGTTTGTTAGAAAAAGTTCTTAAATTTGTCGAAGGCAGCTTTCCTACGAGCCAACGTAGAAAATGAAAATCTAAAAAAAAGAAAAGAAAAGAAACTTCCTTAAGAGAACAGTGGTGTTGAATCTAAAACAGGCAAAGCTAAAGCAGATTTTTATTTAAAGAGGAATACAACTAAAATCATGAAACCAGACGAACAAAAGCAGAAATCCTGATTTTTTAAATTATTATTATTTTTTTTTTTTTTACGCATTACGATGACGCCGATAATGCTGTTACTGATCAGAATCATTTGTTTTAAATGTTCATGAGCTCATTTTCATTAAACACTGTGGCTGATTTGAGCCAAAATATCACACTGCGGAAAAAAAAAAAAAATAACGGAATGTGCAAATTTTTAAAGCTCTAACCAGACGTGTGTGTGTGTGTGTGTGTGTGTGTGTGTGTGTGTGTGTGACTGACTGAGATTCACTCCAACAACAGAACTCATGAATGTTTCGTTCTGCGTGTTCCTCTTTAAGTAAAGTTTTGTCAGAACCCAAACGCTTCTTTTTTTTTTTGTTCTTTTCATACAAATAACATTTTCTTATAAAAACGTCCAGTCAAGCATCATTATTTTGACCAACTTTTCTGAAGAGGTTTTGATTTTTTTCTTATTAAAGCACTTTGTTGATGTGGGACTTTATTAAAGGGTATATAGAAATTTGCTTTAAGCTGCTTTGTAGGTATTCTTTTGTGTCTTTTTGTAGATTTATACATTTTTTTCTATATAAGCTAATGTCTGACGCTATTGTGTGTACTGTGAAACATTAATTTGAATATTTCATGTTTCCTCTTGTTAAAAATCATGGCATGGTTCTACATATTATTAAGATTTCATAGGAAAATACTTAATAGTTTCTACTTTTCATAGTTAGATTTATAAAATTTCAATCAAATAAGTGCAAATTTAAAATGTATTTTAGGCATAACCAGCAGCTGTAATATCAGTAAGGCACATGCTACATGTTAAGGCTATTATTCAATCAATTAGTTGTTTTATTTTTATTTTTTTTTGTAGAGATTTCTATAGCCTAGCCATTAGAAAGCATGTATTGTATTTGCTAAAAGCCTGAAACAATGGGTTTTGTTTTTATTTAATTTCTTTGTTTTATTTGTAGGACTCTAGCCTCCTGACCTTGACTAGAACATATCGGCCTCTAACTCTAAAGTGCCTTGCCTTTAGTCATAAAGATAACGTGTTAAAATTGTCTGAGCAAAACACAAGTAGTTGAAGCGTGTGCACAGGTTTCTGCTAAATTTGTAACATCCGTATATGTGCATATATATATATATATATATATATATATATATATATGAATGTATATGTATACATACAAATGCCAGTGTATTTGGGCCCCATGTCATTACTTATTTCTGCGGATGATAATTGGTAATTGAACCCAGACATCGTCGGTGCCTGTGTCCTGACTTCAACCTTAGAGACGAACATCCCCTTCGACCCACCCACCCACCCACCGACCGTCCCCCTCATTCCTCGGCCGTGGTGCTCTTTTTGGTGCAGCTTCAAGTCTTTGAAATTAGGTTCTGCGTTTAAAACTTCTGGGAGTATGCAAAACGTTACGAAGGACACACGAATTTGTATAGCAACATCGAAAACAAAATGATAAAAATGTAAAAAAAAAAAAAAAAAAAAAGCTTTTTTAAAAACAATTTGGTAACTAACGTAACCACAGCGAGCGAGGAATTCTGTAGTTTTAACCTGTAAGTTGGACTTTGCATAGGATTTGTGCTTAGTTTGTCGAATTGAAATGACCTTCTACTGTGTTAAATCCTTTTATTCTTGCTTTAAATTCAATAGAAAATCATGTATCTCCAGGTACACCTTTTTGCTACTTATAAATATGGGAGGATGCATTGTTTACATTCACTTAAATGACAATTAAGCAACTCAGAGGAAAAATATCAAGACAAGTTATGGTATTTTAGCATTTTTCATGATTATATTACAGCATAAAAGGCAGGCTAAGCACTTCTGGTATTGCATGTTATGCGATATATTAACCAGCTATAAAATAATAATAAAAGTTAAAAAGAAAAAAAAAAAAAGGTCGCACTGTGTCACACTGCCACAATATTTGTATTGACTTACGTTTAGAGTAGTAAAGGCTTAATAATTTCCGCAAGCTTCGCTGCTACTGGAAAAAGGTATTAATGTAGTTTGTTGTAAAACATTTAGATGTTTGAATGTTGTTGTGCATCCACAGCTCAGATTTCAGAATCTTATGGACTAGTCCGTCTTCTTAACCTGTGACTAAACCTTATTTGATTGAATTTTTTTTCCCCTTTTTCATTTGTAAATCCATTCGAGTCAGATTGTCACTAATTTTGCAAAATCACCTAGAATGATGTCACAGACCTGTTCTGCTATAGATTGTCCCTTTTAAAAAAAACAAAAAAAAAACATTTATATATATATATATATATATATATATATATATATATATATATATATATATATATATATATATATATATATATATATATTTATGTTACGTTTCCGTTCCTTCCGTACACTGAGTAGCGGTGCACGGTGCAGTTAATGTCACAGGGTCTTTTGGTGGGTTTTTGTTTCACCTGTGAAGACGACTAAATTAATGATGTCTCGAGTGAAATTGTAAAAAAACAAAAAACAAAACAGGAACCAAAGTGGTGTTCGAGTAGCTGTCCAAATATGTATTCTAAAGGGAAAATTTACCCTGGAGCAGAATTCACGTATAAACTTAAGTATTGAGCCTGTATTTGTGAACTGGGCGTGGATTTCCCAGGATGCCGAGGGCCGAACCAAGGCCAAGGATTCTGTTTTAGGTTGGATTTTTGCTTTAATATTTCACCCAGTAAGACATAATATCCTGTTAGTAAGTAAACGACAAGACTATGCCAATGGCTTTTGCTTACATTAATGGACTTGAGCCCATTTTTTGCAGTTTTACCAAAGACCTGTACTGTCGTTAGTTCTTTTCTTTCTTCTTCTTCTTCTTTTTTTTTTGTATTACATTTCATCAAGTTTTATTTGTGAGAAATCTAATTTGATCTTTAAAAAAAAAAAAAAGAAAAGTAAATCACCTAGTACCTTAAATAGATTCATTAACAGTAATTGATGGCATCCTTTTTCTGTCTAAAGTTAGCTATTAGTCAGTTGATTGAAAATGCATGCGTCAAATCCTTACAAAATGTGTATTTGTACATTTGGTTTTTGTGTTAAATATACAATGACGTTTATGGCAGATTTGTGCAATACTGGCTCGCACATGCTGACCTTAAGCGAGGATTCAGTGTCAGTTTAATCGTTGTCTACAGTGAAGGAATGTCAAAGGTGAATGACATTTGTCTGTCTGAAGTGGCCATACGAACTTCACTACAGTCCTGTTCTGAAGTTAATTTTGTTTGCTGATTTTGATTAACTACATAATCTCAATCATTTTGGAAATTGATGGTTATGCATTTTATGCTGTTACGATAGGCCTACAGTGACTGTAAGGTGCTTTCTTTCTACCTTTTGTTTTCTACTCCTTAAAGCCGTGGTCCAAATTAGCCTCTCTCTCTCTCTCTTTTTTTTTCATTTTTTTTATTTAATTTTTTTTTATCTTTTATAAATTTTAGGGACAGATGATGATTGTGACAAACATCAATGGCAGATACAGACTTAATTAAAACTGAGTTGTTCCAATGGCTCTCGTGGTCTACAGTTGTGCTCATAAGTTTACATACCCTAGCAGAACTTGTGATTTTTAGGGATTTTTTTTTTTTTTTTCAGATAATAGGACTTATAGTAGAAAAATGTTTCGCTAACTCATTGCTAATAGTTTTGTGAAGACATTTATTATAAAAACAAATGTGTATGCTCTTTTTTTAAATCGTACTGTCAACAGAAACTATCCAAATGACCCTAAACCTCCGTACACTCCATGTATTTGTGATAAATTACATTAAGAATCAGAAGTATCTGCTTGTGTTAAATCTTAAAACGAATGACAAAAGTGTTGATTAGTTCATGTTTTTAATATATATGATGGTGTGTTATTCCACATATATGCTGGTTTATGGATTAGTAAATATTCCACTAGAAAGAACCTGTAAAGTGAATGGATCATAATGTGCAGACAGTGTTTAGAAGAAGATCTGACACCAATATTCCTTTAGACTAAAACCTATTCTCTTGTTACTTCTAATAATTTTACATTTTGACCCAAGACTTGCCTTGGAAACCTGAGCCAGTCAGCATTTAAGACTTGAGTTTTCTTCATTAGTAACACACATGTGGTAACATTTCATTTTTACTTGTCGACCAGTGGAATCATTGTGAAGTCACTGAATTCTTCCAAGTATTGTTCCCTTCTCCAAACCCACACTCAGTTCTATCAGCGTCAAAAGTGGATGTTTCAGCAGAAAAACATCCAAGACATAACCTGTTGAAACTGTCAGTAATTTTTGTTTTTTTCTTATAAACCAAAATAAATAAATAAATCATGTGCATCTGTTTGTCTGTGCATCTTCAAACACAAAACATATTTTTTCTGCTAATATTTCATGATAATATTGGAAACAAATTTTTAAGGGTGTGCGAACACTTTTTTTTTTTCTCCACTACTGTAAATGTACACACCCTAGTACCCTCTGTATTGGCCCCGCCCCCTTTAATGACAGGATCGGACACTTTATTTTCGCAGATGGTAAAGCTGCCCGTTCTTACCAAAACACCTTCAGTTCCTTTTCAGATTTTGGCTTTTTTTGCATAAACTACATGTTGGACACCTCCCCAAAGTGGGTCAATGATACTGAGGTCAGGAGATTTAGATGAACACCCCCTCATCTTCACTTTTTTTCCCCCCTGCCGTAGCCAATGACAGGTCAACTAGGCCTTATGTTTTGGGTCATTGTCATGTTGAAACATCCATGACCGTCCTATGTGTATGTAAACTTATGAGCACAGCTGTATTTACCCCAATATGAAGCAAACCTGGTAAGCATGGCTTACTTTTCTTAAGATTTCATACATTTATCTAACGGACCAATTACCCCTTTATCTGTGCCTTGTGTGATGACATAATTTTCAATTGGTTGAAATGAATATTTTACTGATATAGTGTTTGCTCTTAGTCAAATAAACAATAATAATGCGATGAATTAGAATCAAAATTTCAGTGCCTTACAATATTTTTGTGGACCACAATGTGATGGCTAAATGATCTTAGTATTCAGGCCACTAAAGCTAAAAGCAGGAGGTTAAATGAGGTTTGTTAGACAGGAAGAACTGAAGGTTTTATCTGATTAATATTCATCTCTCAGTCTGTATTTGCCATGCCACCCAAGAAAACACAGCAATACTAATACCATCAAGTACTCTATTTCGATCTCAATTTGTCATTTGGCACCAAAAACCCAACTGTTTGTAAGGAAAAGCACCAAATAGGAAGAATCTTGTAAATGAACTGTAATAGATGTATCATTATGCTCTGCATTGGAATAGTTGAATCTATTTTGCATTATTGTTAGTTGTTGTGTTGTCTTTTTGTTTTTAATATAATGAAAATGGAGCCTGAAGATTTATGCAATCTTGTACATGTATATGAGTATGATGTATGGAGCTGTTCAAATTAAGTAAAAAAAAAAAAAAAAAAAAAAAAAAATTCTAGTACAACAGGTGTTGTCAAACGTAAATAATCTGAATGTGGAACCAGTTGTTCCATATTGTTTAGAAAATTTCAGTAGAAATGTTATTTTAACATTGAAGCCCTGAAATATTGAATGTATTGTTCTAAATTAGATTTTCAAGAACTAGGTCACTGGAATATTATGGAGCGCAATTAATTCATTATGATGTAGCATCTAGTTGTGAACTGCTATTCAATAAAATTTATTAGAACTAAAAACAGTTTTCAAGTTTCTATTTGTCAGTTTAATGAGGAAATGTAAGGAACAAATGTATTTTTATCAGGGTCACACAATGATTTACTACAGAATGTGTTATTTCTGGGGAAACTGCATTTCAAGAATTTACTTAATGTCAGTGGGTTAAGACATTATTTATACATTCAAATATATGTCCATTATTTTGTAACGAGCTATGAATATGTAGGAAATACTCTACTGATAATTGTAGACATAACTCTGTTGGTATATTGATATGTTTTGTGTTGTGAACACAAGAATAGGTGCAAGTCTTAGAATACTAGATATTGCTTTTCTACATTGAGGATTGTCTATCGCATATTTTCTGTAGTGTATTCCTACTTGTAACACTTGTTAAATTGTTACACTACAGTTATGCAATGGTTTACAGAGTTCACAAAATTATTTTTATCATCTTGAGAATTAAAATAATTTTTCATCTGAAATGTGTGGATAATTTTTGTCTCCAGAATCAGGTTCTTATTGATCATACACATTCATAAGCGAAGGCACCGGAAGAACAAAAACTGACAAACATTGTATTTAAGTACAATAAGAAAATAAATGATCTGAAACAAACATTTATGAAATGATATGATATGTACAGATCTTTGGAATGCAGATGCTTTTTTTTTTTTTTTTGTGTCACTAGACGACCTGACAGCTTCCAGGAGGTAGGACTTCAAACAGGTAGTGTTTGGTCTAAAGGGAACAACATGGATTAACAAAAATGATATAATACACTGGAGAGCTGATGTACGATGGGAAATAAATAAATACATTGAAATATAATAATCAAAAAGT
The DNA here is from genome assembly GCA_020466265.1 of Siphamia tubifer. Taxonomy (NCBI): domain Eukaryota; kingdom Metazoa; phylum Chordata; class Actinopteri; order Kurtiformes; family Apogonidae; genus Siphamia; species Siphamia tubifer. The sequence goes on from CM035790.1 coordinate 34,606,674, forward strand.
TGTGTTAAATATAAATAAATCCAAATGCAATATATAAATCTCATAAACCCATATTTTGTTCACAGTAAAAATGCAATGTGTTAGAATTAAGACTAAACAAATGAACCATTTTAAGACAAAAAACGTAAGGTTATTTTGAATCTGATGGGATCAACGTGTATCTGGAAGGTTTGTACAGAGCTGTTTATCATCTGCTCTTCTTTTAACAACATGCTATGGAGATCTGAGACACATTTAATTTCATAATGCACTAAATATTTAACCAAGGTCAAAGGTCTTAACTGGATAATTATAAGAATTTTTATGCTGGGAAACTTTCTTTTTTTAAGCTTATACACTTTGTAGTTAGTATGTTATGTACTTTTTACGTCAAAAATCATTATTGACCTGTTGACAATTTAAATTAATTAGTTTAACATGTTCCTCCAGTTGTTTAGTTTTTATAATTGTGTTCTTTTCAAGCTCTAATTGTTCTGGTTCCAACTTTTTTTGATGTATTGTTCTTTGTTTTGTTTTTAAATAGTGCATTTTATTTTTTTCGGTTTAAATGGTTCTGTACGAATGAAATATGGGTTGATCAGATTTGAAAGTTACACTGCAAAGAATGTAAATCTTACCAAGTGTATTTTTCTTATTTCTAGTCCTAATATCTCATCACACTTAAAATAAAACAATCACATTTTTTAGATGATCGATCTTGAAAATGTTTTTTTTTTAATAAAAACTAACAAAAAATTGCCATGATAATTTTCACTTTTCCCACTGGTAATTCTTTTTTTTTGCTAAATTTATTTTTATTATTATTATTATTATTTTACCATTTTTCTTGATTAAAGTAAAAAAAAAAATTAATCTGCCAATGGAACAAGTGAAAATGATGTTGGTAAGATTTCTTGAAATTACATTTTCAAAATCTATTGTCTAAACTTCAGCTCAATTATGCGAAGATATTTAATTTCACAATAGCATGTACAATAAATAGATTTATTTTATTTGTTTGGTATGTTGCATATTTGCAACAGTAAGCATTTGGGGTTTTAAGTGTAATGAGATATTTTGACTAGAAATAAAGAAAAATACATTAAGATAAAAAAAAAAAAAATCCCAGCCTTTTCCATTCTATTATGTAATTACAGTTGCATATATTTTTTCTTTTACCTCTTTCTCACTTTGGGGGTAGATGATCATTCTTCCCAGATTGTTCCTCTTCAAATAAAAAGCAGTAAATGCAAATTTCAAATACACTTAGGATACATAAAGTAAAGTTTCCCAGGTGGATATTTTCATACTTTTTAAGGATCAGGTTAAAGCAGGTTCTGGTTCTGTCACCTTGCAGAGCTATGATGAGATATGGGATTCTGAAGAAGGGAAGTGTCTAATAAGGAAACAGAAGTCAGCAGGGGCGTCACAACCATTTAAAATGTGGGGGTGTTCTAGGTTGTGGCACATGAGAAAAATATTCTGAATCTATCATTGGAAAATTAACCATTAATGGTTAAAAATTTTTATATTAAAAAAACGAATATATGGCCAAAAATAATAAAAATGTGCTTTTCCTCAATAAATTTTTTTTTCAATTCATAAGTAAAAAATTATGAGATAAAAAACTGATATAAGTTTGGATTTTAAAAAATCTGACGCTGATCCTCTTTTTTTTCTTACAAAAATGTTTTGTCCATGTCAGGGGAGACAACTAAAAATATGTTCCTCAGGGGGAACATCACTGAAAAAACTTTGAGAACCACTGTCTTAGGCTAAATGTCACAAAACAAGACATAGTTTATTTAACTTAGTTTAACAACAACATTTCTTATTACTTACTGGTTGACTGTAACACTGAGAAGAAGAACTGTTTACATTTGACCCAGTGAACTGAGGTGCGCTTCATTTACACATGCTGTTGTGCCGCCCGGGCGGGTAAACAGTTTAAACTATAGATATTGTAACAGCCCCGAAATGTTATTCATGTTTGTTTATCCTGCAATAAATAGTAGGTGAGACCAACTCTCCGTCCGTTTCCTGGATCCAGTAACGATACAATATATAAACTCAGGAAAAAGCGGTGGGTATGAAATCATCTGGTTGGAGAAGTGGGAGTGTCGCAAAACACCCCCATCCCCCACAGGTGCGACACCCATGGAAGCCAGAGAATACTCCACTGCTCATAAGATGTCTGTAGGTCCTTAAATCACCCAGGGCATCGTTCTTCTAGTTTCATCTGCACTGGTTTGAACTAAGCTGAGCCACCGAGCAGAAGGAAATAACAGCCTCTACTCACCCTTTCCTTCCCCCTTTGATGCCTGCAGTGTCTCAGTGATGTGTGACCTCTGCTTATTATCCAGTACAATCATCCTTCCCTCCAGCAGATGGCAGCCTGACCTCAGCAGCAGCTCCAGAAGCTCCAGCAGTGGAACATTAAAGGGAAGCAACAAACAGGTTGTTTACCAGAGTGCACTGCCGATCCCAGTCCATGGTACCAGTAAAAAAAAAAAAAAAAAAAAAAAAAAAGGCAGGGGGTACATTTACAAAGGTCACCTGGAACACAGTCATATCTCAACATTTACTCCTGATGAGTCAACGTCAAAGTCCCAATGAATGATTAAGTCGTTCAAAAAGGATCCAATTTGTTTTAGGGAAACGATCGAATCATGAAATGTTTGGTTCTTATAATGAAATGAGTGTTGGAGTTAAAACTCAGGTGTCAAAAGTTCTTTTATGTAAAAAAAAAAAAAACTGGAACTGTATTGTCTAGTTAACTGTAAAGATATGATAAGACTTTATTAATGTCACACAGGAGAAATTTACTGTCATAGAAACACACAGTGGGGTGCAAAAAGTACAAAAAGGTGCAAAAAGGAAGTATAGCAGTGCAAATAATGACAGAGGTAAATAATAAAATGACACTAGAAATAAAAAAATATATATATATATATGAGAATACTGTGTCTCATGTACAAACTTAAAAAAATTTATTGAAATAATAAAAAAATATATACATAATTTAAGAATTTTTTAGGTGTATGTGAAATCTTGTCATTGTTTGGCTAAAATTAACCTTTTTAAAAGATATGACACTTGGATAGGTTTTACTACAATATTTTTCCCAAAGTACCATACAATGATGGAAAAAAAGAAGTTTATGAACATTCTTAAAATTTTACGCAATCTGAAATACTATCGTGAAATATTGGTGGGAAAATATCTTTTGCATTTAAAAAATGTGGCTGTTTCAGGCAGACACAAAAAAAATATAAATGATTTTTTTGTGTTTATTGGCAAAAAAACCCCAAAAGGAAAGCACTCTAGGCATAGACCTCCGCCCCTTACCCTGGATCACCACCTACAGTTGTTACTTATGTCAGTATCAACATTTCCGGAAAATTCTGTCAAACTCCTCCCACAAATTTTTGAGGTCTCTTACTAACAGTCAAACAAACCCTGATGAAAACAGAACCGCTTTGGCAGAGGTAACCAACATTTTGTTATTATCTGACGTCTATGAAACAGAGCCAGGGGCGGATCTATCCATTTTGGGACCCTTGGTAAAATATAGACATGGGACCCTCATTCTTCAAACAAATACACTAATTAACGGTCATCTGTACTTGTCACCTGAGAGACACTACTTAAGTCCTCCATCTTCAAATGTCCATTTTCCATGTTGTTGTCACTATTCCATAAGAGTGAGTGAGTGACAAGGAAAACAGTGGGAGAGAATGAACATGTGTGTGTGTGTGTGTGTGTAGCAACAAGTCCGTTTGTCTGTCTGTCTGTCAGCAGGACTATGCAAAAAGTTCTGAACAGATTTTGATCACATTTTCAGGATGCGTTTGTGTCACAAGGAACAAATGATTACATTTTGGTGGTGATCCAGAAGAGATCATAATAACTCCCAACATTGTTGAATTGTAACACGTAACAAAACACACTCTTATTCTGCTAAATAAAATGTTAGTATATTCACAATAACTGTCAAAATTGTTCAGTTACTGTAATAAAGGCATCAGGGGGACTGGGGTGAGATCTGCATATAAGCCACATAGGCAGGGGGGCATAGAGAGGGGCTAATAAAGGCTTTTAAAGGTGTGAGGGGGAAGCAGCAGCAGGGGAAACTTGGTGGGCTCTACATATAGGCCACATAGGCGTGGGCCTAGAGAAAGGTTAAAAAAGGGTTTTAAAGGCTTCTGAAGGAACCTGGAGGCTTCTAAAGGCTTTAAGGGTAACTAGGTCAGCTCTACATATAGGCCCCTCAGGTGGGGGCCTAGAGAGAGGCTAAAAAGGGCTTTAAAGACTTCTGTGGGACTGTGTTGGGCTTTATCTATAGACCACACAGGCCTGGGCCTAGAGAAAGGCTAATAAAGGCTCCTAGAGGCTTTAGGGGTACCTAGGTGGGCTCTACATATAGGCCACACAGGCGGGGGCCTGGAGAGAGGCTAAAAAGGGCTTCAAAAGACTTCTGAAGGCTTGTAAAGGCTTCAGGGGGAACTTGGTGGGCTCTACATATAGGCCACACAGGCGTGGCCTATATGTAGTATGCATTTCAAATATAACATTGAAATTAAAACAAGAAAAATTGTATTTAAAAAAGAAAAGAAACATTAGAAAAGGTGCAGGATTACGTTATCTAATATGTTTTATTGTGTAACATTTTTACACAATATTCATATGCTAATATTTTGAGATTTTATTCCAATTAATTCTGCTAAAAGTGCCAAGCTCTTGTTATTTTTTATTCACAAGGGTATGACATTTCACTATGTGTTATGTTAATTATTTACCATATACTGAGTCAAATGTGATATATGCTTCCACAGATCTAACATGTTAAAGACATTTAACCCTATAAACCCTGAACCATTAAATTATTAACAGAAAATTCCAGTTCTTTCAAACATGAGCCTTTATTGGTCCATCTGAACAATCAGGGAAAAAAAAGTTAAAACAGAAATGTCCATGTATGAGTTTCAATTTTGTGTTTTATTTGATGCATTGAGTCTCAATACAAAGAAAATACAATATAACATAAACATGTCTAACAAATTGGTAGTGGGTAGTTTTCCTCATTAATGACAGTCTTCTAGCGTCACTCCTCCTGGTGGATTATCTGTGTATTACATGTATTGAATTGTACACATCAGGTTTCACGAGAAAAAACATATCACACTGATCATGTATAAGGCTTCAAAATAAATAGAATAGAATAGAATAGAATAGAATAGAATAGAATAGAATAGAATAGAATAGAATAGAATAGAATAGAATAGAATAGAATAATTGATCCCACAATTGGAAAATTGCTCATGGATCAAATATGATACATGTGGTTTTATGAAGTTAAAACAAGACAAATAATCAAAATATTAAATGCAGATATAACTAGGATGTTAAAATTGACATACCTCTAGCACTAGAATAATTTTTGCAGAAACTATCATTTCAGACATGGACTGTTATTAACTCCTGATTAACTTACGAGGAATGATCTCATGCTCAAAGAAGAACAGGGAGATTTGTCTGGAGGCCACTTCAGGTGTGGGTGACATCAGAACACCCAGGTTACCGGGGTAATTGTTTGGTAAGAGGTTCTTCAGTGTAGTGAAAGAGTCATCCCGTCTGAGAATGCACACTAGAGCAGGAGACGACGTCAGAACGTCCAGACTTGGGAGGCTGAACCGCTCTCCGACCTCGTATGGACTCACAGCTTGAGCCTGAAGTGTAGTCAAGGCAGGCATCCACTTCAGACCAAGGAGCTGAAAACCTGCATCGTGGACACACAACAAAACCATAGGAATCACTAAAAAATAAGCTCTGACACTGTTACTTGAATTCAAGTGCAATCTGTTTTGTTTTTTTTTTTAACCCATAAAGACACAGCACTACTTTTTATGGTTAATTTTCAAATTAATTTTTTTAAAATATTGACTCCCCCTCTGTGGGGTTAAAAAGCTAAAATAAATAAATAAATAAATAAATAAAATAAGCGAATGAATAGAAAAATAAAATATATGAAATGAAATTTAAAAAAAAATAAGAACAAAATGCAGACAAATTAGAAAAAGGAGAGAAAAAAAGGAAGAAGAAAGAAAGTGAAAAGAAGAAGAAGGAAGGGAAGAAAAAAGGAAAACAAACAAACAAACAAACAAACAAAAAAACCTATTTGTTACTTAACCTACTCATTTGGTTTTTTGGGTTTTTTGGGGGTTTTTTGTGTTCTGTTTTGCTTTTTGTATATATTTATATGTTTAGTACTTCATTTATTTATTATTGGTATTGTTATTATTGTTATTATCATCATTTTTGTACTATGCACTATATTGCTATAAGATGAATTCAGGTTAATGGGGAAGTGAAGAAGGCATAGGATTAAATAAGCTTATGCTTCATCCTACTCCTTTTCGGACATGTCATTGTGTATTATTATTATTATTATTATTATTATTATTATTATTATTATTATTATTATTATTGTATTGATTATTGTTGCACTTTGCACATGTTCGAAATACATCATTCAAATCAAAATATATTTAGCCTTTCTTAGGTGATTGGATGTATAAGATATTTTCATGGATTTAATGTATTCTGATCATATTGATGCTCATAAAAGCTCAAAATAAAGTTGAGGGTTATTATTAAAAAAAAGGAATAAAAATGAAGAAAAAGTGACTTTTACAGTAAAATATATCATTAGTGTAACTGAACATAAACCACTGTCACCAAACTCCATGGGTTTTACAGGTGAAAATATGTCAGTGTTTCCATGTTCACTATGGAGCCTCTGAACATCCATATCCACAGTCATGTGTGATGATCATAAAAAGATGACAAACTGCATTTTACACCAATTACTTCCATGTATTGAAAAGATTAATGGACCAAGATGAACTCCATAGTTAAAATCAGGGGTTGATTTTGGTCATTGGTGGATGTTTGGGTCTTTATGGGTTAAGTTTAACACACATAGCGACCCTCGTAATACCTCACTCACATTGTCATAACTGTGATAGTAAGTGGAGTGTGTGTATGCCACTGTATTTATTACCCTGAAATGGGTGAGGGGTATTGTTTTTGGTGGTTTATTTTTGTCTGTCTGTTTATCGGCAACTTTACGCAAAAACTATTGGATCAATTTTCATGACATTTTTAGCAAAGGTGCGAGGTGGTCCAGAGTGGATCCCATTAAATTTTGGTGAATGTAGGTCAAAGGTTATAGTCACCAAAAATGTGTTTTTTCAATGATAAGAGACAGGGCAAATCAGGTGAAATGTTTGCAAGGGGGTGGAATCTGTCAAACCTGGAACCACTTGTTCGACTGTGTGTCGGTTTCACTCACCTTTTTGACCCCCTTTCTGTGTCAGTGCTCTGTGTAGGAGGTTCAGGCCTTGGCTCATATCCTGCCCACACAAGGTCAAAAGAACCACCTGCTCCATGTCAGAGTTAAGGGGGGAATTCTGATGGGACAGGACCACGGCGGAAGGATCAGGTACTGCCCACGCACGACTCACTGAAAGGGGGAAAAAAAAAAACATCAGAAACATAAACCAGGAAATGAACCATTTATTAGAGTCTTTAAAGACAGTAAAAAAACATTTCTTACCAAAGATTTGAAATAGGTTCCTGCTGTAGGGGACCGTGTGGAAACAGCAGCCTGGTTCTGTTGGACCCGTGGATTGGAGGCAACTCAGAAGATTCTGTACTTTAAATTCTCTCATTAAGGCTGTAACAGAAAAACAATAGAAATGTGCTGCTTTAATACCATTGAACCCTTCTTTATGATACTGTCCATGATACTTTATGTTGGAGTTATGACTTCAAGAACCTGCTGGCAGACTCAAGCTGTGGTGCAGAGCATTTTCTTTCCTCAGCATCAACACCAGACAGTGAGAAGACGTCTTCTGACCCTGAGTCACTGAAGGTGGACTGCAGAAGACTTGTATCTAGAACACGGGTGTCAAACTCGTTTTAGTTCAGGGGCCACATTAAACCAACTTTGATCTGAAATGGGCCGAACCCCGAAAATAATAACATAATATAGAAATGATCTCAACTCCAAATTTTCCTCTATGTTTTAGAGCAAAAAAAAAAGTTAAATTATGTGATAAAAATGTTCACATCTACCAATTATCCTTTAAAACAATGTGAATAACATATATAAACCAACACTTCTTCAGAAAACTAAATGCCACTATAACAAGATTATGTCTCAGTTTATCATTTACACATCAATTACAATGTACAGATTATTTATTAGTGGATCTACAAATACACAAATCATTTTAAAATGTTCATATTTGTTCAGGTTATTCAGGTTTTTTGTGAAATAAGAGTTTGTTTTATTGTAAATACAGTAAAATGACATGAAAATGTTTAAATTAACAAAGAGCAAAAGTTGGAGTTGTATTTATTATGATATTTTACTGATCTGACCCATTTTGATCTGTATGTGGAACCTGAAATTAAATTATCAATACATTCACTGTCATTTTTGTATTTTACAAAGTTATCCCACGGGCCGGACTAGACCCTTTCGGGGGCCGGATTTGGCCCACGGGCCGCATGTTTGACACCCCTTATCTAGAACAAGTAAAAGGTACAAGGACATTTCAGCTTTCAGGTACAATTTCAGTTTCCATCGTCTGAGTACACTCACTGGTCTACAAGTAAAATGCTTCCAGAATAAAACTGATGAAATCCCACCACATGTGTGTTACTGACAGAGACAATTCAAGTCTTAAATGTTGGTTGGCACAACTTTCTAAGATAAGTCTTGAGTCAGAATGTGAAATTCTTAGAATTAACAAGAGAATAGGTTTAAGTCCAAAACGAATATTGGTCTCATATTGACCAGATCAGTTCACTTTATATGTTCTTTCTAGTGGAATATTTACAAATGTACATGTTCCCAATCAATGCTTTGTATATATTGTACACCTTGTATGTTTTTATATTTTTTATTCCTTTCCTATTTGTTATTTTAAAATTATTGTATGTCTTGGGATGCCTTGTGGGTTATGTGCAATATGTGTGTGTTTGTTTAAATGCTGTGTATGAGTACTGCTACTGCAAAACAAGTACATAAACCACCATAGGTATATGTGGAATAACACACCATCAAATATATTAAAAACATGAGCTAACCACTACTTTTATCATTTGTTTTGTGATTAATCTTATTAAATTATGTACGTTATAGAACATTTAATGTCTGAAGCAGATACTTTCTAAAAAAAAAAAAAAAAAAAGTAGACCAGTCATCTGACATTATATCATAGCTATTAAAAATAATCTCATTTGTAGACACATGTGGACAGGATAGGGATGAAAAAATATAATCTAAACACAAACCACAGCTGTCAGAAAAGTCTAGTAGAGTTAAATGTCCAGTACACAGTAAATTTTGCAGTGTTAAATCAACACTTAGAGAGTTAATTTGGAGACAATGGGACCAAATACACTCTAGAAGAAGTTAAATAAACTCTCTAAGTGTTGATTTAACACTGCAAAATTTACTGTGTATTTGCCTCACATTTGTTCTTAATAGTTGAATCACATGCTGGTCGACTGTACCTGCTGGTTGTTGAGGCCGAGGGCTGCAGCTCTGCAGGTCTGCAGCTCTACTCTGTGCAAACCCCTCAGAATGAAGCCCCTGCGTTCACACACAGCCAAGACTTGGCCATAACAACATGGAGGTACGAGAGGCGACACCACCAGAAGTAGATCAGCTGTAAGGAGGAAGCATGTTTACTCAGGTCACAATCTTTAGTGTATATTTCATGGGTGCGCAGACACAATTTCATCAGGATTATTCCATTACCTTTCATTGTAGCGCACAGACAGGATGGGGCTGCCTTTAAACCCAAGAGGCTGTTATTGACTCCATCATCTGAACATCTACACACAGAGGTTTTTTTTTTTAATTATTATGATGAAAGTGACTGGTTTTCTTTAAATATTACAATATAGATTAACCTTTATATACATGGTGTTATTAAAGCTTCAGTTAAAAGTATAATCAGGGTTCATACGGGTGCTTGAAATCCTTGAAAAGTGCTTGAATTTTAGTTTAATTTAGTCTTATTCCTTTATCTCTAATTTCAAATCTGCCAGGTGTATTTACAGAGAGGTGATACATTCAAAAAACAAAATGTCAAAAAATAGAATTACCAGATGTTGTCAAGTTGACTCCAGGTATTTTTTTTTTATCTTAATCTTCGTCAAACACACTCAGGCCAAGTGTGTTTGGAGAACAGGAAGCGACTTCCTTTTTTTTAGATGAAACTTGGAGTTTTCCTTTAATGTCTAAACTTTTTGGTATTATGAAACATAATTTTAGATGTTTAAAGCACAATATAATGTACATCATTGTGATAAAAAGTGGAAATAAAAAAATCATGAGTTTATGTATTCCTATGGATGCATAATTTATCCGAGTGATGAGGCCCTGTGCAGGAAAACATTTGAAAATTACACAAAAACATTTGAAAACTGCTTGAACATTAACCCTGTATAATACCTGCAACAATGACACCAAAGTACAAAAGCAAAGTTACTACATGGTTTGATAAATTCATCTTTTTGGTCCCGTTAAGTTCATTTTCTATGAAAGAAGAGGAGGGCCATTGGGAAAATAAAAGTTACAATATATTTTGTTTTTATAATTATTTTGAGAAAAAAGGCAGGATTCTGAGATTAAAATCAGAATACTGAGGGAAAAAAAAGAAAGAATGTCATCAGTCAGAATACTGTATATTATATTTCTTAGATTAGAATAGTTTCAAAATTAAAGTCTAATGTGTGTGTATATATATATATATATATATACCCATTCATTTTGGAAGTTAATTTTTCATCAGTGACCCCAATCCTCCTCTGTTTTTTTAGATAAGTGTTTTAACCACATATCTGTAAACATCCGCTACAATTACATTTTAAATCAAGTGTTAAATTGTATGTTATCATTATGGAGAACAGATTTTGGCCACTGTGCTAAAAGTATGTGAAACATAAGTATTGTTTAAACAGTCCACTGTAAGTGTCTCATTCAGTGTAAGTAAATCAGACAGTGTATTTTGTTTGGGAGTAATGATCCTACTCAGTTTTAACATAATTCATGTATGAAATAGAGTATTCCATTTCATACAGGTGGGTTAAAATATAGTACACATCATTCACTCCAGGTTTAATTCTGCATTGAAAAACAATACCACTCATCTCATTTTCAACCTGATTTCAGTTTTTAGCAACAAACCTCTTCAGAGACTGGTTGTGATGCTTTCCACTGCCCCCTTTAAGTCTTCCTGAAAACCACAAACACAGTTCTCTGTGAACTTGATGGACCAGTTCAGGGGAGTAGAGAGCTGGAAGACTTCGACTTCTGCAGGTGAGAGGTTTAACAGATGCTGGGCTCATCCTCTGAGGATCCAGACAATCTGCAGATTTCATTACATCTGTCAACAGAGAGTGGGCATAGGGGCCACGGACAGCCAGGGCGAGGAGGGGCCGCGACAACTCAGCTGCACTGTGGATAAATGGTGCATGCTCTAAAAAATAAAAGAGGGAGATTTTAAGGGTATTTTGTTTTCATAATTGAGTAATGCACTGGGATATACACCAGATATTTTAACCCATAAAGACCCAAACCTCCACTGGAGACCAAAAGTATCAAGTGATCTGCAATGTTTAACAACATGTGAACCAATAAACCTATCAACATGTTCAATAAGTAATTCATCGTCTTTTCATGCTAATCAGATATGATGCATTTGGACTTTCAGACACTCCATATTTACTGTGGAAACAACATCTTCTTCTACAATATTGATTCACCAGTAAAAGCCACAGAGTGGATGGACACAGCTGTGTTTTTTTTTTTTATTTGATGGTGTCTTTGCTGAAAAGGTAACTTTTTCTTCACTTTTCTCTGTTTTGATACAATAACTATTGAATTTTCTGTAACTTTTTTATGGACATCTAAATTAAATACGAAAATACATGATGCGCAGTGAAAAATGCAACATATAGAGAATTACATTACAATAAATGGTGCTAAATTGCTTCACCCATGAACACCCAAATATCCACCCCCGACCAAAATCATCTCCTTATCTACACTGTTTAATGTCTATTGATCCATTTATCCCATCAATACAATGCTGTAAAATGCAGTTTTTCATTTTTTCATGGTCATCAGATATGACCCATTTGGACCTTCAGAGGCTCAATAGTGAACATGGAAACATCTTCTGCAATATTGATTCAACAGTAAAACCCATGGAGTTGGATCAATGACAGTGGTTAGAGATGATTGGTTTATGTTCAGTTAATTACATATTTTTCTGTAAAAGTCACTTTTTCTTCAGTTTTCTCAGTTTTTGATCTAATAACTCCCAACTTCAATGTGAGCTTTTATGAACATCAACATGTCCACAGTACATTACATTAGGAAAATACCTCTTTTTCACTTAAAAATACAAAACACCAAGTATAATATTATACTAGTATATGATGAAAAATCATGTAAGAAGCATTAAATACAGAGGAAACAGTCATTGGAGGAACTGACACAAAAGAAGCACTGGGTCTTTATGGGTTAATGTGATTTAAGGATGTTCTACCAGCGCTGTCACTCAAAAACCCCGTTGGTGGATAAAGCAGGCGGAGACCACACACATCTAATCCTGAGTCGAGGATGTGTTGGAGAGTGCAGTGGGTTATGAATGGATTTTGGAAGAAATCACTGCACCCAAGCAAAACAGACACCTACAATAAAAGGAAACCAAGGAGAAACATTAGAACTATTCCACATTTACTACTGTGGCTCAGACAAGTTTGTCCTGTTTTCCACTCCAGACAAGAACACGAGTATCATCACCTCTGTGTGCAGCTCTTGTGTGGTCTCTCTCCTTTTGCAAACATTTTCCTGGGTTTCCACTGTCTGCCAGTAAAACCCTGGACTGAGACTGAAGGCCCTATCTATTACCTGAGAGACGAAGCCGAGGGAATAAAATACGGTCAATATAATGCATCTGAGTGCTTGGAATTAAACCAGATAACTCTACCAGCTGCCACCTACCTCTTTGTTGGAGGTCACTGAGATAAAAGAGTTTAAATGAGAAGAGGGGAGGGTGATGGGTGAGGTATAGGGTTGCATCATATTCAGTCGAGGAAACCAGTGTGCAATTCGAGACAGGGGTGTTTCAGAGAGAAACCTGTAGATATGGATGTGTAAAGGTGTGTGGGCATCTGAGGTGTTTTTCTAAGAAATAAAGACAAGAAACTACATGAGTGCTCAGTGATAATCAAACTCTACAAAGCTTAAATAATACAGAATGGTGTTTTATTGTTATGTCACCTTTGGTTTGTAAGTATGCCGAGCCATGGCTAAAACATGCAAAGCCAGTCCATCCTCTGTCCACAGTTGCTGGAGTCCTGCGACCCAGAATGGGACCTCTTCATGGGCTTGTATGTTAGGTCCAACCTTATCATAAAGAAAAACCAGAACAGTTAATGTGACATACGAGCTGCTCTTTAAAGGTGTTCATTCATATAAACCAACACTGCAGAGAATGTTTTTTAACATCTTATTCATTTTTTTTGTTTGTTTTACTTTGTATTATTCTGTGCGTATTGTTTTGTCTGTTCTTATGCATGCTTGGAAAATCTTCATTTTCACATTTTTTGAGCAAGAAAACATCCCATTTCTGTTTATTTGAAATGTCACCATGATGAAAATGTAATTTGTTGTCAGTGATTACACTGCTCTACAATGTTTTAGAAAGCATCTGCTGCAGACAGTAAATGTGCTAAATCTTACATACTTTAAGTAGATCTGAGACCAATATTCATTTGGACTAAAACCTATTCTCTTGTTAATTCTAAGAGTTTCACATTTTGACCCCAGACTTAACTTGGAAAATTGAGTAAACCAACATTTAAGACTTGTGTTTCCTTTATCATGGTAAAATTTCATTAGTTTTATTCTGGGTAATTTTACTTGTAGAGTACAGTGTATTCAGATGATTGAATGAATTCTGTAATTGAAGTAACACAGACAACTGTGTATATGTTAGAAGATAGAAACTATTGTTTACTAACCAAAGAGAGAAACCAAGTCACCAGGGTGTTGTATATGTGTGCTTTGGTTGAGGCTGGATCCACTTGTCTCCGTTTTCTATGAGGTGTGTGTCTAACCACACCAGGACTGGAGAGGAGGACAGTGAGCAGCACATGTTCTTTCCTTTCAGTATCTGTTGGTAAAGCACTGATTGACTGTAGATGAGAAGCTACCTAAAAAAAATGTCAGAATTGCAAAGTTGTAAAGAATACAGCATATTTTTTCATTTCATTTCATTTTTTTTTTTTTTTTTTTTTTACATTTTGTGACTCTTACAGAATCATAAAGAAGGTGCGTATTTTCAGCAGCTGCTTGCTTCTGTCGGACAGATTTGATTGGACGATTTTTTTCCAGTTCCTTAAGAAAGTGCAAGTGGGGTCTCTGTCGTTGACTCCTAACAAATGCATCATCATGTTAAGATGGTTGTTGGCTCTCACTGATTTCATGAATGAATGAAAAGTATAAACATACCTCTGCTTCTTGATTGCATTTTGATGAGCAGTGAGTGGACTCTCCATTTGATCGTTTCTTGATCTTACAGGTGAAACTTTTTCATCCTCCTGCAGATTTTGTGAGTCACAGGTAACTGTAGTCTCTACATGCTGGGGTGGTTTATTTTTCAATTCTTCTGCTTTTTTGTCCTGTGCAGGTTTTATGAATTTACCGTTATATTTCCTCCCATTTTTATTAATTTCCCTTATTTGCCGAAGCAACATATTCTTGCCTGTAACTTCCCTGTGGGCAGAAAAATGACAATATAAACTGAAACTGACTGAAGTATGACAAATGGTACTAAAGTGGAAAATATTTACCTCTCCCCAGTCTGTGATCTGGTGTGCACTTTCAGATTGGGTTTCCCTGCAGGTGGTGTTTTCTCGTAATCTGAGGAAAGACTAGTGGATGTTTGTGATGGTTTTATTGAACGATCATGGCAACGCAGGTCAATATAAACAGTTGGTTGATCCTTGGAGCTGCACTGCAACTCTGCTGCCACTGATTTGTTCCACTTATTTCTCTGTCTGAATAAAAACACATTGTTGTTATTATTATCTCATGAGTAAGATTACACAATTTAATCAAGCATCTTTAACTTACCTGATACGATCTGAGCTTTCCACAGATACAGAGCTAAATGTCTGACTCTTGCAGAAAACCATCAGTTTATCCATTATATTCTCTTGAGACCAGTCTTTGATGCCACCTGTAATAAAGTGATGAAACTGTAATTCTTATTTATATTACACATAATGATTATGTTATGGAAGACTTTAATAATAAAAAAAATAATTACGTGCATATGTGATAGGTTCTTTCAAGCCATTCTGTTTCAGAGAAAGCCCATTTTTCTCTTTAATATCTTGGAGGATGTTATCAAAATCCAACTGCTCAAGTCCCTAAATGTGGCATCAAGACTTTTTAGCCTCTATAAAATATCTACTATAAAATATGTACTATTGATATTATGAATGACTAAGATTATCATTCCGATTTCTATTTGTTGAACTCACCACAAATGAGAGGGCAGTCACAGGACCATATACATCAGATTTTCTGCTCTTTTCATCTGGTTTTACAAATGCATCAAGTTTGTGACTGTTTATCTTCACTGCACTCCTTTCAAATACATGTGTCTTTACTTCCATCTGTTCCTGAATATGAAAATAACATTCAATAATGCTTGTGATAGTGTACTAAATGTCTCATGATATTTAGAGCTAAGTTAACCTCTAGTTCTGTATCTTCGAAGAGAAAACTTTCCAAATCCTCTTGAGTGTCTTCAGGGACCATGAGGGAAAACCCAGGTGGTCTTTGAAACACACTGATAATGTCATCATTCTCAGGCTGCAAAAAAAATAGTGAAATTAACTACCATTCATTACTGGGTGAGCTGTCTTGTTTTCTCTAGTTAGCAGACAACGTCAATAAGAGCAAAAATTATAAACATACTGAAGAAGAATTGGAGTCAATCGTTGGTATATGCGCTTTCACACTCTCCAGAATTGAACTCCAGTGATTAGGGTCCATTCCCAACGAAAATGAGCAGGTCTACCTGAAAAAAAAATGCACGTTCTGTTAAGTTTTCTGTTATGTTTCCGTGTATTTACACTCTGTCGGCTCCATGGTTACCGTGGCAACGGGAGGCTTCTCAGCGCGACACGTGCACTCGACAATAATGATGCCTTCACGTGCTATTAGAAATATAGGAACGCATCTGAGAATGACGTGTGTTTAATGCCACGTAAGCAGGAAATCAGGAAAAAAAAACTCTGTGTAACTTTGGGTATTTTTATAGAAGTTCCCGTGGCATTGGTTGTTAAGTTGGTTCTTCTTATGATCAGGTTGGTCCCTTTCTTGGTACATGTATTAACACAAATATAACATCTCTGAAAGCATGCTAGCTAAAACTATGGAGATAGCTACGTGTGGAATATTATGTTGCAATTTGATACTATATTGAAAACAGGTGTTCAGGGGTATTTTCTGTTGCACACAAATCTGACAGTTTATGAATCATGTTTAGCTCTAGATTAACGTTGTTTTACTCTGATTTATTTATTTACATCACATTGCATTTATGCAAGTATGTCACAATTCTCATAAGGACACGGGTACTTATAAATGAAGAATGAAAAACAAAGATCAAGGACTCATCTGAAATAGTCAACAGAAATTAAACAGAATACATAAAGGCCTTTCTTATCTTTTAAATATTGTAGAGATTTGTCCAAAATATCAAGGTCATTCAACCACTGATTTATACACCTATCAGTTTTAAAGTATCTACAATGTGATTAAAATGTTTTAGTTCTCAATTGTCATTATCACATAGGCCAAATTTAATTCTTTAAGCTCCATAAATCATTCCCAGAGGCCTGTACTGGGTTACACAGAAAATGTAAAGGCTCCAAACTTTTTTTTTTTTTTTTATGTTGCTTTCACAGAACACATAGTTATTAATTTCAAAGTTGAACTCAGTAATACAGAAATGTGAACATGGGTTACACATAAAAGCAAGGCACTTATATTTTGGCACATTTATTGCACTTTCAAGACAATTTACAACAGTATAAAGTACTTCAAAGAAACATTAGCTCAAAAGCAACAAACAATACTCCAATCTACAATATGTTACAACAATCTTGACAGAAAATCACAATTTCTCTTGTCTGTAACTTCAGACCGTAACATAATACTTAATAAAACTCTTATTTCAGTTTTGTTACTGACAAAACATGGCTGACAGCAATCCCTTGTAAGGTTAACAAACATAGTCATTTTCAGGGTCCTAAAATACTGAAGGTCTCTTCAGAGAAAGTGCTGTCATATTTCAATACTTATTTGTTTGTGTGTGTGTGTTTGTGTGTGTGTGTGGGGGTGGGGGGGGGGGGGGGGGGGGCGGGGGGCGAGGTCATTGTGTGAAGGGTGGCATTTTGCATTAGTAACACTTTAATGTTTTGTTTTGCTTTGTGTAGATTTCTGTATTTTTATTCCACATTTATCATTTCCAAATTATCAGTAATATATGCATTTTCCATGACAACCAAATAAGAAGAGTTATTTCACAATATTCCTTAAATGATTACTATCTGGCATTTTTATGTAATTGCTCAGCCCTAAAATGCATCATAGTATCTTTAAAACACACCACAAAGTAACATTTCAAGCAACCACAGTAACATTGGCAAAACACAAATCTGTACAGTCGTCTGACATTTATTCATTGTTATTTATTTCTTGTTAACTGTATATGATCTCGTATTATGTTTTGTAATTAGAGGTAACATTTGCAGTCACATTTACCCCACATTAATCATTCATGTTGAGAACTCCCTGAAACTAAAACAGAAAAATATATATTTTTTAATGAATGTTGAAAATATTACATATGACAACTTTATGCTGTATTATGTATTGATCCATTTCTTCATATTTTTGTCTGCTTAGCAGTTTTGAAAGAGTTCACTGTCAATATCCCGTAGGTCCTGACCAGCCAGACGTGGTGGGGTGGTGCATGTAATATTGTTGTATATGGTAATGGTAGTATCAGGCTCCTCACCCTCTGCATGGGTTTCGACTCTCCGAGGTATTACCATTGGATGCCTCAAACTGTAGTTTCTGAGCGGGAGGGCACTGCAGTCACATTTCCACCGATTGCCAGAGAGCAAAAGTTTCTCCATATTTGCTGGAAAATCAGGAACCAAGTTTGTCAGGCTGTTTGCTCTCAGGTCTATATAGCGCAGCTTTGGGAGTAACTGCTTTGTGCCATTTTGCATGAACTGTCGACACTCATTGTTGGAGAGAAGCAAGTACTCCAAATTCTTGAGACCTGTGAATGACTGTGCTGTAAGTGCCTCCAGTTTATTAAAACTCAAGTCGAGTCCCAAAAGGCCAACCAGGTCTGCAAAACTGTGGCGTTCCACCATGGAGATGTTGTTGTGCTGCAAGAAGAGCCGCCGTAGACTAGACAGGCCCGTGAAAGCCTGAGATGTGATTCTTGTCAGACAGCCTCTATCCAGATGAAGGCTATGAAGGTTTGACAGGCCTCGGAAAACTTGGTCTGGGAGACTCTGGAAGCAGCTTCCAGACAGGTTGATAACAGCCACATGAGAGAGGCCTGTGAAACTGCCCATTTGTGCCTCTTGGACTTGATTGTGTTCGAGTTCTAGGACTTCCAAGTGACCAAGACCTTCAAAGATTCTCTCTCCCAAAGCTCGTATTCGGTTGTAACTGAGTCGTAGCTCTTCTAGATACTGAAGATCACGGAAAGTCCTTGGCCTAATTCCATTGATGGAGTTGTTAGAAAGACGTAACACATGAAGACTGTGTAGACCAAAGAACGTGTCTTCATGAAGAGAAGTCAGTTTGTTATTTGTGAGATCCAACCATCTGAGTGATTTCATGCCTGCAAAAGCTCTAGGCACCACTGTTGCAATCTGATTCTGAGCTAGGTAAAGCTTTTGCAGTTTATTGAGTTTAACAAACACATTGGCTTTGATCACCTTGAGGAAATTCCCAGTTAGATCTAACTCTTTCAGTTCAACAAGGTTTTGGAAAAGTTGTGGCTGCAAGTAAAGAAGTCTGTTTCCTGCAAGAACAAGCTCTCGTAGACCATGCAGATCTTGGAAAGCCGTTTCAGGTAAGACTGCTATTGAGTTCCACCCTAAGTTTAGAAGCCACATGTGGGAGAGACCAGCAAATAATCTGTCCTCAATACGAGTGAGCTGGTTGTTGTGCAGACTTATTGAGGCAAGGTTGGGTGTATTCTGGAAAACTATACCTGGTAAAGACCGTAGGCGATTTCGCTCAAGGTGAATGTGAGCCAACAACCTGAGTCCTTTAAAAGCTTGGGGGTCAATGGTCACCAGTTGGCCACTTTGCAGGTTCAGAAAATCCAAGGTGGTTAGATCCTTAAAGGAAGTTGGCTGGAGTGTGGTGAATAAATTTCCATCGAGCCAGAGAGAGTGAGTGGATGTCGGCATGTCAGGTGGGACTTGGGTAAAGTTTCGAGTGCTGCAGTACATGTTGAGCTCCGAGGTGTAGTAATCGTGCAGACAGGTGCATCCCTTGGAGCATGGGATAGGCTCTTCAGTCACCCTCTCTCCAGCTGTGTCGGGGTTGGGTAACACCAGTGATGTTCCCATTACCCACAACACCAACAGCACAATGGTTTTCATACCACCTAGAAATACACCAAATATAAATGCATCATAAATACTCTTCATTATAATATCTGTCTTCCTGTCTATGATTTTGCATAATTCCATTATTTAATTCTAGACTATATTCCTTACCTTGTAGTTGACAGGTCTTGATCGGAAACAGATAGACTGTCAAATACTGAATGGCTGATTCTTGTGCAACTGTTTGTATTCTGCATGGAAAGACTGCTAAACCCCGTCCTCTTTTTTTTTTTTTTTTTAAAGTCACTGTACACATACAATTAACCCATTCATTTCCACCAGGTTTGTGTTGAATGTTTTTGACGTAGTGAGCAATATTTTTCCTCACACACTTAAGTTTACCTCTTTTTTTTCCCACCTCTTCAGCTTTCACTTTGTTACTTTGATCATTTATTATTCCATAAGTGTTGTCTTCAGTTGTACAGTTGTGGTGTCTTTATAATAACATACAAGGTTTGAACCTCAGTAGCTTGTCATCATGACTTGACTAACACAATTTTGACGCATAATCATGTGAATTTAATTCATTCTTAATATGTCAGGAACATGACTTGTCCTGAGGTGCTCTCTTATTTTAGTAGCCTTTGGTGTTTACTAAAGTCAGGGTCCTTTCACTGAGTGCATTTACTGTAGATTTGAACTGATATACATACGCAAATGGAGATAAGACAAACCCATTGCCCTTGACATTCATTGCATCATTTACACTGACTATATAGCATATGCATTATCGGTTCATATACAAAACCAACAGGATTAATGCAATTTATGTTAGTATTCTTTATACCCTGTTTTGTATTAAATAGTAATTTCTAAGGAGTATAATTAATCCACTGTATTCCCTTATTTATTTGAATAAATCATGACTGATGTTGTGCTTAGAGCTCATTCAGAAGGTATTGGCAGTATCATCTCTGTTTCATTCACTTATGCAGTGCAGGGGTCAGTGTGGGGCATTTCCTAATCACATCTACAGCTGTAATGACTAACTTTGTGTTTACTCTTTTTCTTGGTATCTGGGTACTTTGAGACAACCATGAACTGGTCATGCTCTAAAGTACAACAATTCCAGATAAGACTGTGTGTCTACACATTAATTTCGCTGCATATTGTACCAACCGTGAATTCAAATGGGCATAAAATAAATGTACCACAAAAGCCATATTATCCAATATGATGTCTGCTGATTTCTGATGCACATTTAGTTTTGACAGGTGTTTTATTTAGATAGGATACTCTTTACAGGGTGTGGAATCAATACTTGGAAAAAGTTAATTTCTCTCATTTTTAGTCCAAATATCTGAGCATACTTAAAATAAGACATAATCACCTAAAGAGTAACTTTAAGGAACTTATTTTTAGACAACAGATTTTTAAAACCTTATTTCAAGAAATCTTACCAAGATAATTTTACTTGCTTCATTTGCAGATTTTAAATATTTGAATTAAGTAAAAAAAAAAAAAAAAAAAAAAAAAAAAAAAAAACTTCAACTGAACAAAAAAAAAAGAAAGAAAAATTCTACCAATGAAATGAATGAAAATTATCTTGGTAAGATTTCTTGAAATAAGATTTTCAAGATCTATTGTCTAAAAATCTGTTTGTAGGCCTACATCTGACTGAAAAGTTACTCTTGAGGTGATTACGTCTCATTTTAAGTGTGATGATTTGACAAGAAGTGAGAAAAATACACTAGATAAGATTTATATATTTTTTTCTAATAAACTATTTGTACTAGACTGTTACTATTGAAAGGCCTAACTTTTAATAGAAATGTATTTTAAAATGCTTATGTACCACAAATTTGCTACCAATTTCTAATGAACTGGCTCCAAATTAAACTATTTTCATCTGTACTGACCCAGAAGACAGAATTATAGCTAACTCTTAACACTTTTCGTCAGTAGAGAGCACTGCTGCTCTGTTGTTGTATTTATGGCCATTAGCTTTATGTGTCCTCTGTTTAAGGGAACAATGATATTTTTACTGAGTATGAATATGAGTGACTTTTTTTAAACAACTATCATGCAAACCCAATACTAACTTTAACATTTGGTGGTACTTAAAAGCGACGGTAAGAGAGATTGATTTTATTCCAGGCGACAAATATCAAATCCTTTCACAAACAGAATAATAAAACACTGCATTTTTTTTTGCTGCACTTTCAGTTTAAAAAAAGCCTTTTGAGTTGTTGCTCCACTGACAAACACCTCTAATTGGCTTATTTGCTGTCACTCAAGCAGGCATAAAGGTTTTATGGTTTGTCAGGCACTCTGGTCTTTCTGTGTGGAGTGGAAGGAGTCTTTATGAGTGGCAGAGTCTGCTGTGGCTAAGTGTGCTCACTTCTATAAGGAACATTTTTTTGGGGCCTCCTCAGCAGAGGAGAAGAGTCCTGAAAGGCATGATGTCAATCTAAATTGGATGGATATGTGATGATCAGTGCTAAAAACCCATCACACTACTTCCTTTACTCTGTACACTGTAAAAAAATCTGAATCGTACCAAGTGTATTTTGCTAATTTCTAGTCAATATATGCTTTTATTACACTTAAAACAAGTGGTTCCAGGCTACTCTCTAACCAAACTTGTAGTCAGTAAGTAATGTAACGCAAACATGTGTGTTTAATGGACTGCAGTGGGATGGATAAGAGGGTAGGGTGGGATGTGAAGTTATTTATTTATATTTTTTATACATAGATGGAGTTGTAGAAATGCATATTGTACTGCTCTTAGTGTTTATTAGTGTCTTTGGTTATAATAACATCAGCCTGCCCAGGGATTACAGGTGGAAACTAGGCCTATGTACAGTAGTCATCTCTAACAGCTAAAGGTGTAGCCCCGAAACACGATGCTTCCAGTCACCCATCATTTCCACCACTCCCGTCCACCCATTCAGATATTCATGAACTTATATATTAAATACAAAATATAAAACAACGACTTCATGTGCCTGACACTGAATTTGGTGGCAATCTGTCAAGTTATGGACCGGACAAAAATCGGTCAAAAGTCGGCCATTTTGAAAGTTTTGACCTCCAACATCTAATCAGTTCCTGTACCTATCTTAGAGCATTAGCACACTGAATTTGGGACAAACCCGTACAGCCGTTCAAAAGTTATCGCGTTAATATGAAAGTGGCGGCGCACGCAGAACCATCACATCCCTGACGCTCTGCATTTCGGGGATATAATTAGCACTAGTGACATTCTACAGCTCTCTTGTTTAAGGCTAATTTGTATTATGCATTGTCGCTGTCTAGATACATGAATAAAACAGGGGGGAAAAAAAAGATGTTATGACACAGACTTCATTATCTCTGTTTATTTTAGTATTTTTTTCCTTGGCCGCTGTCCCCGTATCCTACCCAGGTTACTGTACAGCTGATTCACCTCTGAAACCATGCACACAGCTTCCCCTATTCTCTTGTCAAGATATAAAAACTGTGAGATAAATGAACACTGAGAAAGCATGTGTTTAAGGTGTTAGCTACCTACAGTATCCTTTTAACCTTGCATCTTTTTAAAGCAAAGATAGCCGAGCCCTCCCTGGTACAAGGCTAAGTGAAGCTCAGATAAGTACATAAAAGGCAGGAGCTGACTGCAGAGAAGTGAACATCAGGACCAAATAGCTTATTATCTACACAGCTATGAAGTGACAGATGACACCTGCAGTGCTGTTGCCTTTGGTTATGCATAATGTCGGACCCTCCTTTTGGTTTCACCGCCTGCATATCGGAGTGGTGCATACATAAAAGAAGAATTTTAAGACCGTAGAATAGCCTTTCCCACCCCTTTTTTTATTCCATATTTGTCTTAAAAGCAAAGATATCTGAGCTAATTCTGAGCAAATTTAACCAGAAATGATATAAAATCAAAATAAAACCACTTTTCAGTATAAAATTATTCTTACATTTCTGTTTTTATCACTTCTAATAAGTGAAGCTCTATTAGTTTTTCTGATAATAAATGGCTTCATCAAACCACTAATCAAGAAACTTTTTTATATTTTCATTTGTATTCTCTGAAAAATGGCCAAATAATCATAAATTCTGCTGGGGTATGTAAACAATGAGTGTAATTTCAAGAATATTCTGCCTGTTACTCAATGTTTTGTGTACTTGTAGAGATCCCTTGTTACCTGTAAGTCACGTGTGTAAATATGTAAATGAGAAGCTGAGGCATAATATTGTTAAAAGTGCATGTTTACTTTTAACTACTTTTTACATAACTTTGTTGAATACAATTATTTTAACACTCTTGCTTCATAAGATCAAGCCAGAAAAATACAGTCACATCATTGACAGATTGTTTTTTGTAGTTAAATACATTTTGTTCACCCTTAAGAATATTAATATGTGTTTCTAGCAGTGCTGTTTTTGCAGTAGAACCCTATAGCGATGTTAAAGGAGGACTCTTTTCCCATTGTGTTAATTTTGTTCAATTGTTTTCTTCGTCCTTAATTAAAATGATGCTTTGCACAACATTACAGGAGAGGAACAAGACAAGTTTTCTTTATATTAGGTGTAAAGTCCATTTCAATTTTAATTTTATTCTCATCCCTTTAAAACCAAAGCCTAAAATGCTCCACCTGGACTTTTTATTTTATTTTATTTTGACCAATTCAAAGGTTATAAAATACATTTTGAGTGAGTCCATTACCACACATTCCCCCAAATTCCCCCATCATTTACAATTTACTGCATATAACAAGACAAAGACAATATAGAATAAATAAAAAATAAGAAAAAGGAAGAAGGCAAGTAACATATTTGAAAGGGAGCGGGAAGAACTAAAATAAAAAGTATTATCTCCCACCCCTATTGTACCAAACAATAAAACAAATGCCAATATATATATATATATATATATATATATATATATATATATATATATATATATATATATATATATATATATATATATATATATATATATAAATCTATTCTGGTTGGTTTATCAAAAACATACAAAATACCCTATATTATACATTACTATGTCTTTACATCTACACCTGTATCTCTTCATCAATGTGGTATTTTGGGGTTACTGACACACCAGGGAATAATATATCCCCTTTAAAAATATTAATCTTTATCTAGGAGTGCTGTTTTTTCAGTATGACCCTGTATACATTTTATATAAAAATTCATCTCTTTTGCATTCAGTTAATTAGTTTTCTTTTTCCTGGTGTAGGATCAGTGCGAGAACAATCCAAGCATCCACCGAAGCTGGGAACGTTGAACAGGTACCATTTAACTCTTTCTGTATCACACAAACAGTCTCCGCCAACACTGCCATCAGCTGGTAGATCATTTGGATGTCACAGGTATTTGAAACAAAACAAAAGGGAATTGTGTTTTCTTTGAGAGCGACAGATGGAAAACAGTATTTTTCATGGTGGAGTGCATAGTGAGTGAGCTCCGGGTGGTTTTTCACTCGTCAGATTGGTGGAGCCCTGGTGTCACCTCGACACCCCTGCAGTGGCTATTAATGGCCACTTTAAGCTCGCAGTTGAGTCACTGCTTTCTAGGGGGGAGAGAAGAAAAAAAAAAAAAAAAAAATCCTTCAGCTTTGTCTCGACATCTGCAAGATGCCGGATCTCTGCCACTGTTTCATAATTGAATGTGATCATTGTGACCATAGCAAATCATCGCAGCTGACGACCAATTAAGTCTTTTGTATTTGCCAGTGAACTGCTTGAACTTCACTGCAGCTAAATGATTAACCATATATTTTAATTATTTGACGATGATTCAGTCCATAATTATGAAAATTAAATATTTAGTTGACAATTTAAGAAGTTACACCTCAATATAACGAATGGTTGATTGTCATGAACATAGCACAAAAAAAATAAAAACCCACTTTGAACTGACACTAAATATTCATAGGTTTTTTTTTATTCTAAAGGCATCAATGTGCAGAATACGTAGAAAAATGTACAGACCTGTAAAGAAAATCTGCATTATATAGGTAAAAACAGCTCAACATTCACTACTTTTTTTTTTAGTTTTCCCATTTATTTCATGACTTTGAACATAACGTCTATGAAACTGGTCCTAAAAACATTATATGCGGCTAAAAATTCAAACCAGGTGTAGACTAATGTTATGAAGCAAGTTTAGAAGAACTTTGGGTCTATTTTAACAATAAATATTTAGTAAGATGAAAGAAACACATTGTCCAAATAATACACATTTTTATATGTATTATTATTATTATTATTTTTTTTTATTCAAACATCTTTGTGTAACATGGTAGAAAGGGCCTGAAAATGACACATTACGTTTTATTGTTTCACAGGTACATTTTGGGAATTGAACTAATTACACTGGTCTACAAGTAAAATGCTTCTGGAATAAAAGTAATGAAATTCTCCCACGTGTGTTACTGATAAATAAAGCTCAAGTCTTAAATGCTGGTTGGCTCAAGTTTCCAAGATAGGTCTGGGGTCAAAATGTGACATAGGTTTTAGTCCAAAGGAATATTGGTCTCAGATCTACTTCAAAACACTGTCTGCACATTATGATCCATTCACTTTACAGGTTCTTTCTAGTGGAATATTTACAAATCCATTGTATACATGTACATAAACCACCATATATGTGGAATAACACCATTATGTATATTAAAAACATGAACTAACCATAAATTTTCTGATTATTTTTATTAATGTGTGTAAGATTTAACACATTTAACGTCTGAAGCAGATACTTTCTAAAAAAATTGTAGACCAGTGTTAACAATTATGTCATACGCAGAGAAATATCTGTTTGAAGTCTTGACCTTATATGTACAAATGACAAGATATAAGTAGGTATAATGAAAACAAATGAAGAAAGAACTACTTTCTATAAAATTGTAGACCAGTGTTTCACAAAAATGACTGCCATTGCAAAATCACTCAAATTTGTTTGTGTTTAAATGGGCAGGTTCTACATGTAACAGGTGTAGACAGAATGTATTAGATGACTTAGAGATTGTCTGGATTAAGAAAAAACCCACTGGGATCCTCAAATTTAACAGTTTCTTTATTTATAGCAGTATATAAGACCATGTTTTTCACACAAAAATACACTTACATCCAATTTAGGTCATATTTTTGGCACCAATATTTGATTCAACATGTATTAATTTTGAGATAGCTCAGTGCAAAAGGATATATTTCTTTGCATTTTTCTGAGGTCATCATTAAGTACATCCTAGGGGGAAATATGTCTAAATTTGTCTTTTATTAGGTCTAAAAAGTTGGGAAAATGCCAGATATCAAAATGAAGCCAATTTCATAAAAACACCAATGATTCTACATCATACTCATTAATTCATCATATTCTATCAAACCTCATTCATTTTCAGATGGTTTGAATTAAGGCTTTTTCTCCCACTCTATTCATAAACACTGGATTCAGAAGAAAACAGTGCATTTGCAGCATTAAAAAACATGCCTTAATGTGAACATTTACTTGTGGGTTTGAATCCAGAGTAATATATTAAAACATCACAGTGACAGAACAGCACACAGGCTGCAGAAGGGCTCTTTTTGTCACTGAAATGTGGTAGGTTTAAGAGGCTTCAGATCCCAAATGGATATTGATTTTTAGGCTTTTCTCAGGTGGTAAAACCAGTACAGAAAGTCAAACTAACCCCATCAGAGCCTCATGTGGATCTGCAAGTGTCCTGTGATGTCCCTGAACATGTCCTGTCTCACATCCACACCTGGACTGGGTATTCTTTGAATGTTCTTATGACTTTAACTGAGGCCGGCACATAATAACCACAGCGTACTAAATTAAATAGCCTTTAAAACACATTTATTGTATTTGAACATGAAGCCCATTGCATTTTATTTACATATAATAATGTATCTTAATCATCAGCAGCCTATACAACTCTTAACTAATAACTAAGATGGCGGCGCGCATGGCCGCAGCCTCAGTGCTCCTGAATCCGTGTGTGTGTGTGTGTGTGTGTGTGTGTGTGTGTGGCTGCGAGTTATATATTTATGTGAAAGGATATGCGTGAGTCCGGGTGAGATAAAGATCCCGTAGAATCGAGACGAACTCTTGAATATCGGGATAAGACGAGAAATTCCCATCACAAGTAACTTTCGAAACTTGCGTTGAATCCCAGTGACTATAGCGCGAGCACCGGACTCTCCGTGGATTAAACTGCCGGCGAGGAGACTCCGGAAGCGGCGGAGAGAGCGGAAACAGAAGAGGGGCTACCGAGCAGAACAGTCTACACAGCCTCTTCGTAGCAAACACCAGGCTCTTCTGCAACAAAGTTGATGAATTGAGGCTGGATTTAACAACCCGCACAGCTACCAGAGACACATGCGTGATGATTATCACAGAAACCTGGCTTCACCCCGGGATCCCGGACAATGCTATCAAGCTAGCGGGCCGCGCTACACTGAAGCGACAGGAAGGAAGAGTCCGGTAAGAGCCGTGGTGGTGACTTATATATTTACACAAACAACTAACCACCTTCTTGGTTAATAATTGTTCAATTATTACAACTGTTATAATAGTGATGTGCATTACAGAAATAAATCTGTGCTTAGTTAACTTTGTTTATCATTTCTAACCCATCAAACAGAAGGTCACCTATGACAGTGTCTGCCTCCACAAAGGCAGCTCCCTCTTGTGTTTTCTCCTTGTAATTACACCTACACCTCTCAAAAGTCTTGTCTCTGTCAAATTCTGAACCATAACATACTCAAAAAGTCAAAATCTGCCAAATATTATTTGGGTTGAGGCTGTAGCCTAAACAACAATGAAGCTAATATAATTCAGACATTGGTTTTCAAAGGGGTACACAGGGGATATGTGATCAGATGTCTTATCTGTAAAAATTTAGTCAGATGACTTTTTTTTTTTTTTTTGCTTTAATCCCTGTGTTAAATAATGTCCTTTTTTTGGAAACCGTACAATACAGCAGTTTTTATCAGATGCAGTTTTACATTTTTTATATATATCCTTTGCATTGGATAAAAAAAAAAAAATCTTCAATTCATCTATGAAAGTCTGGGCTCTCAACAGGTTATTAAGTTCTAATAGACTTTCTTTTTGCCTCTGACCTCTTATTTCATGCAACCATGATACATCCACACAATGAACCACAGGACATGGAAAAGGTGTATAACACAAATACACATAATACCAAATGAAATTAACATTGTCTGAAATCTCTGTCACTCTTGTTCATATACAATCATTTACTTCTTCAATCATTCATTGCTTCATGAAAAGGAAACAGTCAGGAAGTAGTTAATTCATACTGTACATAACTTGTAGTTTCCACAACTCAGACCCACATTGGGAGGCTGACCCACATAATGGCTGACACACATCTGTGTTTCCACTCTGTGTTTCTTATTATGGCCCTTTTTTTGAAACTTTATAGGTTTCTCCAAACCCCTCAGTCTCTTTGTTCTTCATCTGAAAGTCAAAGCGAAGAGTAAAAATGTCATCCTTTGCAACCACTTTGTCCAGGTGAAAGACTGCTCCAGTTTTAGAGACTGTGTCATCTGCATCTACATAAATCTAGGTCAAACCCAAATGCATAGCAACAGGCTGAGCTGAGGGACAGTCAGTCATGTGTCTGTTGAAGTTTGATTGACCTCTATGAATTTGTGTCGTTTTAGGTGAGCTTTGTCTGTCTGGTTGTCATGATATGATAGTGACAGATCAAAGGAACCAGGCAAAGGAACATTTGGGGAATTTAGCAATGATTTGATAAAGATACAACCATGCAAGTAAGTCAAATGTGAATGTAAAATACCAGTGCAAGTATAATACAGTCATTAGCTGAGAATGTCGACAACAAGGCAGGAACTTAATCACCTTTTCATGAATTAAATACCAGAATTTTTAAAAAGAAAAGAAAATCTATAACACAGGTCTACATTTTTTTTTTAAAAGAAAATATCTCCTTCAGACATTAAATGTGCTAAATCTTGCATACTTATTAAGATGAATCTGAAAACAAATGACACAAGTACTATTTAGTGCATGTTTTTAATATATATAATGGTGTTATTCCACATATATGGTGGTTTATGTCCATGTATACAATGGATTTATAAGTTCTAGTAGAAAGAACCTGTAAAGTGAATGGATCATAATGTGCAGACAGTGTTTTGAAGTAGATCTGAGACCAATATTCCTTTGGGCTAAAACCTATTCTCTTGTTAATTCTAAGAATTTCACATTTTAACCCCAGAGTTATCTGACAAAACTTGAGCCAACCAGACTTGAGTTTATCAGTAACACACATGTGGTAGAATTTGATTAGTTTTATTCTGAACGCATTTTACTTGTAGACTGATGTAATTGACCTGTGTGAACATTTTAACCTTCCTCTTTCAATGAACATACTCGTATTATTATTTATAATTGTGACATGAGCCTTATGACTTTCCACCTAAAACATTCCTGCAGCTTTGAATCATCATCAGCAGCACAGTTTCCATCATCTTTTACAAGGAAATAGACTGAATATATCTAGGGAGGAAAAAAAAAACAAGTTGTATAAGCCACTAAATGACAGAGGGTTACAGTATTCACAGGAGAGTAATATCACAAGACCACTGTGTTCTGTCAAATAGAGTAGGTCATTTGCAACTTGGCTGATTTGTAATGGATTAACCCATGAAGACCCAAACCGTCTACTGTTCTAGACTGTAATACCTGTTGATTCACTTGTCCTCAGCAGTGGTAGAAGTACTCACATTCTGTACTTGAATAGAAGTACAGCTACTTGTAGGAAAAATACTCTGGTAAAAGTAGAAGTACTGATTCAACTTCTCAAATGTAATAAATACTACTACTACTACTACTACTAATACTAATACAACTACTACTATTAATACTACTACTAATACTACTACTAATGTTACTACTAATACTAATACTAATAATCATAATCATAAAAGTATAACTGCATTTTTCCCTGGATGAAATACTACTTATTTAACCAGGAAAACACATAAAAGTTTCAAAAGTATTGAAAAATAAAGCCCTTAAAAAGTGACTTACTGTGTAGATAATGTGTTTGATTAGGTCACAATACTTAGTTTTGTGGAATCTGAGGCAGGTTGAATAAAAGACAAAGGACTTGATCAGTTCTGTTTTTTTTTTTTATCTAACAGTGATACAGATGTTGGGAGAAGACTGTCCCCTTGTCTTCTATTGCCTCCTTGTGGGTAATAACTCATTAGAGGACATGGAATGGATCTTTAACACTTCTGTGAGACTGAAGAACATCTGTTTGTTCACCTATTGTTTGGAGGGGCTGGTAATATTTATTTCCTATTACTATTACTTTCATGGCAGTTTGTTGCGTTTTTTTTTTCAATTCCGTATTTGGACTGCACAGTTAGTGAACCGAACCAGGCCACCGTCCCAAATCTGATTAGGTTTTCCAGCACTGCATTGTAAAAAGTCAGCATGACCTTGATGTTTAACCCAAACAGTCTGAGCCTACGGAGAAAATGCAGTCTTTGAGCCAGTTTTGCCCACAGGAAATACTGTCATCTTTCACTAGTAAAACCCATGAAATGTAATAAATTACAGTGGATGGACACATGGTTTATGTTCAGTTAATTATAGATTTTGCTGAAAAAGTTCCACCTGCTTCTTTCTGTAATCTGATCTTTAATTAACATTTACATGATAATTAAATTAAATACAGGAAAACAAATGCAAAATATGATTGATAATTTTAGAATAAATCAGGTTCTGTGTTGTTGTTATAATTTTCGTACTTTTTTTAAAATGATTGATGTTGTTTTATATGTAATTTTGTGATTTATGTGTGCTTTCAGAACTTAGTTTTATTGTGTTTTATGTATATTTTTAGTCTGGATGTATGGCTGGGATTTCTTTTTTGTGTAACTTCTGCTACTGCTGTCTTACCCTGGGCACTAATGAAAGAAATGTTTAATCTCAGTGCGTCTTTTCCTGGTTAAATAGATGTTCTATAAACTAATAAATGCTTATGAATCACTTAAGAAAGGTTCAATGGAGAGAAAAAAAAAATCATTTGGGAACTGCAAATGGGTCTTTATGGGTAAAGATCAGACAACCTCTAAAATTATTAAAAATTACCAGAGGTTTGCAAGGAATAACTCCCATCAGAATATGGTTTTAGACACTTTTTTCTTGTTAAACAGCTGAGTCCCAAATTGTCTCCTTTCATACATAAACAAGTATGAATAACGCTATTGTGAACTGTTGCTCACTGACCCAAAAAAACAAGCATTGTTGCTATTATTTATCTCTATATCAGCCTAATCTCCTTTGTGTCACCCCCCCAAAACTCATATGTTAACCTTCAATTGACCTTTCAGTAAAAAAAAAGTGTCGCTGTATCTTTATTTTTTTCCCCTCAGTCAAATGAAAACAACTACTTAAGAGCAAAAACTGTGCCACGTCCGCCACATTAGTGGACTTGTCAAAGTGGAAGGAGAAACTCTCACATATTAATTCCCTTCTGCAGTTGATCCTGCAGATTTTCTGACACGTCCTCACATTTCCATGTCACATGTTTCCTGGATAAGCGAGTGTCCCTGACAGCACTTTTGATTTCCTACAATCCCTCAACAGCGGGTCGGCAGCTTGGAGAAAAACCACCATGTCTTAAAAGTATTTATATTCTCAGCCACAGTAACGTGATGATATGGCTGTCACCTTTCATTCACTGATGGACATCCCCAAAATGGACTATTCTGCAACTAATTGGGATTTAATTTCTCGCCACTGTCCATTTCATAGTTCACTTTGTCTCGAATATCCCTCTTACGGGGGTTTATTTGCAGTATTGAAATGCAGTACCAGGTTGCGTCTCTTTGTTCCTATTGTTCAGGAAAGATTTCTGTAGTCTTCTATGGGATTTTCCTCGTTCTTTTACCCCCCCCCCTCTCAAACTCTACATTTTGAAACGACCCATTTGTTTCTCGTACATCATAAAATGAGCAGATAAATAATGTGTGTCCTGCTAAGGTGATGAAATGGTTGTGGTATCAGTCTGTAGCCCAGGGCTGCTGCTCCACATTTAGAGTAGTAGGGTGAATAAATGTAGATAGAAGTGTAGGTCAATAATAAAAAATAACACTGTGCCTGTGGGATGATGGGACTGTTTTAATAGTTACTTTTCTTGGACAGGGATTGTGACATACAGATGTAGTTTTTGATCAGGTTTTAATCAAATGAAAGTCGTTTGTTAGATGATTAACTTTCCTTATGGTCCACTGTGAAATGTGGTGAAGCAGAGTAGAGGTTTTTAACACCTGCTTCGTTACCTACTTAGAGTGCACAGTGAAGGAGAAAAAGTCTATGAAGGTCAACAATCCTGCAAATATCATATTACAACCAGGTTCATAAGTATGCAGACAGAGACAAAGCAACAACTGGAGGTTTGAGGTTGTAATTCCTAAGTGGTTCATGCAATATTTGACACCCTCTCAGAAATTCTGATGGACCCAAACGCAGTACTAGAGAGATTTTCAAAACTTTTATCAACAAATGTAATAATAATAAAAGTGTCCTCAATGTCTTCCAGCAAAGGGTAACTGAGGGGCAAGGCTGAATATTAAAAGTCAGGCAGCCAGAGGGAAAAAAGGGAAATTCAAAAAACATTACCAAAATCCAGATGGGGGTCAGGCCGGGGGTCCGTGAGACTTTGTGGTACTAGGCTCGTGGTTGGTTTAGTTGTGAGGTTGTGTTTGATAGGGTAGGGGTAGCAGCATGTGGTCCGCTCCCACAGTCCTTGTACAGGCTTGGTTTGACCCACATACATTTTCTTAAGTTGGCCCTTATTATATATTTATTTATTTTATTATTAATCTTTGATTCTTTTTACTTTTGAGTATGGGAAGAGTTAAATCTGGAACAAATCAACACTTAACCTTAATGAAAAATATAGAACTTTACCATTTGAACTCTTTTGTCTCTTGAGTCTTTTGTAAAATGTTGAACCTTCAGCATACACCAAAAACCTTTTTTTTTTTTTTTTTTTTTTATTCAGTGGGGACAGCAGTATCTGCAAGAACATAAAGGTCCCTTGAATTTCACCTGTCAGTAAATCATAGCAGGAAAAACAGTTTGACGTAAGAAGCCAATACGATACAAGAAGAATTATGATATAATCACCCACCATTAAAGGCACAAAGACGTCTAATATAATATAATATAATATAATATAATATAATATAATATAACACACCACTCCAAAGTAGTAAAATAACAATACTATTGACACCACTTGACAATAATTCCTCTATTATATTATGTGCAATTAATATATATATATATATATATATATATATATATATATATATATATATATATATATATATATATATATATATATATATATATATATATATATATATATTTCTACTGTTATTCTTATTTATCATCACCACATAGTTTTATTCTTTCTGTATATATTTTTTCAATTCTGTATATTTTGTATAGTGCACATAGCATATCGTCTTTTTCTTTTTCTTAATATCTGTGTTTGTGTACATATATTATTTATTTATCTATATGTTTTCTTCTCGTTTTCCCTCTATTGCTCTACATCACTGGCTGCTGTAACGTGAATTTCCCCATTGTGGGATCAATAAAGTCTATCTTATTTTATCTAATATAATGACTACAGATGCAACAGAAATTTCAAATTTTTTCACCAACAGTTTTTGGAGAATCTCATTCAAATGTAACATGGTGTCCAGCCCTTTCATTTAATCTCATTCAGTTCATGTTACTGCTTCGTCAGAGCAATAGAAGACATATGAATGAAGCAGGTCAACATCCATTAGTCTACTGAACTCATTTTGGCTGACACTATAGGTTCTTTCTCTTTGGTTTGAATACTGGTAGATTTTTTTGTTATCTCTCCAGACAGATGGAAAACTGTTTAATTTTGTCTACTTTTATTTGAGCTCTAATTTTCAGTTCTTTTTCTCCATCATAATAACGAATGAACAAACCTTGTAATGAGAATATCTAACAGGAATAGGCTGCAGTTTAAGTGTATGTACCATTGTTTCTTGTACATGTATCAAGTACTTGTTATTGTCCTGTAATTTGAAGTGAATAACCGGCCTGTGCAAATACAGTTTTTTGTTTTTGACCCAATATCATGTTGTTAAACTACACGGAAACTATATATATATACTGTATATAGCAGTGTAAACAATTATTAGACCATCAAAAACAATAGTTATGTAATCAATTACTAACTCCTGTGTGTATCATGTGAGTAAAACAGACTGAGAAGAAAACATGGAATGTTATATCACGGAATACAATGCCATGATGATGGAAGAATTTAACTGATTTTGGTTATTATCAAGGAAACATAAAAATTAAATAGATATCAGCTCTGAAATTAAATTACTATGAGCTATTTTTGTTATGGTTATAATGTATTTTTTACTTGTGCCAGGCATTAAAGTGAAGAAGAAATTGAAGGAAACATGGGTGGTCTAATAATTTTTTCCATGACTGCATTAATAAGGTCCAGTTTTTCTACTAGTCTGTCTATGATCATATAAGGCTTTTGAAAGACTACTGTAGAAGAAGTCAGAGGCCGTTTATGGAACTGATATGATCAGAAGAAACGAGATTAAAAAGCATAAATGACTAATCATGGAATGTATTGAAAGGACTAACGGAGAAGGAACACAGAAATGAAGTGAATATATTATATAACAGTGTCTTAAACTGTGACACAACATCCATTAAAATATATAAATGCACTATAAAGCAGAGCATCCATAGTGTTTCTGAAATAACCAAGAAATCCACAATAATTCTGTCTCGTTTTAGGTTTTTCTTGACCTTAAAGTTTCTTTGGAAACTATCTGAAAATCACTGAGATTTATTAATTTTCCTTTTTATCACTTTATTCTCTGCTATCACTCACCTGTTCTGACATTTCTTTATTAACTATAATCTAACTCTGCTCCTCACATATTCTGTCTCTCATCTGTGACTCACTACTTTTTTTTTTTTCTTCCACCATGGAGTTGCACCGTAGTGATTCACATCTAGATGAACTGTCACCTGATGTCTTTTTAAGGTTCCTATTTAAAACTACAGCCTTAATGCTAATGCCATAACTCCCAGTGTGCCCATCCTCCATGTCCTGCATGACAGTTTAATTGAAATGTTAATCAAGTCTGGTCACCTCTGCTAGTAGGACTGGACGCAGAGAAGTAGAAGAAACCTGGGAAATAACAAGAGATAACATACAGTCAGACAGTCATTATTAATACTGGACCTGTATAGGTTGTAGTAAATGTCTGGATCATGCTATATTGTCCTGGTTATTAAACACCTTCTTCATTAAAAAGCACAACAACCTCTGCCCCTCGTACCTTGTTTGTAATAACGGTGCGTTTTGTAATAAACGTCCAAAATGTAAGAACTTTTTCCATTTCATTTTGTAATAAACTGTCACATTTTGTAATAAATTTGACTGCATTATGTAATAATTTATTCCATTTTGCAGCAGCAGTGCATTTTGGTGGTGTGGTATTAAAACTCTTAATTAGACATATTAGACATGAGGACAATTTGAAATTCCGGAAATATTTTGGAAATAGAAAAAATACACAATCATATATATATATATATATATATATATATATATATATATATATATATATATATATATATATATATATATATATAATTTATTTTTTTATTTTTTTTTTAACTCAGAATTACTTTATTGATCCCAAGGGCAAGTTGTATTAAAATAACATAGTCATAAGGCAATACAAATATTAATCAGTAAAAATAAACATTCAGTTACAACCAGGACTTATTACAATTTTAAAGCAAAGCACCCAAGCCAACAAATGAAGTCCAACTTTTCCAAGTATTTATACAAAGTTTAGGAGTAAATGGTTTAAATTATGTCCAAATGTCATCTCCTCCTGAGACCTAGCGATGCATTTTTGTCCTCTGTAGAGGACAAGACTTTCACAGCTTTATTGAAGAAAAAAAAAGTTGTCCACTGCAAAGTAGATTCCATAACAAAATTAAAAAATTATTTTTTTTCCAAAACAGTTGTACTGTTTCCAATAAAGGCAATTATTTAACATAAAAAAACAAAACCTGTACTTCCCTGGATCACAGGAGGTTTTTATTTATCCCATCTAGGTCTTCTAAAAACTTACATAAAACTTTGAATAACCATCTGCTGTACTAAAAATGTTGTATAATAAATACATCATACACTAATTAAAGCCGACAATTTAACAAAGTGGTGGAATTAAATGGAATGAACAGGTATCCAGGAGCAGGGTCTGTGTTAGACTTGCACATTCCTGAGTCATTTGTATTTTAACATGAGGAGACAAACAGCAGGTTGTGACCACCATGCTATGCTTCATGTGACATTCTACACCAATTAGTTTTTTGTTTTTTGTTTTAAATTTTATTTGGACCAAAGGAAAAAAGAAACAGATCCTTTTGGAATGACAAGACACCCAGGTGAATGGATGAGCTTAGACTGGTGGACATCAGGCACTACATTTAATTTAATATTAATATATTCCTCTTCCTGAGACTGTCAGTAAAAGAAGATATGATTTTATTGATCACAAATCATTTAACTATAAATCATATATAAATATTTACATCATTAAATGGCTAACTGACTTAGCATTGACCTTTGCTTATACATTTTTTTGTTCCTCACATCCAAATGACAGAAGTATTGATCCATCCTAATTAATAATACATGCATTTGTGCAGCTCTGGCTGTAGTTTAAGCTATGTTGACTAGACATCATCAGAGTGGAGTTCAGCAGTGACTTTGCTCGTTTTACTGATTAAAATTCTGTAGATGATGTTGTACATGGATTATAAATGCTTCAGAATTGCATTGTGTGCCCCCCCCCCCCCCCCCCCCCCCAAATTGAATCTATATATTGATTACATATTTAATGGGTGACACATTGGTTTGTCCTCAATACCTCCAAATGTGGCAAAACCCTATAGGCTTCACAGAAGACCAAACAGAACAGCGTGGCATTATGTGCACTGTGTCACTGCAGGTTACTAGAAATAGTCCCTGGAAAGGATTTCTTTCTGTTACACAGCACCTGTTTTCTTCAAACTCTCCTTGAACGTGCTGGAGGATATTCCCCCTAGACCTCTAATATTTCTTTGTGATCTCTGTGATAAAGCTATACCAGTGCCTTACACTATGTAAAGACATAGTGATATATAGGTTAAAGACGAGCTTTTACTTCACCGTGATCCACATTTTTTTTTTTTTTTAGCTAATTGTGTCATGAAAAGTGTTTTGTAAAATAATAATAAAAAACTGTTGCATACTCTCTAAAATATAGGATGGACGCCATAAAAAAATATGTAAATGTGTGGTTAGCTAACTACTAGGGGTATAGCGGTACACAAAAATCACGGTTCGGTACGCACCTCATTTTTAAAGTCACGGTTTGGTTAATTTTCGGTACAGTATGGAAACAAAATGCAAAACTATTTTCTTCTTCAGCACAATATTTATTAAACCAAAAAATTTTTAATATAAAAATCGAAACGGCAAATAATTAAAAGTGCTGCTTGGTTCCAGTAAGTTAAATGATATATTCTTAAATGATTACCCAAATGTTGAAATTAAAAATAATTAATTCCTTTTAAACGGTTAAAAAAAAAAAAAAAAACCTTTTCCCAACATCTTAAGGTGTCATTCCTTTTGGAATCTGATGGGTCACCCAGAGTTACCAACACATATGTGTCCCCTCCACTGGCTGGATTTACTGGCTGGTTTAGATGCTAATGCTAATGCTAATGCTACTTCAGATTCGCTGCAATGGGGGACCCATCAGTTTCCAAAAGGAGAGTGGAAAAGTGGTTTTCAGCAGAATGACACCTTTAAGAAATGATAATGCTAAAAAAAAGTTGATGAAGATGGTGGATGGTGGGGGGGGGGTGCTGCTTTTTAAAAAAAAAAAAAAAAATTTATTATCCCACAGTTTGAAAACCACTGCTCTCAAAGATATTCGCAGCAATGACACTACAAAGTATGCCAATATAACTTTTAACCCTGGAAAACACTGTCTCTTCCAAAATAACACAATGACCTTTCTCGGTGCCTGTAGCAGGACAGACTTTTCCAGTGTCTTTGTCTGCAGTGGAGGCATCTCTCTGAGGAAATCCACGTTCCTAATCTCTGTGTGCCTCCTTTCACAAAGTCTCAGATTTTGCTCCAAGCTGCTTCTCTTGCTTTTTTGGCGGCAGCAGCAATCTGGGATGTGTTCGTCTGCGCTGGCTGCTGAGTGGATTAATTTGGAGCATTGACAGAAAAATTCTGGCCCTGCTCGGTGTTTGTTTATGTGAAGTAAATGTCTCCTTTTTAACCATCGACATTGACTGCAGTACAAAGAAAATCCTTAGCTTCTGTCAGAACTGAACAGGATTATTTTATTCCCCCCCTTGTTTGATTTATTAACTCAATTGTGACACTGTCTATTTGATGTGCTTACAATGCAAAGCGTTGATACTTTACAGTTAGAGGCTGATTAGAACGCTTGACCTTCAGTCTGTGACCGTCCAGTTTATCTAGTGTACTGTGATGCTAAGCCAGTAAATGCATGGTGGCCAACATTTTTTCATTAAAGGTCTCATTCACCTGAAAATTACTTTTACACAGTCCTTTTGGAATCTGATGGGTCACCCCGAGTTACCAAAACATGCTGCCTTTGAAAGTGGTGTGTCACCTCCACTGGCTGTATTTTGTGTGTGTGTGTTGTTTTCTATGAATGAAAACAACACAACCAATGACCGAGAGGTTGGTGGTTCGCGTCCCAGCTCTGGCTGTCCACATGTCCAATGTTGTTTTCATTCATAGAAAACAACACAGACAAAGGAGTGACTCAGAAAAAGCCTGTCCATATTACATAATGTGGACATTGGCATCACCCATCTGGGGTTAAGCCCACCCAAGGAATGCAGGTGACACTCCTGGGCATATGTGGCTCAGTTGGTAGAGTGGGTCGCCCAATGACCGAGAGGTTGGCGGTTTGCGTCCCAGCTCTGGCTGTCCACATGTCCGAGTGTCCTTGGGCAAGACATTGAACCCAAACTTAGGCTCCCAGTAGGACTGACAGAACCTTAGAAACCTGGTGTATGGGTGTGAATGTGAGGCTAATGTAAAGCACTTTGAGCACCATGAAGGTGGAAAAGAACTATATAAGTCCAGTCCATTTACCATTTACTCCCCCCAGCCCGTCCGTCAGCGAATCTGAAGTAGCATTAGCATTAGCATCTACAAGAGGAGATGGCGCCACCGTAGCTGCTGCACAAGCTTGAAAAAAATGGCGGAGTAAACTGGTTCATAAAGAAATAGTGTTTTTTTCCTGCTAATTTTCAAAGAGAGATATTACCACTGATGTGTTTTAGCTGTCGACTTTATTGTGACCTTTGACCTTCATTGTTCAAAATCTAATGGGTTCTTCCTTGATCCATTATCTAGTTTAATCAAAATCCAGTTCGAAGTTTTTGCGTAATACTGCTGACAAACAAACAGACAAATGGACCCGGATTCAATACGTCCTTGGCGGAGGTAATAACGAAAAAGTAATACTCGTACTCATACTGCTTCACCTGGGTCTGGTTCACGGGGGCAGCAGCCTCAGCAAAGTAGCCCAGATTTTCCTCAGCCAGCTCCTCCAGGGGAATCCCAAGGCATTCCCAGGCCAGCCGAGAGATATAGTCCCTCCAGCGTTTCCTGGGTCGACCCTGAGGTCTCCCCCCAGATGGAAATGCCCGGAACACCTCCCTAGGGAGGCGTCCAGGAGGCATCCTCACAAGGTGCCCGATTCAAATAATACATAAAGAAATGAATATCTAATTAATTTTAAAAATGCAATAAATTAATTAATTCATTTCCATGTTACATGATGATGTGATAAACTGCAGTAAAGTAATTAGGTGCCTAAAAATAATCCCTGCACATGACATCGCACACATATTCCACACACACAAAAAAGTGCATCCCATGAAATGTCACGCACAGTCCGTGTCTCATGCTGTAATTGTGTCCACACA
Source organism: Siphamia tubifer (assembly GCA_020466265.1). Lineage (NCBI taxonomy): Eukaryota > Metazoa > Chordata > Actinopteri > Kurtiformes > Apogonidae > Siphamia > Siphamia tubifer. The sequence goes on from CM035790.1 coordinate 34,647,561, forward strand.
GTTTTTTTCGTCTCGTTAGCTGATGCTCATGAAGTGCTGAGCGGCATGTTTTAAACCAGCAACCTCAACCATCAGTCTGGTTTTTAGTCGGGGCTACATATTAAGGTTGAAAATGATGGGATGCAATGCTACTGCAAACTCACTGCAGGTTCTTATGAGCAGAAAAGTTTCAGGATGGCAACATTTAATGGTCAGTAAAATGTGAGAATTCAGCTAATGCCTGACAAGCATTATTTACTGATATTATTGATGCGTTTTAGACACTTGTAAATGTTGCATTTATGAGGATTCTACTGCAGAAATAAATATAGAAATGTTTAGAAAAGAATAATGGTTGTGTTTTTCTTTCCAGTATTATGAGCGATCTCGACAGCTTCGCTCCTCTTTCCTTTTTTTCCTTCCATCTTTACTCTTCAGCCAAAGACTATTGTCATCATTTTGTCACCTATTCATTCAACGAGACATTAAATGCATTATCTGAAGAATGCATTGAGATATCTGTACCAAATGTATGCAGTGGATGACGATGCTACATTGCTCTATACATCTGTCTGTCTGTCTGTCTGGACGGACGGACGGACGATTGGACATACTCTCCATTTTTATGACAGCTGCTGCTAATACCGACTCCTCATCCGTGTTCTTCTGTTCTAAGTTTTAAGCCTGTCTGTCCGTCCGTTTTCATATATAAATATGTATGTAACAAGTTTTACACAAAGACAATCTCAAATACAATTTTATTTTTCAGTTTTATCTTTATTCTTGTGTTTTTTTTCCTCCTTCACATTAGAAAAAAATCTAAATCTTACCAAATACATTGTATATGTTTCTCCTGTCTAGTCCAAATATCTCATCACACTTAAAATAAGACATAATCACCTAAAGAGATAGAGGATCTTATTTTTAGACAATAGATCTGGAAAATATAATTTCAAGAAATCTTACCAAGATAATTTTCACTTGTTCCATTGGCAGTATTTTTGGCTTGAATTATAAATAAATACATAATCTTGAATTAAGCAAAAAAAAAGAACAAATGGAAATGAAATCTATTATATCGTCAGCTTCATACCATAATTGCCTAAGCCATTTTTTTGTGTTTTCAGAAAATGAGAAAAAATGCATTTTCTAAAAGTCACATCCATATTTTTTATTGATTTTTTTCACAGAACATTCAAGTAAATGAGAAGAAAAGTATAAAAAAAGAACAAAACCCAACATAATTTGTTTTATGAAATAAAATTGGCTTAGGCAGATTATGCCTTTGATGTCGGCAGTTTTGCTTCTTCTCTTTTTTTCTTTTCAGCCATTTTGCATACATAGTCAAACAGCTGGTAGCAAAACTGCCTTAGTCAAATGAATGACTTGGCCCGGTATGTTTTTGCACTTGTTTTTTTATGAGTGTTCTGATTGGTCAATGACATAGGCAGAAAGACAGGATGATGCAGCAGTGGTAGGGGAGTAAAGTTATTCAAAAAATCTCAATTTGACTAAAAATTGACTTAGGCAATTATGGTACGAGGCTAACGATATAAAAATCATTCCTCTAGCTCACTGAAAAGTTACTCTTAACTAATTCTGTTTTATTTTAAGTGTGATGAGACACATGGACTAGAAATGAAAAAAAAAAAATACACTTGGTAAGATTTAGATTTTTGCAGTGCAGTCATTTTGTCATTATACCAACACTGCTCTAACACAAGCGAAAAATATTCCACACTCTACCTTTAACTTCAAACCCATAATATACTTTATTTTCCTTTTTGAAGTCTTAAAATGTCATGAAATGCAAATTGTAAAGGTCAACAGATGCTTTTTTTTTTTTTTTTTTTTCCATCTGTCATGTGCTGCAGTTCATCATTCTGATTCACAAACGCATGACATTCCACTCAAATGGAACTTTCTCACATCGTCTCTTTTCTCTCTTCAGTTTTCCAGCGCCCACTTTCTGCCAGACAGAAGATAATGTTTTCTGAGGTCCTTCAGATTAAAACTCACAGCACACTTCATTTTTTACATGAATGCATTTACAATTTCGTTTTCTTTCACCTGAATAGTATTTTGCTGCTTTTCAAAAAAAAAAAAAAAATCACAAACGAAGATTTTTCACACACTAGGACACGCTTGTGCTCCGCTGTTTGACTGAATTAGGTTATTGTGCTGATTTAATTTCCAGGGGGAATCACCTTGGTGGTAGGAAACATCGATGGCTAATTAACAAGAATGTCTCTTGGCGTTTTCAATAAAATGACAGTGTTCCCAGAGGTTTATTAAAACTCAAGTTCTGATAGAAAGCACGACTGTAAACAGCGGTAATCTGCAGTAACAGGTTTGGAATGGATCAAATTTTCCAACAAGTTCACAACAGGAGTGAAAAGCACAATGGTTCAAAGTACCTTCAGGAACTGTTGTTGTTTTGTTCTAAAGCAGTCAAGCAGTTTGGGTGCTTTACAGAGTTTTTAATTTGGCTTCATGAAAAACAAACATATTGTGTGTGTGTGTGTGTGTGTGTGTGTGTGTGTGTGTGTGTGTGTGTGTGTGTGTGATGCACTTTAAAATTAGTTTTTTGTTTGTTTTTTGCTTTACCACTTTGGCTCTACTTTTTATTTGGGGGATCTTTTATTAGCTTATTTTTCTCTTCTTTTCTTTCTTTTTTTTTTTTTTTTACGTATTCATACTAAAAATTATTTTAATTTAATCTAAATTATTCTTGTCTTATCCGCTGCTGTTTTATTCCATTATACACCTACTCACCTTTCATCACTACTACTGACATGCTCTGCCAACCACTATTAAAAATTGCTTTGATTTTTATCTTCTGTATTCTGTTATAGTTTCTTTACACCACTAGATTTATTCACATTCTATTTTGACCTCTTTATTTAATTTAATGGCATTTATATAGCAAGGTGAGAGCAAAACAGTATCTCAGTTCTCTATATGTCCAGTGCATCAAGTAAATTTAAAATTTAAAAACAATTATAGATAGATAGATATATTTGAATTTAATCTAATTTGCATTATTGCATTAATTGCATTGCATTATTTCGTGAAAAACCCTTTAGCGCCACCTCCCCTGAGTAGTAAGTGTTCCTAGACCGATACATGGAATGAATAGGGATAGCACAGCTAGGCTAGGAAGCAGGGCTTTGTTGGACTTAACCCTAGTGGTCATGAGTGGTATTGTAACTTTAACATAATACAGCAATAGCTTTCTTTTGATATATCATATCATGTATTATTATTATTATTATTGTCATTATTTATTGTTATTTATTATTAATAATAATAAATATACACTTGACATGTTTATTAAAGCTGTAAACAGCTGTTCTGTTGTGTTTTTTTCCTCTCATATTTCCATCCAGAGGCCAACATGCTGTTTTCTGTCATCCATCTTTAGGAGTCAGTTCTGCTGCCTGTCACTATCAGATCAACTACCCATTTCCATACACGTGAAGCGAACTCTACTTGGACAAACTACCTAAAATGCACTGACAGACACATTCACGTTTATTCTGTGCTACAGGTGAGTTAATTGCATTAAAAACTGTAATCAGACTAATCATGAATATTGATTAATCTGTGTTAATGCATTAACTTTGAGAGCCATAACTCTATTCGATTCTGTTCTGAATACTTTCCATTGATGAACATTTACTTTATGCTATTTGTGTTAACAGTTTGTTCAACACATACTACATTTGCTGGTTCATCTTAAAGAATCCTCATTCCATGAAGCATCAGCGTATTGAAGAATGTCTTCACTTCCTTCACTCAGCAAGGCCTTGATACATGATTTTTAGAGGTAAGAATGGCAGAAATGTCAGGAAGGATGAATGTAGCTCTATCTCTACACAAACGCATAACTGCTCAAGTATGACTGTTACATTTAAGAAGTAAAAAGGTGAAAAAATTCTCAGAAGAAGGTCAGATTCTTGTGTAGAATGAAAACAAAACCAGCAGAACAAGCATAAAAGAATAAGGATCCTGCTCAGGGAAGGTGTAGTAAACACATACACACACGCTGAGTTATTCAAAATAATTTTAATGTGGACAGTATAATGACACTTTACATTTTACAACAGGCACACTCTAAAAACTGAATGACCAATAGATGTTGTATAATTTATGGAAGAGGCTCTTCAGCTGCTCTCCAGTATTCTTATCATGCCATCTGGCGTGATGTTACAGGTGCTGCCAATGCAACTAGCCAGAAATATAACAATAAAAAAAAAAAAAAAAGTACAAAAACAACCTACAAGATTCATTAAGCACCAACAAATGCTAGAGACAACTTACCTCATGTTACCCACTGTGTTTCTTTTCATTTGTGTTGTTAAACCGGGCTGTCGCTGTTGTGAATGAACCATCAGCCAAATGTTTTTAATACTCAAACAAAAAAGAAAAGTCTACAAAATAAACCAACCACAAAAAAAACAACAAAAAAAAAACTACAAAAGCTTTTCTGATAAGAGATCAAATAGTCACCTCGATATCTCTCACCTGGAATGTTACATGAAGTCCAATATCTTGTTAATTATCACTGACAACAAAAAAACAGGAATATAAGTGTCATACTCTAAAGCTGCAGGAACCTTTTGGCGCCAGAAAAAGGCAGCCGTTGGAAAACGTTTTATGACTCTGGGAGTTTTCTAGACTGTGCTGAAGCTATAACTGAAGACACTGAAACGTAACACAAACACTAGTTTAAATGTAATTTTAGTTTAATACATGGGGAAAAAATGGAGATCCAAGGTATTTGTAGAACACTAAGAGCTTTATATGTTACTGTACAAGCAGCAAATGGTGTTTTACTGCTCAGCTCTGGATAAAAGGAGGGTGTGAAGTGTGAAAGAACATCCTAAATCAAAGTGTCTTTGTTTTGTACAGACTCACATTCAATATACGGATTAATTATTGACAAACCAGATAATGAGCAGACACACATATAAAGATCAATACCCTTTGTAGTTAAATCAATTAGTCCAGTGATGGTATAGTATCATTACTGCTGCTGGTGAAAACCTTATCTGGAATGTTCTTTTAATCTATGACGTATTTGAGTTGAGATCAATAAACCCTCATTATTAGCTTAGCCGCGCTAGACTCCTAGCGGCAGCAGATGTAATGTGCTACAGCAATAGACTAGCTACGCTTGACTCAGCTTTTAGCTAGATGTACCTGAAACTGGCCGACCAATCACGGTGAAGTATAGAGTCGGAGGGCGGGCCGTCTTTAAATCCAATTTAGTTTGATTTCAACCCATAGTTTTGCTGCTACAGGCGGGAAATTTTGCCCATTATAAGAAAACAAACAAAAAAAATAAATAAATAAAATTCATTAAAAATTGAAAGTTTTCCCAAATATAATAGCATCTGTTCTGGGTCACTGGCAAACTATGAACCCAATGTGATATGAATTTAACCGAAAGTTGTAAAAATGTAAAACAAAAAAATACCCGTAATAACCTACTCAGTTACAGTTACACTAGTTGATTGGTTTGCTTTGGATTTTCATTTCTACAGTTACTAAAGAAAGTGTGTTTTATCAACTGATTGATTAATAATAATAAACAAGAGGTAAACATCTAGATGTGACTACATTAAAACATGCTGATTTTAAAACTAAATTCAGATTTTCTTCAGGATGTCGGGATTTTGTGTCATCTGAACGTGGTGCACCTTTTTAGTCAATATTTTATTTTATATTTGAGTGTATTCACAATCTGAAGGTAATATATGTTATAATTTCTATTAAATGTATGTATACACAGGGAAAAGACAAAAATACAGGCACTCACTTGGTTGGAAAAATTAGAAATTGTAAAAAGCCTTTATTTCATGAGGGCCTGTAGATAAAAAAAACTTCAGGATGTTTCTGAAGAAGACGCTTGCTAACGTGTGTTGGTGGGTTTTTAACCATTCAAATCCAAGTGAGTGTGTGGACTTTTGTCTTTTTCCTATTGTTCAGTGCCTCCCCATGAGCACCTCTGATTTATTCCATACCAGTAGCTCCCTGTCAAATTGTTTTTTTCATCTTTTTATATCTACATTGTCTTGTCTCGTCATCTGAACCCGCTTTATCCTCACTCAGGTCACTGGGGCCCTAATCCAGCTACAATGGGTGAAGGCGGGGTACACCCTGTATGAGTCTCCAGTTCATCCCAGTTCATCTCAGGGCTGAAAAATAATCATGGACAATTTAGATTAACCAATTAACCTATCAGTGCATGTGTTTGGATGGTAGGAGGAAACTGGAGAAAACCCACACACACAGAGAGAACATGCAAACTCCACACAGAAAGGTCTGGTGTGGGAATAGAACCAGGGACCTTCTGTCTGTGAGGCATGAGTGTTAACCACTGCACCACCGTACCACCCTTTATTTCTACATATTAGTAAAATTGAAATGAGAAAAAGTATAATGTGATTATACCTGCCTTTAAAATTCACTTTTGGTCAACCTGTACATTAGATAAATAAAACCTACATCAAGTGACTTATATGAAATGTTGACTGTAATACCATTCAAATGAGTTGGATGTATTTTCTGTTGGGTTTTTTTTTAATTTCTCATCATCAAATTGTCATCCATAAAGGTTTTTGATATTACAGTTACAGTATTGTTATACTGTAGTTTGCATTTTAATATAGACTGCCATCTAAATCCAGCTCTAATGCAAGGTTTTCAACCAACAACAGCAACAAATACACAGTATTTATTCAAAACTTGACTCATTGTCCATCATAAAGTATTGATCTGTTAATGGTTTTCCTTTTTTTGTAGGTTAGAGGTTACCTTCTCACTACTTTATACAAACAGATATCACACAATGTATTTTTTACTGGCAGTATAACTGGTTTAATAACAGTGAACAGCTGAAAACAGCATTCAGTGTAGTAACTACAGTATACAGTAATGTTTGTATAAATATTACAACCTCTGATGACTTAATAGTTGAATAGTTTGAATAACAGTCCGTTATGTTGTGAAATAAAAAACTGAAATAGTTGGATAATTATGTAATCAGTGTGTTGGATATACCTGTACATACAGTATTTATATATCTGTAAGTTTGTTAATCAGTTACATAACCTGCGTCAGTTGTGCTCTTGATGTATTTCTTTTCGCTTTTTAAGACTTGTAGAGACACAAATGCACTGGCCGTTCACTCTTCCCACTTTTATCGGCGCGCAGCTTCGTCCTCGTCTGCTCGAAATAGACACGAGTACAACTTGGCAGGCGTGAGCATCTTTTCATTTTGCTTGGCTGGGAATTTAGTGCAACAAATAATCAATTGCACCAGAAAACCTTGATTATTAAAAACATTTTGCCAACTGTGGCGTTAATCCCAGAGTCCTGATGTGCTGTTTCACTTCTCGGTGCATTACATTTGGCAGGAAAAGAAGTGAAGAAGAATATATATATATATATATATATATATATTTTTTTTAAGATTCACCTTATTTCTCATTTTCAACAAATACCAAAATAGCAGTTTCATATTGGTATGTTGCAATTCTTTTGGCTTATGTCGTGGAAGCTTTTCAATCAGAACTGGAGAGAAAATGTAAAAAGAAGAAATTGACCCTTTGCTAAGCCCCTCCCCTAAAATGCTAACTGTCCAATCATACATCGGCAACTAGACAAAGGACGTTTCAGAAGTGTGGGCTGAAGCAGTGTGTGGACGGAGGCTATAGATATAAATGTTACATATTTTGTCACATAAAGTGTGATCAGTGATTAATGCATGGTATTTGACACGACACTACTTTTTAAATTTTTATCTCTAATTAGTCATAATTTAATCAGATGTAGCTAAAGGGGACACAATGACATTATGTACAATCGTTTAGTCATTTATATTTTGGAACCTGTTCATCTGATGGGAGATATTTTTTCATTTGTATTTTTTTTTTTTGTGACAGTAAAAGCAAATTACAACTATTAGTGTATTATAACAATTAGTGATAACATTTCATATTACAAAGAATGAAGGAGGATCATCACTGACCATGGACGCTAAAAAGTAGATGAAAATAAAACAATGTCTTGTGGGGATTTTAGTTTGTGGATGTCTGTAAATATAGGGACATAGAAAGAATAGAAAGGTAAATATTTATTTAACAGATACTTTCCTTTTGTTGTTAACGTTAGCTAGCATAAAACGGTTATTAACAAACAATGAAATGCATGTCTGAAGTCAGTTTTGCTGATATTTCTTTGATGTGGTATTCATTATTTATTCAGCCTCATATTTATACATAACCACCTAACTTAGAGTTAGCACGAATGACTAAACAACCTAACATTAGTCAGTATCTTAACTTACAGTAGGTTTGATGAAACTAACATTATACTGTGTAATTATACTAGCTCTGTTAGTATTTTTTTAACCTCTCTACTATTTCATAGCTGTTAAAACCAACAAACATTCGTCGTTGTTTTATTTGTAATCTTTCTCAACATGGAAACATTGACCATTAAAAACCAGAGTTGGAAAGTAACTGAGTAAAAGTACTTTGTTACTGTATTTAAGTAGATTTTTTAGGTATTAATTTTCCTGGCAACTTTTTACTTTTACTCTACATTTGTTCATTAATATCTGTAATTTCTACTCATTACATTCTCAGGATAGACTTGTTACTTTTTCAAACTAAACAGATGTGACAGTATGAAAAATAAGTCACCAGTGGAAATGTGACTTTATATATTATAGTTATATGACTACTTTCTCACAATTTTGACTTTTTATCTCATAATTTGGACTTCTAATTTCACAATTTTACCATTTTATCTCACAATTTTGACTTTTTCCTCTCAGAATTATGCATTTTTTAAAATCTCATTTGTATTTTTTTTTTTTAATCTCATGATGACTTTTAAATTTTTTTATCTCAAATGTAACTTTTCCCCCCCTGTTTTTCCTAAATTCCCTGCCCATACCCACAAACCTGAGTACAGTGACCCTATCAACCACATTTACTAGTCACTTTTAAATGCTTTATTTTAGATACTTTTGAAACTTTTTGAATTTTTCCTGGTTAAATGAGTATAATTGCATTCATGCCAAAAAAAAAAAAAAAAAATTTTATACTTTATTACAATTGTGAATGTTTTGACTTTTAAGGTGTTGAATCAGTACTTCTACTTTTACCAAAGTATTTTTTCACATTAGTAGTTGTACTTTTACTTAAGTACAGAATGTGAATACTTTTACCACTGTACCTCTGTTAAAAACACTGATGTCCTATGTGGAGCAACAGTAACTATCAGGGTCAGGGGTTAGCGAAGGGTCATTTCTCTGTACATAGTTATTGCTGTACATCCATTATCCATCTGGACTTCTGTGGGTCACTGAAGACCTGTAAAATATAATCCATTTAACTGATTTACAAACAACTTTGACATGTCTTGTGTTAACTCAGTGTACAAGAAAACAAATCAATTTGCAGTGTTTGGGAAGTGGATAATATAAATCCATAAAAAATACAATTCTTTAATAAACTCTACCAAATTCACCCAATTCCAGTCTCCATTGGATTCATAATACTCTTAAAGCATCATTGAAACTCTGCTTAATCTGTGCAATAAACAAAAACGTTCATTGTTCATCATTCGTTGCTCGTCCCATAAACAACACTAATACAAACCCACCACTTTTAACCCTTGTTGATGCTGTTCAGACCAGATACGTTAAATAAAAGTTAGATTTGGATGTAAAACACTGAAATCACATACATTTGAATGTGAGCCAGAGGGTTATGCATGATGAAAACTGAGTGCACCATCTCCACGGTGAGCACATTAGGGGCATAATGGATTACTAATAATAGGACCAATCACTATTCTAATATGGGGGCTTCATCTACAGTAAGTTCTACGATAATCACGTACATGCTGGTACTGATGAGAGGCACTATTACACCGATACAACACAGTTTCGACACTCTGCTGCTACTGAATGTTTCTATTAATCATGGAATTATGTACCAGTAGGGCTTCTGTTGGCAGTGACTTGAATGCATTTCCTTCAAACGGTGACATTTACACTTTAAAATTGACATTACATCCACAAACTTTAAATGGACTTTTAATAGGATCTACTTTATCTGATTGAATAACACTTTTCACAGACTGAATCCTCTATATTTTACACACGCTGAATGATATCAACCTGAATAACTTAGTGTGTATGAGAGTTATGTCTCAACAGTGTTTTTAACCAAAACTATTGAAATGTGTCTAAAATGCACAAAGTTGTCTTAACTAATTATACCTTATTTGATTAGTTTGATCAGTTAGTTGTTAAGTTTTGAGGAAAAAAATTTAGTTTGAGGGGGAGAAAAGGAAAAATTGTCTGATTCTAGTTTCGTAAAATGGAATATTTTCTGATTTCTTCACTCCTCTGTGCCAGATAACTGAATATTTTGGGTTTTCAACAACATGTTTTAACACTTTCTGATACTTTATAGCTCAAACAACTAATCAGTTCATCAAGAAAATGACTGACAGATTGATGAACATGCCAAAAGTAGGACAATACTATAATGATTCCCTCAAATATTGCATGTAAATATGTTTAAATCTTTGTCTTTATGTGGATGTGTCCTTTTATACTATGACAATTTTCCTAAAATTACATTAAAACTGCAAGATATCACCATTGTTACAGTATGACCCCTGTTTCAAGATAACATATATGACCCAAAACCTGGCAATACACAGCCTGAAATTAAATTCTAATACATTTTAATCAACCTTCAGATTTGATCTCACTTATTCACAGCCAACGAATACGGTATTTAAAAATATGCAGGTAATTTACCACCTCTGGACAGGTGATTCAAAAAGTGATTTTTGCCCGATGCACTTATAGGAATTGATTTTTTCCTCTTCTGTAAGCACTGGCAGCCATGTTCATAAAATACACCGTCTATAAATTGTCAAGTGAAGCAGTTCATCAGTAACCAATTAACCACAGGCTGCTCAGCCTTGATTAGTCAAATGAAGAAGATTTCCATATTTAGACATTGATTTGATAGAAATTACATGAAACACTTTTCCCTCAGTCCGTTTATATCTGAATGAATACTGTTACCTTCACCGCTCCTGTCACGTGTGTTATGACCTACAGTAGCTTTTCTGGTTTTATCCCATTACACAGACGTGGATGTGCCTTTCTTTAGACACCAGTGATTGGCTTCACCTTTTCGGCGTTGTCTTAATCACTGCACATTTCCCAGTCCACGCTGCTCCCTCGTAACACCACCCACGGCCAGCAGCTCCTGTTTTGCTTAAATGCAGCCTCGTGCAGCTTTTTTTAAGCCCCGTGTTTAATGGGTCCCTCATACTGTCACTTCTGTCTTGCTGTTGGTGACAAAGTACGGCTGTGGAGGCAAATAGCGGGTGGTGTGCAACTCCTTCTCTATGATGCACAGTTTCTTGGGGCCGTAGGGTTGCCGCAGCCCTAACGTGTCCCTACTCTCCCAGGATCTGAGCATGGCCGGGCTGGTGGCGGTGCTGGAGCTGTAGTACAGCGACTGCGAACTGTGGCTCTTGGAGGTTTTGTGCTTGTGTCCGTTCTGCTTGGATGACTGCTGTCTGGGCGGGCTGTAAGGATTGCTCGGCTCTGGTTCCATGTCCATCGGTTCCATGGGAAGGCTGCCCTTGGTCGCCATCTCCAACAGTTGCCGTCGGTTACTGTAGAAGCTGTCATTAGCTTTTTCAGCTAAAAACAAATAAAGACAAAAAATTGATTGTTGTTATTTTTTTTTTACTCTTCCTCTTGTTGGATGTTAGATCTACATATTTTAGTCGTCAGTGTAGGAAAGGTTTTATTCTTCCTTTAATACAGTGATATTTTGTTTTTTAAATGAAATTATGCATTTGTAAATATTTCCCTGTAGTATACATAAAATAAATGCTCTGCTTGGGGATGAATTCTTCATTAATTCAACCCCACAGGTCCTTCTTCAACAGTATTTCTGAGTGATGGCACTAGAAAAGTTGTTATGAGCACTAGGCCTTTAACTGCACATGACTCCAGCTCTGTCGGATTCAACCAACCATGGGGAGTAATTATGATGTTGACATTGGTGGGGACGTAATTTAACGACTTCCTCGCAAGGGACAGCAACAATAAATAAATGAATAAATAAGAACACGGCTAAAAGTATTAAAATAACGTGTCATTTTGTTTTTGTCAACAAAAATTAAGAGACATTTTAGGATTTTTTTTTTTTTTCTCAAACCACATTTTGTCAGATTTTTATTGGTCATCTATAACTGTATTACATATTTAATTATAATTATTATCACTAGACCGACGTTTACGTCTAGTTTCGTGTAATTTTATGTCTTGTGATTAAGGTTTGTTGATGACAATATTTAGTCATGATGAGGCGCAATGTCAATGAATGGTTTATTTTTTAGATTCTTCATATATAACGTGAAGTGCATTAAGTGGGGTCAAAATCAGATAAAAAGTCCAAATCATTAGATAAAAGTCAAAATTAGAAGACAAAAAGTCTAAATCTTTAGTAAAATTACAAATTATGAGATAGAAAGTCAAAATTCGCAGTCACTAAGAACCAGAATTAATCGATATATTATGGTACTGTTTTTTGGAGAAAATGAAAGACTTTTAAGTGCACCTTATACTTTTTGTTTCCCAAATATCATGTAATTTCCACGTCAAAAATTGGTATGGAGATTTTAGAAACATCCAAATATTGGTCTGGACACGTCCATAGCGTCCATATGCAACTTTACACCCATGTAACCAACAACTGAATATTTTAGGTGATTGGCTCAAAGTTTGGACATATTTTCTGCTGATGCTGAAAACACTGGTCTACAGGTAAAATGCTTCCAGAATAAAACTAATGACATTTTACCACATGTGTGTTACTGATAAAGAAAACTCAAGTCGTAAATGCTGGTTGGCTCAAGTTTCCAAGATAAGTCTGGGGTCAAAATCTGAAATTTTGAACAAGAGAATAGGTTTTAGTCCAAAGGAATATTTGTGTTAGATCTACTTTAAAACACTGTCTGCACATTATGATCCATTCACTTTACAGGTTCTTTCTAGTGGAATATTTACAAATCCATTGTATACATGTACATAAACCACCATATATGTGACCCACCACCACGAAACCAGGCATAAGTGTCTGGAAATCAAAACTGAGTTATCTGTGTAGATTGGTAGAGTGGAAACTAAGGTTTAAGATGGTGAAAAAATATGTTTCTATCATAAGTAGAACCAAAGTTATGGTCATTTTAATATCCACAGTTGGACCTATTATGCAATTTGCATATTTTTAGATATTGTCCGTTAAAGTTTTGGATTGTTTTGGGGTAGGAAGTCCTTAGCAATGCATAATAATTCGTATCCGATTGACAAAAAATATTCACAGATGTTAAAGGACACTCTGATGGACATGTCACAGAAGTTCTATATATTATAATAATAGGACAGAATTGCAACGTATTATAATCATTTGGCTTACGCCATTGGACAAGAGCATTCAATATAAGCTTTTACCTCGTACCGAACACTTGGATGTTTACCCACGGAACGGAGATCGGTTTGTTCGGCGAAAAGAGGTGGAAGTCGTCTTTGTCTTTGCTCCAGCAATACCTGAACTTTTGTCACCGCTTAAATAATTGACCCAATAAACACCTTTATTGATTGGATTTCAATGTAATGACCACAGGAACTGAACATAGAGGTGTTACGGTACCGTTTTTTGATAAGGTGTAAACACAAATAAGAAATCACCTTCCAGCCTAAATTTGGCTGCAGCTCTGAACGGGTCAGCGCGACTTATGCCTGGTTTCGTGGTGGCGGGTCACATATGTGGAATAACACACCATCATATATATTAAAATATGAACGAACCAGCACTAAAGTAATTTTGTTTTCTGATTCATCTCCTTAAAATAAGCATATTTAATGTCTGAAGCAGATACTTTGTAAAATAATTGTAGCCCAGTGTTAACAATTACTATGTCATACGCAGAGAAATACCTGTTGGAAGTGTTGACATTACATGTACTAATATGATATAAGTAGTGAAGTGAAGCCTTTTTAAGACCTGTTTAAGGTGTATTTTTAAGACCCTTTTTAAAAAATTAAGTGAAGAAAAAACTAAAATAAGTTGTAGAAATCAACTTGATTTTTGCCAAAATTAATATAACATAGCTTTACAGCACTTCTAGTGTTCAAATTCAAAATGTATGAACTTTTAATGTCTTTTAAAGTCTAATAATCATTGGTTTAACAAAGTAGGATTCCTTTAAATACAGGAAAAATCTGAAGAAACACAAAACACAGAGGGTATTTTTATAATAAATGATGATGATAAACTGCTGAAGAAAAAACAAATGGGGAAAAACTATTTTAAAATGTCTTTATTTTAATATCCAACATTTTTTAAACACATTTTTTTTCAACCAAATACCTTCCCGTCCAATAAAACTAAACATATGCTTGTAAATAGAGTGTGTGTGAAGGGTCAGTTAACACTTGATTATTTGCGTGCTGATTACAGGACATGTTATTCATTTGCAGTCATTTTCTCAGAAGAGCCACTGGAGTGTGAATTTATGTCTCTCGTCAGTTGTGACACTGTATGAAAACATTATTCGCTTCAGCACTAATTGAACGTGAGCCTCACAAGCTCCAGTGTATTTGACTGAATCGTCTGTTTGATGACCTTTAATGACTTCTCTTCATCACCAATGGGTTCTGTGGCTGTAATTTCCACTCCTTTGTAAAGGAGCAGGGACACGACATGTAGAGATACTTCCATATAATACTTCAATAAAAGTCGTCAGTGGAACTCACTGGATGTGTCGTAGGAATGTAGAGGTTCACGTGTAGATGCAACTCATTTGTGTTTTGATTGCTCCTGATTGTCTCCTGTCCCTTGTCTCATTACTTGAGATTTGCTCTATTTTTATTTTCCCTAATGATTGGTTTGTTTGACGGCGCCTGACAGTAGATTAGCAGTGTCGACGCTTCAGCTGCTCTCATGAATCACAAAGAGATTAAGGTGTTTTAATTGATTGGACCTTGTACATGGAGGCTGATAGATGCCAATCCTGCCATGGACAGGCCTGTCAAACTGTGTGAGCTCTATCTCTCTCTTCCTCTCTCTCTCTCTCTCTCTCTCTCTGTCTCTGTCTGTCTGTCTGTCTGTCTGTCTCTCTCTGTCTGTCTGTTTCTCTCTGTCTGTGTGTCTCTCTCTCTCCCTGTCTCTGTCTGTCTCTGTCTCTCTGTCACTGTCTCTCTGCCTTTCTCTGTCTGTCTGTCTCTCTCTCTTTCTGTCTGTCTGTCTGTCTGTGTCTGTCCATCTCTCTCCGTCTGTCTGTCTCTCTCTCTGTCTCTCTGTCTCTCTCTTTCTCTCTCTGTGTCCCTCTTTCTCACTCTGTCTGTGTGTCTGTCTGTCTCTGTCTCTCTGTCTCTGTCTGTCTATCTGTCTGTCTCTCTCTCGCCATCTGTCTATCTCTCTCTCTGTCTGTCTCTCTCTCTCTCTCTCTGTGTCCCTCTTTCTCACTCTGTCTGTGTGTGTGTCTGTCTCTGTCTCTCTCGCTCTGTCTCTCTCTGTCTGTCTGTCTCTCTCTCTCCATCTGTCTATCTCTCTCTCTGTCTGTCTGTCTCTCTCTCTGTCTCTGTGTGTCTCTCTCTCTCCGTGTCCCTCTGTCTCACTCTCTCTGTCTGCCTGTCTGTCTCTCTCTGTCTCTGTCTCTTTCACTCTGTGTGTGTGTGTGTGTGTGTGTGTGTGTGTGTGTGTGTGTGTCTCTCTCTCTCTGACTCTCTCTGTCTGTCTGTCTGTCTGTCAAATCAAATCAAAAGGTGCTTTACTCTCTCTCTGTCTGTCTGTCTGTCTGTCTCTCTCTCTGTCTATAATTTAAACAGAATTATAAATACCACCAGATATGAATCCCTTCACTCTCTTATAATGAACACATGTTCTTCTACTTTCATACATAAGTTTCAAAAGTTTCGATGAGTAAAAGGAGAGACTTGTCTCAGATAGGGTTGAAATCTTGTTAAAATCACCTGTTGTCAGTCATCGTTACTTCAGCACAACCTGTTTATTACTCAATTAACATGTACTCTATCACCATAACTAGTTTGTGACTTTTTTTTTTCCTGAAAGGTGTTATTCTGTAATTTGCAGCACATACTGAAAAGTAATTTTAACACTCTGAATATAGACTTAGTACAAGGAATAATTGTGCAGCACCTTGATAAGTGGTGTTATCTGAATGCACAGTAGACTTGAGAGATTTTGTTTCATCATAGCTATTATTGTCTCAAATGCCTGCTGTGCCAACTTTCAGATGTTTTATATGTGAGGAACAAACTTTTATCTATAAATACACCTTCAGTCCCACGTTGTCTATTGATGGAATAAGGGTTAAGTGACACGTTGACATTTCTGCTACCTGGAAATACGGCAGAGACTAAAACCAGACAAGTTCCTTGTTGATAAAAACATATCATCTATTAAATGTCTGTCTTTTGTTGTCAGCTGTGAGGTCTACATGAGCACTGGGACACTGGCCTTATTTTTCTTTTTACTTTTTCACTTTATTACATTTCAGAAGTTGTACATTTTTACTTTTACTTAAGTAAAGGAGTTGAATCAGTACTTCGACTTTTCACACAAGTAGCTGTACTTCTACTTCAGTACAATAGGAGTACTTTTACCCCCTCTGCTTTGAAGTATTGAAAAATGTCTGACAATGTGATTTTGTTTAAAATACGTAGGAAGTAAATGACAAATAGCTTTTAAAACTTTTTACATTAAGAGAAAGTCTTAACTCAGTAGGTGTATAAATCTAAATAAGATAAAACTGTACGCTGTAATAATCTGTATTATTATTTCACATATTAACACCTGACCTTTTTTTTAAATTTTTTTTACTCTTAACTATATCCAGTTTCTACTGTAAAACAGCAGATGAAAAGCATTGAGTTACTCCAGACTTAAGTATTGGGATTTCCACAGAAAAACCCAAGTTCTTGACACAGAAATCAATGAACAAGCTATTATTGGAGATCAGGGAAGGTGCTCATTTTTCAAAACATGTTAGAATCTGTTAACACATTGTAAATAAAAAAAAAGAATCCTTTAAGATATATAGATTTATTTGCCAATGTTAGATGGAGATTTTTTTTTATTACATTTACTTATTGGTAAGTAACATAGAAATGAATATTCCACCAGCTCAAAAAAACACAAGGAAAGACAAAAATAAATAAAGGTTTGATTCTCACACATTCTCACTCCCAACCCATCACATACTGACACTTTTCCTACTTCACAACATCTCACCTATATTGTCATTTTTTTTTGTATTTTCTGTGTTGATCCCTGATGCTGTTAGGCTACCGCAGGTGTTGAAAACAGAGTTCAAGGGGTCATAACAAAGCAGCGGTAGATGACGACTTAGGTGTGAACATGAGTTCTGATCCGATAATAAAAAGCTAATTCTTTGTTCATGATAAACAGCGTCTTACCCACAGCCTTGAGCGTTGCATACTTGTTGAGATCCTTGAGCGGCTTCTGTTCTTCATAAGGGCTGGTAATTTGTCCCAAAGCCGGGTAAGGCTGCGTTATCAGAGTCGAAGCATTGTTCATTTGGCCGCTGTCTAAAGGAGGGAAAACATACATGTTGTTATTTCACAGCTCTGTAATCCCTGGACCATTAAATGATTGACAGAAAATTCCAGTTCTTTGAAAGTGGAGGCTTTTATTGGTCCTTCTGAACAACCAAAAAATGTTTTTCACAAATATATTTCCATGTGTGACCTTCAATTTTGCAATTGACACATCAGGTCTCAATGCTCAAATATTAGTATTTTTGAACAAAAACAAACATAATATAACACAAACATGTTTACGGAATTGGTTGTTCCTTTTCGAAATTGGCAAAGTTGTGTCTTCTTCCTCTTTAATTTAATCTTGCAGTGTCACTGGATAAGACTCCAGTGAATGAATTTCTCCCTCTGGTTGATTATCCGTGTATTGCATGTATCTACAGTCATTTTATACATCACGTTTTTCAACAAAAAAAAAAAAAAGCAATGGCCACTTCCACACACCTGTGGCACAAAATAATGGTTTATTAATTACATGAACTCATTCACCTCTTTTCTTTAGTTTATTTTTTTTTTTAACTCATTATCCTCTTGTTACACTGCCCTGTAATTTTTATTTTAAAAAGTATTTGCTTCAGACATTAAATGTGCTAAATTAGAAAAAAAAAATACTTTAGTTCTGTTTAGCTCATGTTTTAATATATATGATGGTGTGTTATTCCACATATATATTCTTTTGCAAATTGTAAGAATTTCCTATTTTCACCCAAAACTTACAGTATCTTGGAAACTTGAGCCAACCAACATTTAAGACTTGAGTTTTCTTTATTAGTAACACACATGTGGGAACATTTCATTAGTTTTAGTTCAGAAGCATTTTACTTGTAGACCAGTGTAAGTATTTCCACACACTGGGTTAATAGAACATCATGCAGCATTGAATCGGGACCCCCACCCCCGCACTATGTCATAAGATGATTCCAAAAACATTTTACTTGTAGACCAGTTTTACCAGCGTACTGTGGTAATATATGGCAAATGCTTCAGGTCATTATTTTGTGTATTGTTCTACCACAGTACTGTGGCAATTGATTAATTAAACAAATGATAAAGTCCTGATAATATATAGTACAGAATAGGCATTGCTGTTCTAAATACTCTATTTGTTGTTTTATGGTGCATTCATGTGCAGTGGGACTTCTCAGTTCTGTGTCAGTTCAGTGCTGTGGTCCAGTAGAACATTGTTCCAGTGGTTGAATTATATCAATGTTGGATTTACCTACTTTTGTCTTGCCTTACCCCTGTCCTTTTGAAAACCTTTAGAGCAAAAAAAAAAAAAAAAAAAAAGCTACTCTAACCAGGAAGTGAACACAGGTTTACAGATAACACTCTGAGACATTACTGAATACACTGAATATTCACTGTATCGCTGATAGACTTATTCAACACATCTTGGTCTTGGTAATTTTTGGGATGTACATGATTGTCTTGATGTGATATATTGAGAGCGTTGATTGGCTCTGTATTATAAACAAACTCATATTTCATCATTTCATCAACTACTCAGAAAAGGATATCATACTCATCTGGAACTCACTCCCCCCAACCATCCGTCACTCTTCTGACCTCAACACTTTTAAATCTCTTTTAAAAACTCATTTATTCAAGATTGCTTTTAATGTTTGATTACTTTTATTCTGTCTGTTTTAATGTGTGATTGCTCTGTTTTCTATTGTTTGTTTTTGTTTTTTTATTGTAGTCGGACTCTTATCGTTCTATTTTTTTTACTTCATGTAAAGCATCTTTGAGTGCCATGAAAAACGCTATACAAATAAAATATATTATTATTATTATTGTTATTATTTTAGAAGGCTTGAAACCTCATGTATCTAATATGATACGTTTGGCATTATAGGGTTAATTTTGAGCTTATTTTCTGACTTTTACACATCCGAGGTCCATCTTTAGAATGAAAATCATCCTGATAGAAAGACGGATGTGAATATAGAATAATTGTGTCTCTAACTCTGTAGTGTCACTCTGCCTAAAGTAGGCCTTTCTGGGCACCCAGCTGGAAAGCCATGACTGCTCTTTGTAAACTGTACTAATCCTACAGTAGACATCTGGTAAATTAACGGGTGCACAGCAAATAGACTGGCCCCCTGCCTACTGGCACGACAGAGCAAACAGATGTTCAGAGTGTCTTCTCCTTGTTTAAAGTGGAGGAGATTAGTGGAATGTACCAATTCACAGGCGACACTCTGAGGACGGCTGCTCACTCCTCCATAAGTGTAGTTATATATATCCCAGTAAAGATATCACCACGTTAAGGGATCAATAGGCCACATCATCGGCTAATGGTTTCTTTCAAACAATAGCTTCCTCTGAGAAGTTCTAAATATGGATGCAGTGTGATTTAAGCACCAGTGCGATGTATAAATTAGAAAGTGTACATATCTTGTTGAATTTGTACATACCCTGGCATATTTGCACAACAACAGTAATAATATTTGCAGTCAATGTTTTACCACTATGGCAGTATTTTGTATCTTGCACAATTTTATTTTATTTTTTCACACCTTATTACACTGATTCTTAGCACAGAGTACTTTATTTTATTTTACCCATTTGTTTTCCCTCAATATTTTATTTCCTTGATTTGCTTTTAATCTACTCTAATTGTTTTCATTGCACAGTTTATGTCCTTTGTTTCCTTTTAGTTAAGTCTAATTGTTTTCATTGCACGGTTTATTTCCTTGATTTCCTTTTTAGTTTATAGTCTAATTGTTTTAATTGTCTCGTTTATTTGCTTTATTTCATTATAGTTTCGTTTAATTGTCTAAGTAAGAATGTCATCGCTCACTACTAATATGTATATGGCAATAAACTTGTCAAGTCTTAAAGAGCAAAAAAAAAAAACCCAAAACAAATAAAATCTGACATCCTGCTGACAGTTGACAAACTTTAAAACACACTGAGTCCACTAGTCCTTGGTCTAAAATCTGACTGATAAAAACAGATTAATAATACAGAAAATAGGTTAATTAGGCTCTTATTCCCTACTGGTCAGCACTGAAGTTTATTGCTGTGCTAATTAATTTGGAAAGTCTCCAATTATCAATGCTGTCTCATGAAATGTGGCTATTATGATCAGATTCAGAAGACGTTTACTGTAGAAAAGGACTGACACTGTTTTCACCTTGTGATAAAGTCATTTTTTTATGTAACTTTATCTAAGTCGGAGCTCCTTTATTATTAAGCTTTATTGTAAGACATATTAAAAACTAAATATGGAGGAACACCGACAGCACGGTCACATGTACACATGAGTTATTACACTCTCTCACTGATGGATTGTCCTCATAAACCACAAATTACACCATAAAGTTGTTAAAGAAACTAGTTGCTAAAGTTTTACAGGCTGATGACCTTTATCACAATTTTAATGGATTTCAATGTGATGTAGTTAACAGCCTCATTTAACCACAGGCTGAAAAACTGTCTAAATGTCTGTTTTCACTTGTCAGGTTCCTTTTTTTAGCTTGTTGACCTGTTTTAGTTTCATATAATTTACAGTAAGTGGGACATAGGCACAGGCTCACATTTATTGTAATCTTAATGAGAAGTAAGAGCAGATTTTCTGCTTTTGTGGAAATATATTTTGTTGTATATTGTACAGATTTTAAAGCCTCATAGGGTAAATTGGTTCTTTGTGGTTTGAACATGTACGGTTTGAATATGTAAGATTTTATATTATTTTACTTTATTTGAAACCAGGGATTCTTAGTGTCAGTCTGATATGTAACGCTGCTCTACAATTTTTTAGAAAGTATCTGTTTCAGACATTAAATGTGCAAAAGTGCTGGTTATCTCATGTTTTTAATGTATATGATGGTGTGTTATTGGACATATATGCTGGTTTATGTACATGTATACAATGGATTTGTAAATATTCCACTGGAAAGAACATGTCAAGTAGCCCAGTAAACTAGCGATACTCCATAGAGACTCAGCATGGGCCGGTAAAATTTGACCGGTCCAATCACAACGCTCCATTTGTGTAGTGAGATTGTAGGGCGGGGCTTAGCACAATGACGACAATGAAGGGTACGAACTTATATACAGTCTGTGGTCGGATAAGCAGCTTGTAAATCAGGGGTCTCAAACATGCGGCCCGGGGACCAAATGAGACCCGGCAAATGTTCCAATGCGGCCCGTGGGATGAAACTCCAAAGTGCAAAAAATTCCACAGTTAAGACTGTGGAACTGATTTTAATTCAGGTTCCACATACAGACCCAGATTATCTACAGTCAAATTATAGCAGAATAACCTAAAGAAAAGAATGACTCCATATTTTCAATCTCATTGTGATGTGAAAATAATATACATTATGCCCAAAAATAATGACAACATTAAATTTCTGTCTTTGTTATAGTGCAAAAAATAACATTAAATTAGGAAAAGCTTTATACTTATGAACTATCCTGTAAGAATAAAATGTGAAAAACCAGTACATATATATGAACAACCTGAAATTTCTAAAGAAAATTAAACACAATTTTAACAATTTAGTGTCTTTGTAGTAGATTTTATTTATAATGTACATGTGTAAATGATGAACTGAGGCATAATATTGTTAGAATTACACATATTTTTATTGAGATATTTCAGTTTTTTCAGGTTATTCACACCTTTCATGTTGGATAGGAAGTATCTTCATGAGGTAATTGTGTTTGTTTGCACTAAAACAAAGACAAAAATTTTGAATTGTCACTTTTTTCTCAGTTATTATGCTAATATTTGAGTAGTCTGGCTCGCTTGAGATCAAATTGGTTTGAATATGGCCCCTGAAAGTCATGAGTTTGAGACCCCTGCTCTAGATGAAGTGTATTTGTTAGACGTATTCACACAGAGCGAACGTTTCCTGTGGATTCGATTTGGAAACTAATCCATTCAGGACTGTTTTTCATGCAGCTTGTGTAATTATTTTACTGGTCTGGCCCACTTGAGATCAAATTGGACTGATTGTGGCCCCTGAAAGTTATGAGTTTGAGACCCCTGATGTAAATGGACCGGTTGGATATTTTTCCTCTGTTGTTACCAGTGTGTTAACGTTAATTAGCCTAGCCTATAGCATGTTAAAACAACCAGATAGACGCTAGTTTAGACTTGTTTTCATTGCTCTGTCCATGTCACATTGTTCGTTACTCTGATTGGTCATAGCGCTGGCCTATTATGTACAGAGCAGTTGGACGCTTAAGCTCAGTCTATGGATCATGTCCAGATTATGAATTCATATCATAGTCGGACTTGCCAGGCTACATGTAAAATGAATGGACCATGATGTGCAGACAGTGTTTTGAAGTAGATCTGAGACTAACTATTCTCATGTTAATTCTAAGAATTTCACATTTTGGCCCAAGACTTAACATGGAAACTTGAGCCAACCATCATTTAAGACTTTAATTTTTTTTTTTTATCAGTAACACAGATGTGGTAAAATGTCATTAGTTTTAATCCAGAATCATTTTACTTGTCGACTACATCAGTATCTATACTTATATACAAACAGTTTATCATATTAGTCCAGTGTGTAGTTTAATAAATATCAAGTGGATTAGCTGCCTGTTAGTTTATTTCAATATATATATATAAGCCCAGTCAGTACATATTCCTTCCTACAGCCAAATCACTTATGGTCAACTAA
The DNA here is from genome assembly GCA_020466265.1 of Siphamia tubifer. Classification (NCBI taxonomy): domain Eukaryota; kingdom Metazoa; phylum Chordata; class Actinopteri; order Kurtiformes; family Apogonidae; genus Siphamia; species Siphamia tubifer. The sequence goes on from CM035790.1 coordinate 34,670,892, forward strand.
CACAGTTTTTGAACAGCTGTGTATTTCCTGGGTCATGGAAATCCCATCCTGTGCACAGACGCCTATAGTTGGAGGTGACTCTCTGCAGTGTCATCTATGCTGTTGTCAAAGTCACAGTTTTTGTGTCACTAGCTGGAAGAAAGTAGGCCACGTCTGCTGACTTGTAAGGTTAAAGACTCCATAGTTGTTGCGGGAAATAAGCGAGTTAACACTCCAGACACAGACACCTCCCTGAAACTCATAAAAGATTTAAGGAAGTATTTTGGGAACTGGATGCCCCAAAATAGTAGGAGAAGGGCGTTCTTATTTACAGGCAGCCTACTTTCAATTTACTAATAAAAATACTCCTGTGACTTTCGGTCAGTGTCATTAAACTTAAGCATGTACACATTAATACTACTTTATGATTTATTTTTCCTTTAATGCACAGGTTTCAAACTCATTTTCATTTAGGGGCCACATTGAACCCAATTTTATCTCCAGTTTAATAATCTATAAATGATGATAATTCCAATTTTAATTTATTATATTGCAAAAAAAACCATTAAACTGTGACATTTCGTGTAAAAATGTAACTTTAAGAAAAATAAGTGTAATGCTAAGGTATATTATGCCTCAATTTAGCATTTCTCCATGTGTATTATGGATCAGTTCTACAATGACACTAAAAACGTAGTAATAGAAAAAGAAAATGTTCAATATTCTGCTTAATTTTCTTTACGCATTTCAGCTTGTTATGTGTTCAAGTTATTCACATTTTATTGTTACGAGATAGTTTGCAAATATAAATAGTTTACTAATTTGACATTATTTTTTTGCATTATAACAAAGACAGAAATTTGAAGTTGTCATTATTTATAGCCATAGTATTTTTTTTCACATTAAACTGAGAAGCAAATATGGAGTCATTATTATATTTTGTAGGTTATTCTGTTATTATTGTACTTGGTCTGTATGTACAATATGAGCTAAAATCAGTTCCACAGCCTTGACTGTGGAATTTTTACACTTTACAAATTCATCCCAGGGGCCGCATTGGAGCTTTTAACGGACCGCATTTGGCCCCTGGGCCGCATGTTTGAGACCCCTGCTTTAATGTAAGGATGATCAGGCCAGAAGATCAATGAGGGTGTTTGACTAATAATTATAGAGTTTGAAGAAGGAGGATTTGCTCCTGGTTCTAAGGAAATGATCACGTCAGAGGTTTGTGTTTTGCAACAGTTAACACATATTCACATATTAATTTATTCTTATTTGTTGTTTCCACAGATTGGAGTTTTAGGATAGTTTCTAACAAAGGAAATAGGAAATACCAAAGACATACTCAATATTAGTGCTGTCAAACCATTACAGTTTTTAAGGAGATTAATCAGAGTTGCTGTGGGTTAATTTTGATTAATGATGATTAAATGTAGGGCTGGGCGATTAATCGAAAATGGACCCTCGATCTCGATTCAGGCACTCGGCGATCTCATTTTTAATAAGATCGAATTACGGCGATTCTACGGCGTCTGTCCGTCTCCTGTTCATGCCGCTGATGCGCTACTCTGACACGGCACTCGCAATGGGAGCATTAGCTACAGGATAGCGAACCGTGGAGACGCAGCAGCCGAGAGCAGCCCACCAAAACGTTTTGAGACAAGAAAATAGAGGAGAGCGTCGAGGACAGTGACCTGACGGACCACAACAACGTCATTGACAGTGATAACGAGACGACTACGACCAGGGCTCTGCAGTGCGCCCATTTCACTCGCATTTGCGAGCAAATATTTCAAAGTGCGAACGAGGAAAACAAAACAGTGGCACATGTGTGAGTGCTTGTTGCAGCACACAATAAGACACGCACACAGACCTAAGGAGCTAATGAAAACCTACCTGAAGTGAATTAAAACTGTGTGAACAGCTCCGTATAGTCTAGACGAACACGGCACATATTGAAAGGATTAACCCTTTAACTCCTGATGCGTCAGCGCTGACACGTTCTGAGTGGATGGTTTAGTTTAAACATTCAGACAAATTCAAGTGTTTTTTAACTGTTATTTTACTGAGAATTTTGTTCATGGAACTGATGTACAGGTGTCGAAAAGCAAGTGATTAAGAAAAAGAAAAAGCCCAAACTAAAACTATTGGAACCAAATTACAACACTAGTTATTTATTCCTTTTTTTTTAACTTCATTTTGGGTTTTGTGGGTTTTTGTTTTTTGCCCTTTTTTCCACGTTATTTCTTATTTTGTGAATATATATTAGTTTCTGTTGATGTTGCTTATTTTGTTTATTTTTCTGTTTTTTTTAATTTTATTATTTTTCTTTAATTGTGTTCTGTTAGTGTCTTACTTTGTTCATGTTACATATTATTTTGTTGGTTTATTATTCATTTTTGTTCACTTTACTGATCACTTTGACTGTTTTTTGTTCATTGTGTTGCTTATTTTATCTTATTTTATTTTTTACTGTGTCTCAGTCTCAGGAGTTAAAGGGTTAATCATTCTAAAATGGATCTAAGAACAAAGCATCCCATAATACAAAGTTATGTTATGGTCTGCTCTAAATTAACACAAATGACAGCAGTCATTCAAGAATGTTGGTATCTGTGCGTAAGTACTGCACTGTAAATAAATAAACATTTAAAACTAAAACCTACTTGTGGCCCTATTTTTTTTTTGTGTGCTCCTAAATTTTTTAACTTAGGGGCACGTGTGCTCCTGGAAAAAAAGTTAGCGTAGAACCCTGACTACGACTACAACTGAGATTGTTGTGCTTGTGCAGAAAAAAGGCAAACATTCATCCAGCGTGTGGAGGTTCTTTGGCTTCGCTCCTGGCGACGAATTTCAAAAACAAGCCATCTGCAAGCAGTGTCATGGCCTCGTCAAGACTAAGTCAGGTAAAAACAGAAAGAAAAAAATAAATTTTTCATGGAAAAATGGAAATCGTGTGAGAATCATAGATCGAGATTCTTGTGGAGAAAAATCGAGATTCACATTTTAGCAAGAATCGCCCAGCCCTAATTAAATGTATTCATTTTTAATCTATATTAAACCCTTAATATTTTACATAGTGAAATATTATCATCAAATACTTGTGGAAAAATCTTTTTTGCATTTCACACAAACAAACAAATGAAAATTATTGTCAAATTAGATTCTTTTTAACTGCTTGACTAGTTTCAACTACTTCTTGTAGCCTTCATCAGAAGTGTCACATGATGTTATTGTGATGATGCTGGTGTTTATTGGTAAAAAGGAAAAAAATGACTAAACAAGGAAAGCACTCAGAAGAAGAGCAACCCCTCCACCCCCCCCTCCCTCCCCTGATCGCTACCAAAATGTAATCATTTGTTCCTTGCACCAGTATCAACATTTCCAGAAAATGTATCTTGCTAACAGCCACACAGAGCGTGCTCAGAAGCGAGCACGTGGGTTTGGAGAATGGAACAATACTGGGCAGAGTTCACTGATTTAAGAGTCGTTCTTAATTCAATGTATCACAAATGCTTGGGTGTCCAGAAGCTTTTTTTTCCACCAGTACAGTATATGTATGTAAGTATATGTACTTAGTGTGTTTATTAAACACCTTCAGTAGTTTCATCAAAACAACTGTAAACAGCTGTTCCATCTTGGTTCTTTTGCTCTTATATGTTTCCATTCTTGTGGGTCATTGTGTTTAGTGTCTTCCTTCTTCATTGGTTAGTTCTGCCGCCGGTCACTACCACACCAACTGTCCATTTGTGTCTGCAGAACTCTTAACTTTACTTGGACAAGCTGCCCAAAATGTGTTAACGGAGACATTCAGGGTCAATCTACACTGTAGATAATGATGGAATAATCTGGGTTAACACATTAACTCTGACAGCTTTACTTTATAATAATAAAAAAAATAGTCATCTTTGGTTGTATTAGCCAATAAATATTAACCTATATTTAAAAAGAATTCACTTCTGAAACAGTAGCTTGAAACAAAATGTGTCTGAACTAAAAGGAGAACATAAATTATGTGGCTGGAGTTTACAGGATGCAGGTCAAGTAACGAAAGGAATGAGGAAGTGAGAAGGAATTTTCCACAAATACCATCCATCCAGTTATGATCAAATGTAGGTTAGAACCAAACTGTAACAGCTTTTCTCCTGGTTTTCTCTATTTTCTAGAGACTTCATCTAGAAACCTTACATTTTTGCATCAAATTCTTAGAATATTTTGACAATACCTAGATGAAATGAATCCTAATTTTCATTTTCCTGTACATACAGCTGCAGTTTGATTAATTACTGCTCTGATACACACATCTGTGTAAATCAGAATCGCTGCATGTTGGAAATCAGAACCTGGCAACTAATGGATTTCATTCTTAGTCCTTATTTCTTCCTCAGGCACAAAGTAACAACTGCAAATCTATGTGGACTAAATTCACTAAACTGTTAACTAAATACCAACCCATATTTCTGTTGCTTTTTTTGTCTTCTTTTTTTTTTATTGAAAAAAGCAATATATCTCCAACATTACCATTCACACAGATATTATCCCTTTTTGTTTTTCTGAACGTATACAAGGTTCATGGTTTAAGGTTCAAGGAGTTTTATTGTCATTACAAAAGATGTTAAAACATGAGTTGAAATTAGTTACTCTGGTCCTGGAAATCTATAAAAGTTTAAACATACAATAAAAGTAGCTAAGTATAAATTATAAAATGCATACAAATGTGTAAAACAAAACCCCTCTAAACACACACACACACACACATACACACAAACACAAGAAGTGGGTGCTTACAATTTTGGTATTTTTTTCCCTTAAAAACAATCATAGGGTTTCAGTACCTCTGGGTTCTTTAAATATTACACGTGTTTTTGCAGAAAAATGTGAAATAAAGAAAAAATACAGAACAAAAACAGGACATTTTTAGGGGAGTGAAATTTGTTAAAGGCAAAAATAATAATTAAAAAAACTATAATCCAATGCTCTGTTCAATATTGTAATTACACTAATAAACAGGACATTTAAAACACATCATCACTTCATCTTCTTCTTCTTCTTCTTCTTATTATTATTATTATAATACAGTAGCTATAAGAAGCTTCAGACTACACAGATCACCAAATAAATATCCAATAATTCCAAGGCACTCTCTTATAAGTGAAGATCATTATGGCCTTCATCATCGATGACTCCCTGATGAAGGCCATGATGCCGAAACGCGTTGGGGTTTTTATATATTTTTATATGATTTTATAGGTTTAATAAAGGCTTTCTTATCTTCACTTATAAGAGAGTGGCTTGGAATTTTTCTTTCTTTTTGCTATTTTCCTATCCAATAGAGCACCTCTAATTATTATTACTTATTTTGAGTCCAGGTAGCGCTCCTTAAGCAAACTTTTTTTAAATATCCAATAATGTTGGAATAAACTGATGTAAAGAACCATTTCATCCAGCTTTCCAAATATTATTTTGACCATTCACCACTTCCTCTATTGTTACCATCCCATCATACTTTGCAAAACACTGCATTAAATAAAATAATAAATTAACTAAAGCAAATTTTTTATTTCCTGTAAACCATGAGGATGCTACTGTACGTCAACATTTTGTAGTCTAGGTTTTTTTTAAGCATTTCAGATTCTAGTGTGAAACCCTGATATCCATTTAATTACCAGAAAATTGAAGTCACAATATTAAGAGTGACACCAGTAACCAATGTTTTTTTTTTTTTCTTTTTTTAGCCTACTGTATTTTTCTATTGTAATTATCTCCGTAGTGATTTTGAGTGGACTTGACTACTTCGGGTGGAAATAGAACCACGGTTCGACTCTACAATTGCTATCTATTTCTCGGCTGCTGTCAGAGGTAATGCAGCTGAAATACATTTCTATCTGGCACTGAGGAAATGGACTGTCATGCACCAGTGGAGTGTTGGCATTGAGCTGGGACTTTGTTCTCTCTGGCTGACTGCCTAAAATAAAAAGAGGCCACGCTTCACATTTACCCCATGTACCCATATGGCCAGGGGAAGAAGGACATGATAGCACCGCTAGACAAAGAAACAAAGCTTAAAAAAAAAAAAAGAAAGATATTACTAGTTTCTGGAGGGGAATGACAGCCTAAGATCCAGTCAAATATTTTTTTCTTATCTTTGGCAGACATTCGATGAAGACTAGGGCTTTCCTCTGGAGTATTTCAGTCAGTGCTTTGCTAATATGCACCAACTATTATAGGTGTGAAATAGTCACACATGTCAGAAGAAAGACATGTGTAAGATGGAAGCATGTGACAAAATAAAGAATCTTTTTGAAAAAAATCACCCTTTCTAACCCTGCGAACTTTACTGTCAAGAAAACGTCATTATCCCTGAGCTGCTGCTGCTGCTGCCAACTCAATTACACCAAATCCCTCCCATACATCCATGTTAGATACAGCGGTGTATGCACTGTGTCCAGGCACTCATGTCCAAGGTCATAAAAACATGAAAGTACCTCTCCTTTTGATGTAGTGGCTTCATATGGAGCTGTCTGTCATGTAATGATAGAAAAAAGCACACAAACATCTGCTGTGTTTGTATTTTGTTTTAACCTATAAAGACCCAAACAGTCAAAACCATCTACTGATACGAAATGTTTAATACACTGTAAACCCAAATAAGTTAGCAGAACTCAAAACAATTAAGGCAATTGATTACCTCGATAACTTTAACTTGATGAAACTTAAAAAAAATACAAGTTTCCAGAACTAAAATTGAGATGTTTATTAAAGTATACTTAAATTAAAACATAATAATACATTTTATTTGTACTGTATAGTGCTTTTCATGGTACTTGAAGATGCTTTCCATAACATACATAACATTAACTTAGTATTCTCCTACTGGGAAACTAAGTCAAGGTTCAGTGACCCTGTACCAACTGAACCACAGCCGCCACTGAATAGAATTACTGTTTTGTGATTGTCATTTTTTTTTTGGTGTGATAGATATTGGGGGTTATTTCGAATGCTCTGAAATTGTATTTCATCATCTACTACATCAGTTAAGTTAATTTTTTTTTTCAATCATCCTTATTTGAAACAATAGAAATAACAGTACAATATCATTCTCAGCATTTAATGACTTAATTCCACTCAGTTTTACCCCATCTATGTTTTTAAGTTGTTCACTTATATCTACAATAGTTCCCCTTAATAAAAAAAATAATAGTTGGAAGTACTTAAAAACAAGAACATGTTACAGCAACTTAATACATTTGAGTTAGTAGTACTATTTCTGAAACTTTGAGTATTCACAACTGAGTATATTAAATTATTCTGAACATTCAGGTTTACACTGTACCTGTTGATCTATTAATACTATCAGGAAGTGTAAATAATTGGTGTAAAATACAGTTTGTCATGTTTTCATAGTGATTATACTATATATGACCCATTTGTACATTCACATGCTCCATAGTTACCGTGGAAACACATCTTCTACAACATTGATTCATTGATTAAAACCCATGGAGTTGGATCAATGACAGTGGATGGAGACACTGGGTGTATGTTTAACTAATGATAGAAACTTGAGTTTTTCTTCATTTTTTTCAGTTTCTGATATAACCTTCTATTTTAATCTGAAGTTTTATCAACATCTACTTGATCAGTCAATTAAATCTAGGTAAATACATGATTTTCACTTGAAAAATGTAAAATACAGAGGATAATATAGTAAATTATGCTATGCTAAATCATTTAAGAAAGGTTAAACAGAGAGGAAAAATTCAGTATCTTTTGTCCTTTCGGGGTAATTTTGTTTTTTTTCCACATCACACAGATGCAGCGTTGACTGCATCAATGCCTGCTGACGTTTAACAGCAGCAGATTTAACATTTAAAACCAACTTTAAAGAAAAAAAATCACATTTTGGTTTGTATTTTTATGATGTTCATGAGTTCAGACATCCTGTTTGTAATATCATGTTTGTTCATGATGGACAATGTGGCACTGATGATGACATAAGAGAATGTTATTTAAGTTTAATGTTCATACAATTGCTGACATTTTTTCTAACGCTTGGGAAAATGTCAGGATCATCTCTTTAATGTAGGGCGCCAACAGTTAATGGCATAATTGATAACTCACTGATGATCAGAATAATGTACGTTCATGTTCCTTTGTCAGTTTGACCATCTTATAAATGTGTATATGTTCTATTTTATTTTTTTTTTTTAAATAACATCTTTGACAGAAGATCAAACACAACATACGGAGATGTCAGATAATCTTTAGGAAACAGTTTTTCATTATTTTCATATATTTAAAAAATCCAACAAGTACTTGACGAATTGAAAAGTTAATTAATCATTTTAGGGCGGCCATGGCTCAGTTGATAGAGCAGTTCGTCCAGTAACTGAAGGGTTGGTGGTTCAAATCCCACTCACATTGTTCTATGAATGTTTGGTGGTGGTCAGAGGGGCTGCTACGCTACTGTCAGTCTGCCCCAGGGCAACTGTGGCTACATATGTAGTTTACCACCACCAGAGTGTACATGTGAGAGCGAATGAATAATGCCAAAAAAACGCTATATAAATCCAAGCCATTGTGATTGTTATTGTTATTGTTATTAATAATCGGTTATGGAATGAATCCTTATTTTTAGCCCTAGTTTGGTGTTACTGTTAGTTTAGCTGGGTGCTTTTGGTGATGCTTATGGTGTCTTATGAGCATATTATGTACATGCCATAGTAATAAATCAAATAAATCCATGATCCTTTAGATAAAGATGAACAATGCAAGGCTCATTGTTGTCATTGTGTAAAAATCAAGTCTAAATCTCTTCAGGGCTGTCGTGTAGTTTCTGTGACGTATTGTGGTGCTACAGTCTGCTCAGTAGATATGAAGGATGTATTTGACATCTTGAATAATTTACAAGTAGCAAACTAATCAGAAATACAATGACCTGAACAGATCAGTCTGATGAAATCTACCTAAAAAGACTGAAATCACACTTTAAGGGGAGAAAAAAAATCATTGTTCCATTCACTAAAGAGTGGCCTTTATAATAAAGGCTGGCATTTTGAGCAAAATTACAACCCAGTAACACTGGCTTAGTGGGGGCTAATTACTGTCTGTTTTTTAATCAGCTGACATTGTGGTTATGTGTATATTGTTGCAATGGCAAGTGCGTATACTGCATGTAAATCCATGTTTATAATCATTTAGCTGTCTAACAATACAGGAAAAATCAATTGCATGGCAACATACAGTAAAGTGGACTGAACAGAGGCTGAAACACTGGTCAGTCTGCACTTAATATCTGACGTGTTCAGGTTCAGCCTCTGCTTTATACTAACTCTGCAGTCCTCAAAACAGTCTCTCACACTAAAAATAAATGGAACCATTGTGTATAAATCAGGTGTTTTACTGTATTTAATATTCTGTTCATTAAGGTGTGCATGACAAAATATCTCCCTTTTTAATAAAAAAAAAATTAACAATTAAAAACATTTCAATTAACAATTTTTTTAATTAAGAAGTTTTAGATATTAAAAAAATGAAGGATAAATGTCATTTAAAAAATAAATGAAAAACAAAAAAAGAAAAAAAATCTACATCTTCCATCACACCTGGAAGACATTACATCATTATTATCATTATATCATCATTATACTTCTGAAGAGCTGATCAATAATTGAACTTGGTGTGATAGAAGAGGGGAAATAACTAAAACATGCAGGACACTGAACCACGAGGGCCGGATTTGAGATCTATTGGGTTAAGGAAACAAATATGGTAAATTCATTCACCTTTATTTTCTACATAACAATGAGAACATTTTGAACAATTTTATACAAATAATAAAGTCTTGTTATGTCCTGCAAAAACTTTGAATTCCACAGTATTTCTATGAGTGCCCTATAAAACAGAGTTCTTCAATCCTGGTCCTCAGGGCCCACTGTCCTGTATGTTTTAGATGCAACCACCTGATTCATTATCAAGCTTCAACTGGGCTTCATAACGAGCTGATCATTTGAATCAGGTGTGTTGGAGCAGGGTTGCATCTAAAACAGGGGTGTCCAAATCCAGGCCTCGGGGGCCAGTATCCTGTATGTTTTAGATCAGGGGTCTCAAACTCATTTTTCTTCAGGGGCCACATTCAGCCTGATTTGATCTCCAATTGGGCCCAACCATATAACATATAGAACAACCTATAAATAATGACAACTCCAAATTTTTGTCATTTTAGTGAAAAAAAAACCCCTATTTTATTATGAAAATAATTTTTATAAATTATCCAAATGCAAAAAACTTAAATGTCATCAGGAAAATAAGGGCAATTTTAACAATATTTCACCTCAATTTATCATTTATCCATGCATTTTATTATGAATTAGTTCTACAAAGACACTAAACTCTTTGTAACAGGAGCAGAAAATTTCTCTAATTTTCTTTATATATTTCAGATTGTTCACATTTGTTCAGCTTATTCACATTTTATTGTTACAGGATAGTTTGTGAATTTAAATATTTTCAGAATTTAATATTTTTTACAGTCAAACAATGAAAAAAAAATTGAAGTTGTTATCATTTATAGGCAAAGAAAAAAACCTGACAAGAACATATGGAGTCATTGAATAGGTTATTAAGCTCTTCATTCCAACGGGCCGCATCGGAACCATGGGCGGGCCGCATTTGGCCCCCGGGCCGCATGTTTGAGACCCCTGTTTTAGATATTTCCCTCTTCCATCACACCTGGAATCTATGACATCATGATCAGACTCCCCCTGAGCTTGATGATGAGCTGATCATTTTGCATTTTAGTATTTTTATTTCTATCTTTTTAACATTGAACTTTATTGGAGCAGCATTCAATTTGATATCCAGTGACACTAAAGGCATTCAATTCAATCATTCATTGAACCAGGTGTGGGGGAAGAGGGACACATCTGAAACAGGCAGGATACCGGCCCTCGAGGACTGGATATGGACACCCCTGATCTAAAACATGCAGGACAGTGGGACCCGTGGACCAGGGTTGAAGACCTCTGCTATAAAAGGTAAAAAAGAATAATTTGATCCAACTATTCATTAACTTTACAGATTATGTGTGTAGTATGTATCATTATCTGGATGTGAAGTGACCTATATAAAGATACCACAGCCCTGGTAATCTCATATATAAATTTTAATAACTTAACATGAATCTTTCACCACATTTCTTCGCAGAGTTTCGCAGCAGCTCTAATACAATGACCTGCAGGTTACTGTCTGACTCAAATGAACGTGGGGTGAGACAATTACAACCTTTTAGTACCTGTAGCGCCTGCTCCTGTTTGAAATACAATGAAGTCATGTTGTCTCGCGCCCTGGATAATTTTCTTTTTCACTTGCTCTAGGGGATGGCATGAAAATGGGATGTTAAATCAGGACACGACTGTCTTGCTGTGGTCATCTGTCGTCTGTCTGAAGTTGTGCCGAAAATGTAGCGTGGTGGTTGTGTACCCGAAGGAGCTCCTCTGTGGTGAGATGATGTCAGCTTCGTTTTATACAGGTGGAGTATCCATGAAAATCTGGAGTGTGAATCACAGCTAAAAGTGCCTGTTCATACCTGTGATTATGTTTCTTTCATCAGCGTGTCACACTTCATTAAGTGATAACGGTGAAAACGTACGGTAACAAAGAAAACATGTTCCGTAACATCAGCTTCACACCTGGTTGGTTGGCTGGTTTCTAATGATTAAGGATTATTCCACGAGAAGGTGAAAGAGGAAGTAGAGAAATATTAATTATCATCATGTCAGTGTAGATGCATCACCTCAGATGATTTTTTTTTAACGAGGAAAACACCAACGTCAACCAAAACACTAGACGTAAGAAAGATATGCCATACCCTGCCCACATTTAGGAAATGATGCGGTTTTTTTCCAGTTTTTGGGCAAGTTTTTATACTTTTTATACTTTTACTTAAATACTCTAGACCAGGGGTGTCAAACTTGTTTTAGTTCAGGGGTCACGTTAAACCAAATTTGATCTGAATTGGGCCAATTAACCACTAAAATAATAACATAATATTTAACTAATGTCAACTCCAAATTTTCCTCTATGTTTTAGACCAAAAAAAAAGTTAAATTATGTGATGAAAATGTTCACATCTACCAACTGTCCTTTAAAACAGCACTTCTTCAGAAAACTAAATGCAATTTTAACAAGATCATGTCTTAGTATGTCATTTACACGTCAATTACAATGTACAGATTGTTTATTAGTGGATCTACAAATACGCAAAACATTGAATAAAACATAAAACATTTGTTGTTGTTTTATGGATGCATTTATGTCACAGACGTATCTTGGAAACTTGATCCAAAACCAACATTTAAGACTTGACTTTTCTTTATCAGTAACACACATGTGGTAAAATGTCATTAGTTTTATTCCAAGGAGCATTTTACTTGTAGACCAGTGATTCTACACCAGGGTTTTTTTTCAGTAAATGACAAACTTTTGAGTCTAATCAGAGAAATAACATGTTCAAATACTTGTCTTTAGAAGGAAATACAAACTTATTATATTCATAAGAGCAAATTGTGAGTCCTACTACTCACTTACATCTGTCAAAAACATTTATATATTTTTATTTAGTCGCATATTTATCACTTTGATTTAGATATTTAGATTCTTTTCTGGGGTTAATATTGTTTTATTAACCATCTGTCACCTATTCCCTACTACAAACTACCGTAATTACACTGACCTTTAAAAACCTACTGTCGTTCTACCTTTGTATCCGACGCATCAGGAATTAACCTACAGTAGATTATCACAAATAAAGAATCACGTCAAAAATGCCTCCCGACTGTGCCTTTAAAACCTTTTTTTATTGCAAAGCTATTTTCTTCAATTATCCACCCTGCAGCGAGAACAGTGGGCAGACAATATCTGTCAAGACGTTACACAAGGTAATAATAAGAACTCTTCTGTTTGTGAGTTTCTGTGTAGGTGAGCCGTGTGGGCGTAGGTGTTAATGAATAGGAGGTGAAAGTGGGATTTCAGGTGTGAGGCCGTGCTGGTCAGGAACGTGTGATCAGGGTGCTGGTGGTAATTATCATGCAAGGGAAGTGTCGCTGAGTGGACAACCTATAGACCTTATCTACCATCTTATAGTAGTGAATGTATAGGTGTTACAGATGTCATTTACGAGGTGGTATGAGTGTCTACGGTAATTTATACTGTAACGTAGAGATGTGAAGATTGAATATTTCACATCATGGTTATCATTATTATGTCTGTATTGTTGAAATGTGCTGAAAATGTTCAAAAAGTACTTGGACACTGAAATAATTTAACCAAGTTGTATTTTAAAAAAATAAATAAATGAAATTACACACACACACACACTGTGTCACAGAACACCACAGGAAGTCTTTCCTTCCTGTGTCCATCAAACCGTACAACTCCTCCCACCCTGATTAACATTTTTATTGCCTTCATGGCTTTTATTTTAACACGTTCATCTTCAGTAGGAGCTCTTGTAAGAAAAAGTCATTTACCCTTGGGTTCAATAAAGTCATTCTGATTCTGTTGGCAGAAATACTAACATGTAAACATCAAACATAATTTGCATTATAAATGACACATCATGCCCAGACGAAAAACAAATAGCTGCACATGTATTTATTTATTACCCCGCCCCCCCCAAGGGGAGAGGGGTATTGTGTTTGAGTCGGTTTGTTTGTTGGTCTGTCTGTCTGTCCGTAAGCAGGTTTGCACAAAAACTACTGGACCAATTTCCATAACATTTTCAGAAAATGTGCAAGGTCATCCAAAATAGATCCCATTAGATCCCATAATTGGTGAATGTAGGTTAAAGGTCAATATCACAGTCACCAAAAATGTGTACAATATCATAAGTGATAAGACAAATCAGGTCACATGTGTGCAAGGGGGCGGGGTTTATTGAGCCAGGTACCGGTTGTTTGTTTATTTATTTATCTAATCAGTAAATCCCACTGAGTTCAGAAATGTTGTAGCAGCCAAATAAAGTCTAAACAATGTAAAACACATAACAGAATGAAACCATAAAACACACGCCCATAAACCAACAGGAAGTCCGCCATCTTGGATTGAACTTTCAAACATGTTAAGTCATGGATTTTTTCTGTCATCGGAATTGAACGAACGCTTCCTTGGCCGTTGGGCAAGAGGAGCTCAAAATGGGTGAACACGATCTAGACAAGTGGCACATCAACAGTTATCAAAATTTTTTGGAAAAAGTGCATAGTTTTTGTGCTACGATGTCGCAAAGTTTGTAAAGTTTTCAGGAAAAATTACCACTACATACAGTCAATTGCTTCAGCTTGACATACGAACATTGATTTGGCTCAAATTTGACTCAGGCGCCTATCTCTTGGTCCTACAACAGTTTATGGATAGAAATTGCGATTTTGCTCAATAGCGCCCCCTACAAACACCGATCTGGCTGAAATTTGACTCGGACATCGCGCGGGGAGGCATTTGCGAGAGACGGAGAAGACCTTTGAGACTGTTTGCAGTTTTAATTGCATTTATTCTTGATTATTGATGGAGAATCAATAATCACTGCATAAGTTCTTCATCATCCCAAATTAGAGTCTGGACTTTATGGAGGTTGATTCATGTGTAAAATGACGTCTCATGGTCCCTGAAGTATTCCGTCACAAACCTGTTCACTCTGATCAATCCTGGCGATATCCTATCGTTTAGACGTTAGAGGCATGAGAGGACACTTACTGCAGAGGTTAGATTAAATAAGTTGCTGACACATTATTAACCACTACAGTATTTACCCACAGAAGAATCTGAACTATTTGCTTTGTTAAATCCAGTGTAAAAGTCCTGTAATCAAAACCAAAGGTGAGGCAGTGTATCGACACTAGGGGTGGGAATAGATTGAATTTGATCAATATCAGTGCCAGTGTAGATTCTATGTACAAATCCAATTCCTTATCAGTTCTCCTATTGATTCATGAGTGTGTTTTTTCCTGGGGGGGGGGGGGTTAGAGAGAACAGTAATACTCGTTTTATTTTTACCATCGTTTGTTGTTAGAAGAGTAATAATTAGATCCATAAACTTTATTTTTATTAAAGATGACTATGAATGTCTTACTTTTCTTTTACTACCTAAGATATATGCAGTCAATTGTATTTAATACATTTGGGGTTTTTTTACCCCAAATTAATCAGCTATTGGTAACTATGCTAACTATAATAGATATTAATATTAATGTTTAAATAGATGAATAGAACAGCATTATAAAGGAAAGCAGAACCCCTTTGAACTACATTTTTAAATAAAGTACATAAAAAAAAACACACACACACACACACAATTATATTACATTTTGATAATGGCTATAAAACTATAGAAGAAAACATGCCAAATATTAAATAATGAAAAATATTGAAAAGTATGAGAAATATGTCAAAATAAAATAAACAGAGCATGATACGAAACAATACACATTTTTAAACCATATATCATCAAGTCACAGCGCAGTATTAAGTCATATTTGTCAATATTAGTGCAGTGACATAATTAAATGTCCTAATATATGTGTCCTGTTAATGAAGTCAGTACCAACTGAATGGATGAGAACAGCTCTATTACAGAGGAGTTGTACTTACGGAGACTGTTGAGTGTGACTCTGGTTTGTATGTTCTCATAGTGCTGACCGAGTCCACTGTCATCAAGATGTTCTGAGGCAGGATGGCGGATCACGTGTGCAAGAGCCCTGCAAATATTAAAAACAGTGGCTCAGACGAGGAGGATTTTTTTTTTTTGATGATTGGATTCAACATAAATATAAATACACTGCATCCCTGTGCATAATCAACTCCCCCTAGAACAGTGGTTCTCAAATCCGGTCCTCGTGGCCCAGTATCTCCCTTTTATTTTATTTTATTTTATTTTTTAAATAAAAACTAATTAAAAATGTAAAATTTAATTATCGAAAAAGAATAACAAAAATGTAAATGAGGACACAAATATCCACCAGTGATTCAAATAATCTACTGATTTCAAATACTTAATACCTGTTGATCAATTAATTAGATCTATTCATGTCAATAATTGGTGTAAAATACAGTTTATTTGTCTTTTTCATGGTCATATAATAAAACATAACATATAATAAACTAGAAAAGCACTCTGAGACCTTAAACCTGCACCAAGGCCCTCCCCCCTTTCAATGACAACAGAGGTCCACCAGGGAGATTTGTCTGTCTGTCTGTCTGTCTGTTAATTAGCGAGATAATTCAAAAAGTTATAGACGGATCTTGATGAAAATTTCCTGACATGTTCTAATCATTTGTTCCTTGTGACACCCCCACCATATCAGGAAATTTTCATCAAGATCCATCCATACGTTTTTGACTTATCTTGCTAAATATCAGACAGACAAACAGACAAAACTCCTTGGCGGAAGAAAGAGGAAAAACAAGAGTGGCGAAAAAAATCTAATTAGATTTTCGTCAATGAACCAGGTTCGAAAAGGGAGCAGGAACAAGTACAACTTATTTAATCCTACCTCCCATTTTCATACCATATATTATTATCTTCATGCTGTTATGTTTAAATGTGAGAAAACATCAGATCGGCAGCATTAAAACATGCTTTTATTTCATAGTTTGGATGCAATATATCAGTAAATATATGTTTCCTTTCATCTTAAATCAAACTCACATGATCCAGCCTGAGTGGAAATGTTTATAACACCATGAAAAACAGGTTTATAATAAATATGTTTCTTTTTGTAAAACACCAATCTGTGCATGAAAGGGTTAATGGCTCTTTTACATGTAACCTTTATTTAACTTCACATAAACAAACTAATAACAGGATGTATAGTGACTGAACAGCATCCAGTTGCTTTAGATCAGTGATTTTCAACCTTTTCTGAACAAAAATCATTTTACATTATCACGAGCCTCCTGGTATTATCCCCCCCCCCCACAAACGTTCTACTCCAGGGGGGAGGCATTATAGCGCTCTGTAGGTAACACCCCCTCCTTACCTCACCATCATCCTCCTTGAGGGAATATACCAATATACATAGCATATGTAGCGCCCCCCCGGCGACCAGCAGGAAGGGGGGGTGACATATGCTACCACCAAAGACAGGGGGGGGGGCGTAGCTCTATAAGTGCTGCAACATATCTTATTTACAGAGCAGAGGGGGGCATGGAAAATACTGCATGAATTTGATATGTACTGTATACAGACTGGTGCCCCCCATTTCAGTCTCACCCCACCCCACCCCTCCCCACCCCCTCTGCTTTCTCATTCCAAACGCTCCCTGATGGTGTCCCACTATTCCCTGGGGGGCTGTACCGCCCCCATTGAGAATCACTGCTTTAGATAAACTGAACCTGATTTACTCAGAACTGTTACATTTAGTGAGAATATTATTGTATTTTTTTTAAAATAATAATAATTATTATTATTATTTAGTTTCACTGTAATATTTGAAATGGTATGTGAGTTATGACCTGCAACTATCTCAATAACCATGTCTTTACTTCAGTAGCTGCTAAAGGTGAACAAGTTAACAGCACAGATATAACACAATATGTGACTCATCAGTTCGCTTGTTTTAATATGACTGCCCCCTGCTGGTGACAAAGTGAACAACAATCTAGTTCACTGATGAATGCAAGGAATTGGTATAGAATAGAATAGAATAGAATAGAATAGAATAGAATAGAATAGAATAGAATAGGAGTACTTTATTGATCCCACAATTGGATACTTGTTTCACGACAAAAGCAGCATTAAACATATAAATAATAATAAGTTGTAATGAAATATGCTGTGAGGTACAAAGAAAATAAAGCACTTGAATATGGTCCAGAGTTTCAGGTCTACTTTAATCAAATCATTTTATTATCTTTTATAACATCAAACAAATTTTTAATTGGAATGGAAAAGGAACTGTTGTTTATCGCACTGTTCCAACCAGAGTGCTACATATGTTTGATTTGAGAAAGTGTTTTAGGCAATTAATGGTGTATATGTGATTCATCCACTTCTTGATTGGACTTCTCTAAAGTCTGTATTATTTAGGTTTGCGTAGAGGGACATATTGTTGTCATTGACTTGTCATTTTATCTTTAAAACACTGATTACAAATGTATGACAAAACATCTAATGTAACTTGACAGACAAATGTTTGCCCTCAGTGAGAACACAACATTTATGCCAATATCACCATTGACTCATATCAGTAAATATGAGCCAATACTGATGCCAGGCCAATATATTAGTGCATCCCTGCTGGTTTTTGGTCCTGAATAGTACTTACTAAAGAAAATGTCATTTTCCATGTAAGATAGAAGACAAAAATAATCTAAGAAACAAAAAAAGATGAAAATGACATGGAAGATAAAAAAGTAAAATAATAAGATATATATATATATATATATATGCCAGTTTTTACAATATTAATCAAAATAAACAAAACAAGTAGTCAGAGAATGTCTAACGCACCCTATTTTGTGTTTCTATGACAACCCATTCTTGAATTAGAGCCAATAATGTGATTTTGAACTTTCTGCTAAATACGACCTTTAACCTTGTATATATGTGTCAGTGCGTGTAATATGATAAAATATCCAGTATTGTTTAAGTTGTAGCGTGATATGTCTATGCTTGACACAGACAAACAGTGTTACAGAAGTTAATTTTGCAACATGTCACATTTGACCTCCAGGGATCTAAAAACTATTGGTTGTAGGTGATAACACCAACAATGAGAATTGGAGAAATCTTTATTCCATATCGTTTGGTACCAATCTGAAAGTTCTGTGACCCTGTGTTCTTGAGTTATAACTGATAAAGTGATTTTGACCTTTCTGCTAAATGCGACCTTGACCTTTGACCTTTACTCAAATTGATCATTGCATCTGATGTGCATCAGCTATATGTATATGCCCAGAGAGATGGACTGACGGAGTTTTAAAAAAATCAGCATTGGCCTTAGAACATTCTATATCATTCAACCTTTATCTAATCCCCTAATCCAAAAAAAACATTACATTAGCCAATCATGTAATAGTTTTTATGGTCAGTGTGACTGCCTAATAAAACACAGAAGATAGAAATGACACAAATTAAATGAAAGGTTAAGTAAAAAAGCAAGAAAAATCTACAGTATATTCAAATTGTAACATATATATCTTGATGATGTTATAATAAACATCATTTGTGTTTAATGGCCCAGTTCTACCTGTAACCACCCGACGTCTGACTAAAAATATCATGTACAGAAGAAGAATGTCATGAAGGTCAGGATAGGAAACTTGCCTTTCACCACCACAACAACAACAACAACAACAACAACAACAACAACAGCAGCTCCATTGTGCAGAATTTTTTCCTCCCATATCAGTCTCTCTACTATTGGTGTGCATATGTTAAGTGCAGGAGTGCCAGATGGTGTGGACATGTATTATATTTGATGTGTTTATTAATAATTGATGCTTAAAATAATGTCTGCAACAGGGGTAAGTTTTGGTCACTTCACATAAAATCCAGTAAAAAGTATGTTTTTTTTTCATTCACTTTTTAGTAATTTTTCTTTCTTTCACACCATTTACAGCCATACACCAGTAAAGAAATACATTATATATATATATTTACACATACATAGCTACATAAAATAATAATAATAAATAACATCCACACAAAAAAGCTAAATAATAACAAACAAAAAAAGAATAAAGTACTAAATATATATATATGGGCTAAGCATTTTTTAATACAATAGAATATATGTGTCTTTTTAATTGACTATTGCAGACAGTGAGTTTCATGAGGATCTTTATGAACTGAATTCAATCCCAAACACACATTATGTTTTCTTGTCAGTATTTAACAGCCTCAACTGAGAATCTTAACATCTCCAGTTGTTGATCACACTAGTGTCAATTTCCAGTCCTTTTCTTCACTGTTATCTACAATGTCTGTAATATGTGAGACAACAGAGAATGAGCAGATTGAGAGATGTGTCAAAGTTTCCCATCAGTGGAAGTTGTTGTGTTGAGAGTAAATGCAGTGTTATTTGGAACCAGAGCTCATCTATGACTTTTTTTTTATGCGCAAAAATGGACCAATGGTGTCTTATTTTGTCCTCCCCTCAACATCCCAGAGCCCCTTGGCGCAGTGGGTAATAAACTTGGCCAGTGGTTTGACCCATATAACCAGTGCAAAGACCAGAGGAATGTCATTTACAGTGGAAATAGTGTGAATTATTTGAGTTGAAAGTCAAACTGTAAAACCTACCTGGACATATTTTCTCTGTGTGGACGGTGCGTCTTCTCCAAACCAAGCTTAGTGAAAATCCCAATCAGTGCCATAATGGCCACGACCCCACATATGACATAGACAATCAGGTTGGTTTTATCCTTCGCGGAATCCAACGCCACGTCCACTTTCGGCGGGGGTCTTCCCGTCATCATCCACGGTGGGGTGTCGTAGTTCTTACAGGTGGTCTGGTCCAACCGAGAGCTTTTAAATGCGCAGCAGAACCTGAAGCCACAGGTGCCGCAACAGTACAGGTAGCTGCCCGTCCTGCACACGAACGGCGGGTCCCATTGGCCCATCACGTCGTAGTACCCACGACACTTGTCCTCCGTGTGCGGGGTCTCCGTAATAAAAATCTCACCCTCCTTTGAGTCGTTATACCCGGTTACTATCATGTAGTCGTCGAGCGTTTGGCCCGGTTCGCCCTCCGCGTTGCACACCAGAACTTTGACCAGAAAGTAACCGAGGAGTAACTCCGTGACCCGCATTGTTCTTCAGTTGTTTCCACGCACTAGACGCCCCGCGTGAAGCGCTCACCAGCCAGGACGCATCTCCAGGAGACACCAGGCACAGCCATGCGTAAATGCGCCACTGACACTGACTGATGGATCCATGCGTAAAAGTAGTTTACGCACATGTACTTTTCTTTCCTCGTGCGATCAGGGCACCCTAGTGTTTTGGTTGTAAGGATGGGGGTGTGGTGGTGGTGGTGGTGGTGGTGGGGAGGGGGGCGGCGGTGGGTATCACTGAATCAGTGCCCGTGGCTGGACTGTGGGGTGCCACATACCTCTGAGGCTGCTCTACGCCAAAGCACAGAACACAGAGAGGGGAGAAAGACGACACAAAGAATAAGCAAACCCGATGAGAGAGAGAGAGAGGGGAGAGAGAGAGAGAGAGAGAGTGTGTGTGTGTGTGTGTGTGTGTGGGGGGGGGGGGGGGTGCAAAGAACCAATGAGGCTAAGTGTGCAGAGCTCCTAATTACAAGCCTTGCAGTCATTTATCATGACGTTCACTCTTACAATTATCTGTAAAAGTGTGAGTTTAAAGGTATGTGACGTGTAAATCACTGCAATATCAGCACAAGGTGCAGGAATTAAGCCATCTCTTTTTTTTCCTGGAATTATTGACACGATTTAAAGACATGCAACAACAAACACAGATTCATATTTTGCTTTTTGTACATTTCTTTTTTTCCTTTTCTTGCTTTCTTTCTTCTGTCCTTTTCTTTAGCTTTTGCGTTCCTTCCTCTCAACTCTATAACAATATGCACCAAGAAAAAAGGATTTGACCATCAAAAGTAATCAAAAACAATGGTTATGCAATCAAGTACTAATTCCTGTGTGTGTCATGTGACTAAAACGGACAGGAAAAAAACATGGAATCAATAAAAGCACAGTTTTTCCTCAGTACAATAGCATATATATTAATGTAAGAAATGACAATTTTGTGGTTATTATCATGCAAAAACATGGAAAATAGATATCAGCTCTGAAATGAAACTCTTATGAGCTGTTTTTGTTGTTCTCATTATATTTGTCCAAACAAATTTAGTATTACCAGGTATTAAAATGAACAAGAAATTGAAGAAAACAAGGGTAGTCTTACTTTTTTCCCCCACAAACTGTGCATATACAGTAGTAAATGCATTTCCATACTAACGTCTGTGTGTATCATGTGACAAAAAGAAAACATTGACTAAAATAATAGTTTTTGTCAGTACAATGCCTTAGATATTAATGTCAGGAATGAAGTGATTTGGGTTATTATCAAGAAAAAACATAGAAAATATATATCAGCTCTGAAATTACACTCTTATTTGTCCAAAGGCAATAAAAATGAATAAGAAACTGAAGAAAACAAAGGGAAGTCTAATCATTTTTCTCAGCATCAGTCATCATTGATACTTGTAAACATGCTTTTACATAACTCCTACATGCATAAATAAACTGGAACCTGATTGAGGAAGATGGATTTTGACACAGAACTGATGTATAATGTGGCTTTTATGCAAATTCAACAGGATTGCAGGTGTTATTTGTCTTTACATCCAGTCAAACCTAAACCTCCCATGACTCTTCTATTACGACTCATGTTGCAGTTTCCATCCAAGCGTATTAATATTTGACAAAACAACTTTTATATGTGAAGGGTGATGTTTTTCAGGCTCCATTGACCTTTTCTATGACACCATTATTAAACCATCATTGAATGCCCCCCCCCCGTCTGAAGATTCTTATCTTGCCACAAAGTTCACACATCAATTTCAGAGTTTTCTTCCCTGTGACTCACTCCACACAAAGCATTGAACATGTTACAGAAACAACACTGATTCAATAATTGCCAAGTACGTTCATGCTCCCAAACTATTACCCCCTCTTGAGCCACACTGAGGGCAGCTTTCATATTTTTAGCCTATGTAAAATTGAAAAAAAAAAAAAAATATATATATACAACATATTCCAATAAGGATTGAAAATAGAGCCTGTAGCAGTGATTAAAAAAAAAAAAAAAAAAAAGCCATATGTGTTTTGGAGCATCTTTTTATTATAGAATTGGATTTCTATCTGTAAAATGTATGATTATTTTATTATTTTTTTTAAAAACATTTAGTGATTAATTAGACCTTTACAGTGTGGTGTTCATTCTGTTAAGGAATAAAACAGTTGCAGTTTAGAAAGGACATGCTTGGGCAACATTAAATAACTAAAAAAAAAACTAAAAATTTCCCACTGAATATGAAGGAAAGTTCTGCCTAAAAGATAAAATGAGGAGAATATGTTGCAGTATAACAGTTTTAATTAGAGCTGTGGCCCTACTGACCTCTGTTATTATCACCTCTCCCACACAGCTGTAATGTTGTACTTAGTGATACTCCATCCAAAGTGCAGATCTGAGGACAATTCAGCCTTGAAATTCTTGTGATCAGTAAATATAAATCTGCTTTAATAATATAAATTTGCTGCAACAATTTACCCCTTAAAGACCCAGTACTACTTTCCCTAATGATATTTTCTCTATATCTAACATTTCTTAAGTGATTCATCATCATTTATTATATCATTATCCTCTGTATTTTCCATTTTGTCAGTATAAATGAGATCTTTTCTTGTATTTAATTTACTGACCATGAACATTTCATAAAAGCTTAGATTAATGTTGAGGTTTACAATGTCACAAACAGGGAATACTGAAAAAAAAAATACTTTTTTTAGTAAAATATATCATAATCAAGCATTTTCATTGACTGTCATTTAACAAAATTTATCACAGGGGTTTCAAACTCATTTTAGTTTATGGTCACATATGATCCAAAGTGAAATAATATAAATAATAGGATAAAAACTTAAATATATATCAAGTTTTTCTCTGTTTTTTTGAGTGGGGAAAAAAAAAATCTGTAATGAAAAGGTTCACATCTACAAACTGTACTTGAACATAACATCAAAAAATATGAACAACCTGAAAATTCTTAAGAAAAATAAGTGCAATTTAACAATATTACGCTTCAGTTTGTCATTTATACATGTGCATCACAACTTATAGATCACAGTAGATTTACAAATACACACATTTAGTAATATTGGTACGATTCCACATACATTCCTTTTGTTTTTGTAATAGTCTAGTCTTTTTTTTTTTTGTAATTTTCTACAACAAAACAACAAGGAAAATGAGCATTTTTCATTTGTTTATGGGTTATTATGATAGTGTTTGAATTGAATTAATCTAAAACCAATTGAACTTTCCTTGACTGTTAATATCCTCGGTGTCATTTTTGCATTTCACAAATTCATCCCACAGGTTGGATTGGACCCTTTGGCTCACATCCTACATGTTTAACACCTGGTGAATCATGACTCATGTTGTAAAAGATGACGACGTTTCCATGTTCATGATGGAACCGCTGAACGTCCAAATGGTTCGTGAAAAGAAGACAACCTACATTTTTACACCAGTTATTGATAGGATCAGTGGATGAAAATGGTATAAAACAGTTTAGATCAGTGGGTCATTTTGGGTAAAGCCTATAATTGGAGACGCAGCCTTTGTTAACTATGCACCAAACTTATGAAATACAATTCTAAAAGACATCAGGGGAGACAGTTCACTGAGTATATTTAAAACTAAATTAAAAACATTTTTATTTTCATCAGCCTTTGAAAGGAGATAAAAACGAGGTCACAATTGTGATTTTAAAATGTATGTATCATCAGTTTATCTGGTACTTTTGTAATCAAATCTTAATGTATTTCTTATTTCACCCTCGTCTTAAAATTTTAGTTTAAATTTTAATTCAATGTGAAGTACTTTGGGCTACAGTTTTTGTATGAAAGGTGCTGTATAAATATAGTTTATTATTAATATTATATAATAGTCTGATTTAATTGCAGTAGCACAGTATATGTGTAATTGTCTTAGGAAAAAATATATAAATGTTACTTAATTAAGCTCATATACTCATGGCTTATGAGCGCTTTGTAAGAATTAACCTTCCTTGAGTCTTTTCATTATTTTAATATCACAATTATAGTTTACAATTAGGATAAAGGTTTTACAGTTTATTTCAGCATGACATTACTTTAAAGTTTAATTTAAGTCAAAAGTCAGGAGAGTCCAGTTTAGTACAAATTTTTAGTATAAATTTTTATAAACATATATTTATTAAAGAAAGTCAGCGAGAGAGAAGCTGGACCCAAACATAATGATTGACATTTTAGGCTCAGACTCAGGCTTGAGTTTAAGATCTTCCCTTAACTTCTGAGCAAACACTTCTGTTACAGCTTTGTCTCAAAACTCAAAAATCTTACATATATATATATATATATATATATATATATATATATATATATATATATATATATATATATATATATATATATATATATATATATATATATATATATATATATATATATATATATATATATATATATATATATATATATATGAAACAACACATTAATTACTTATATTTTATAATTTTCCAAACACATAATGTAGACACATACCAACCAATGCAACAGGCTTTGAATATAGTCTTATTCAGGATGTAGTAATAAAATACAAAAAAAATCTGTTATTTATGTAAATAATCATCGCTGTCTGAGTAAATGTTTATTATCTTTCTCAAATTTACTATAATAGTAATAAAAAACATTTATTTATGTAAATATACATCACTGTCTGAGTACACGTTTTATTTTCTTTCTCAAATTTACTATAATAGTAATAAAAATAGAAAAAAATCAGTTATTTATGTAAATATACATCACCGTCTGAGTAAATGTTTTATTATCTTTCTCATATTTACTATAATAGTAATAAAAATAGAAAAAAATCAGTTATTTATGTAAATATACATCACTGTTTGAGTAAATGTTTTATTATCTTTCTCATATTTACTATAATCGCTGCATTTATCCTCGAGTTCATTCCATACTATTAATTACTAATCACTTACAAACAGTAAAATAACATGAAGGGGCTTCAGCAAGTGAAGAAAAAGTAAAAGGCTAGTTTTATTTTTAGAGAAACCTTTTCATCTAACATTATGATTAGTGAAAGGAGGCTTACCATCTGCCACTTGAGAAAACTCACTCATTTTTTTTTTTTTGTTTGATGTTGACTCATCTTAGCCATGAGAGGCTACTTTTATTTACAATTGGCTGTCAGGGGAGGGTGAGTTTTTTTGTGTGCTTGTCTCGTCTTTGTGCGTCTTTATAGTTCACTATAAATAGTTTGCAAAAGTCCCACAGGAGGAAACTTTCGAGATGCTTTAAAGTGAAAACACTACAGTTTTATGAAGCACAGATTCAGTCCAGGCAGTGAGATGTTTTAGATAAATATGTGGAAGTGTGTAAAACAAACAAACAAAAAAAAAATGTAAAGCTGCCAAATAAAAAACCTTATGATGGATGTTTGTTGGCATTAGTTTTGAAGGACTGGTCAGTTGTAATGACATACACTGTGAAACACCATCACAGTTTAAAAGGTTGCCTCAGCTTCAGTATGTTACAAACAATTATTATTACAAGATCTACATTAAACAAGAAACACAAAGAGAGGTCTATTCTTTTTCATTACAACTCACCTGTGACAATATTTATCCATTCTGTGAGGATGATTTAAGTAGTTGCTGAAGCGTAGGTGTTAATTACGCAGCTTTCAATTCGTACTGATAGTACTTTAAGGTCAAAAATACATGAAACAAATGAAACGCTTCTGTGTGACTTTAGTAAAAAGGTATCTGAAAGCAGACATTTCACCAGAGGTGTAAAGTAACTAAGTAAAAGTACTTCATTACTGTACTTAAGTAGATTTTTTTAGGTATCTGTACTTTATTTGAGTATTTATTTTTCTGGCAACTTTTTACTTTTACTCCCTACATTTTTGTATAAATATCTGTACTTTATACTCGTTACATTCTCAGAATAGACTCATTACTTATACAAACTAAACAGGATGAAAAAAAAAAGTTACTGTATATGACTATTATCTCATAATTTTGACTTTTTATCTCCTAATTTTGACATTTTATTTCATAATTTTGACATTTTATCTCATAATTTTGACATTTTATTTCATAATTTTGACTTTTTATCTTAAAATTCTGCATTTTTATCTCACATTTATAACTTAAAAAAAAAAAATCTCATGAGTTTTTATCTCAATTGTGACTTTTCTTCCCCCATTTTTCCAAACTTTCCTGCCCATATCCACAAAACTGACTCGATCAAACACATTATCTACACAGTAACTCACCTTTAAAGGATTTATTTTAGATACTTTTGAAACTGATTGTATTTTCTGAAGTATTATTGCATTCAACAGTTTTACTTTTTACTTGTGTACTTTATTACAATTGTGAACTTTTATACTTTTACTTAAGTAGAAGACTTGAATTAGTACATTAACCTTTACCAGAGTATTTTTTCATACAAGTAGCTGTACTTCTACTTAGGTACAGAATATGACCACCTGTGTATTTCACCATCTTGTGCTCTGCAGTGACATCGCTCTGGAAGTTTATTGATACTAGTCACTCGGCGTGCTTGCAGTGGGAGCAGGTGTGCAGACGGCAGTATTGTAATTCTGCTGCGACAAGTAGAGAGTCTAATTAAATGTTCACAGAGATGGAAGAGTTTTATCAGGTCGGGGAGGGGGGGGGGGGTCCTATTCAATGTTGCATGATGTTCTATTATCCTTGTATGTGGGAATGCATACACTGGTCTACAAGGAAAATGCTTCTGAAAAAAAAACGAATTAAATTTTACCACATGTGTGTTACTAATAAAGAGAAACTCAAGTCTTAAATGCTGGTTGGATCAAGTTTTCAAAGATAAGTCTGGGGTCAAAATGTGATTTTTTTTTTTTTGTAAAATTAACAAGAAGAGAATAGGGTTTAGTTGAAATAAATATTGAAATTTTTTATTTTTGCTTTTTATTTCATAATTTAGACTTTTTAATCTCATAGCACTGGTCTACAAGTAAAATGCTTCTGGAATAAAACTAATAAACAGTTACCACGTGTGCTACTAATAAAGAAAACTCAAGTATTAAATGCTGGTTAGATCAACTTTCAAAGATAAGTTTTGGGTCAAAATGTGAAATTCTTATGCTACGGCCACAACAAACACTTTTACTGCATCCTGACTCTACATTTGATACTTTATTTTGTTTTTAAATATTGTTCTGTACAACATTTTGGTCCACTGTGGTTGTTTTAATGTAGGGGTACTTCAGTTTCCTCTGACCATCCAAAGACACTGATAGGTTATTTGGTTAATCTAAATCACAGGTGTCAAACATAAGGCCCGAGGGCCAAATCTGGACCCTGTGATGAATTTGTGACGTACAAATACTACACTGAGAATATTATCAGTCATGGAAGTTAAAATCAGTTTAGGTCAATTCAATCTAAAGTGGACGAGACTCGTAAAATACCATCGAAATAACATCAAAATAATGGAAACCAACCTAGAGCAAATGTTTCTTTTTTATTTTTAATGTAAAATAAAGTACAAAAAGATTAGCCTTGTACACAAAAAAGGGAATAACTTGAATATATGTAGAATTTTACCAATATTCAACCTGGTACTAAATGTTGTATATATTTGTAGATTCACTCTGATCTGTAAGTTGTGATACACATGTATAAAAGATCAACTAAAGCATAACATTGACAATATTGCACTTATTTTTCTTAAGAATTTAGAGGTTGTTCATATTTATTCGAGCACAGTTTGTAAAATTAAACATTTATATTGCAAAATGTAGTGTTTTTTTATTCAATAACACAGAGACAACTTTGGTGTTGACATTATTTTATACATTTTCATCCTATTATTTATACAATTTTACTGGTGCAGCCCACTTCATATCATATTGTACCCTGCCTTCACCCATTGTAGCCGGATTAGGCCCCCAGTGACCCTTGTGACCCCCATGACCCTAGTGAGGATAAAGCGGTTCAGATGTCGAGATGAAAATAAATGTATTAACCACTTTTTAAAAAAAAAACCCACACTTTTTGCAGTTTCAACAGGAAATTCAGTCGCATTCATCGAAATGTGTTTTGCTACTGTACATCCCGACCCTACATTTCCTACTAGACTCAGATTAAAGTTGAGTTTTCGCTTTACTTTTATCCCGTACAGCAGGTACAGCACACAGGAAAATGACATGTATTTCTTCTCATCTAAAACATGACAGATGCACAGTAACGCTCAGCTGACGGAATGCCATTCTTAGCGCTGTCATGTGTTGTGGCACCTCTAAATCAACCTGAGATTCGCACCGTGTGACTGGTGTTATTAATGTAGGATGACAGTGAGAGATTGGCCTATGAGATGAAGCGACACACTTTTCCACGACTATAGATAGCTGAGAACACTGGGACTCAAATTGGTGAGATTTGCAGCATCTCAAACACATCAAGTTAAGCCTTTAAGTAATTTGTAGACAAAGTAGGCCAGCTTTGACTGTTCATCGTTGTTCAGTCACTGTTACTCACTGTGACATGTTTCTCTTTGTCTCCTTGTTCATTTTCTACACAATCAAGAGGCAGAGCTGTGCAGAGAAATGTTGTCATGGAAACAGAAAAAAGAAAAAAAAAAAGAATAGCCAGGATGACCGACTGAGACGGATCTGATAGCACGTTTCACTGTGCAAAGTATTTCATGACCCCATGCCACAGCTAAATTACCTGAAGGGTTTTTTTTTTTTTGACAGATGAAAACCAAAATGCATTAGCGTGAGTTTGTGATACTGCTGGGAACTGAAGTTGCACATTTTAATTTGCTTCTGCTGTTAAATGTGCATAATTCAGCCCATTTTCACTGAAGTCGCTGCTGTCAAAGCTGCCCATTTCCCACATGGCTTCTTTTCTTTTTTGTGTTTCTCACAGTATGTCTTCTAGAAATTGAGATCAAAATGTGGCAGTGAGAATGCATAATTAGGTTTTTTTTTTTTTTTTTTTTTTTTTTTGGGACTAAACCAATCTCCCCCAGTGGTCGAAAGCATTTTTTTAAAAATATATGTGACCCTCCAACACAAAAGCGGTCAGAAGTATCACAGTAGTATTTCTAGCTATAGCTGTAAATACATTATATGGGTCAAAATTATAGAATTTGAAGTTAATGCATAAAATCCAAGTAAAATACTCCTGAACACTTTAATCAGTTTTTGTCAAATTCCTATGATACGTGCTTCAAATCGTAGCTTTTAGTCAAACCCTAACCTTTCCTACTCCTTTTCGAGTACAAGGAAAAAAATTAAAAAATTGACCATTTTCCATGATGTTTTAATGATTATCGTGTGCTCGAAATAAAACTGAACTGAAATTAGCTTTATTATCAAAGGTTCCATATGCACAACATACAGCACACATGAAATTACATTCTCTCACCTGTCGTGCAAACGCGCATTAGTTAAAAACAGAATAATAATTTTTTTTAAAAACGACTAGGTAACAAAGTAATATGTACAAGATATATGAATATAAAAATAAAACATAAAAAAAGGAAGGACAACAACTAACTGACAGTAATTAAGTCTAAAACAAAGAAAAATCTGCTCAAAACACGGCTTTACTTCGCACTTGCGTTAGGTATTTTATTCATGTTTGGTATCGTTGGAAAGATGAGGATTCCCTCTAGACAACCGTTAAATAGAAATATATGTAATTATATATTTGAACCAATGGGAGGCCTCAGAACAAAGTTTTCTCGAGTAAACAAAATCTCTTGTTGCTAGGGTGATGTTGAAAAACTTCCTCTGATTGGTTGAATAAGTGTCACGCAAGCATTTTTAATTAACTGTCAGATAAATATAAAATCTTTTTAAAAACTAGATTTATTACCATCAACATCCTGGGCTTGACAAAAACTATGAAATGGTCTTTTAGAAATGCCCACTCAAAGAAAAATCACACAGCAAAAAAAAAAAAAAAAAAAAAAAGTTTGACATTTTTTTCAAAGAACTTAATGAAACTCATTCAGATCCTTGTTGTGAGAGAGAATAGCAGTTATAAGGCATAATCTTCAAAGAAAATTAGTGTTTAACTACCGCTATGATGTTCCAGAAGCTCTCATCGCAGTAAGAGGCTGCTCTGAAATGGTGAGAAAAAAAAGTCAATCCAGAAACATTTGAACCTGGTGAAGTGTTGGGTCAGTGTCAGCTCGGCTGGAGGCTCTTCTACTGACACATAAAGCACCAGGACTTTATATTAGCAGCTCCTCTGTAGCTGGAAATAGCCACCGGAACAACTTCAAATATCACCGAGTTAAAAGCTTTTGTTAAAAAAAGAAATGTCAGAAGAGACTTTTTGACATTTGATGGTTTTTTTTATACTGTTTTAAAAATAAAAGTCCTCTTCTTTGTGTTTATTAAAAATGAATTTCTTAGTTTTGTCAAGAAGTCGGTGTATTTCTGTATTATGATCAGGTCCATTTGGGAAAAGACATGACTGATCATTAGAAGAAAGGAGAATAGTTAATATTGATGAAAACTGTTAAAACTGTATAAACTCTAGAGGTAAATAGAGATGGTGATTATATTATTATTAGACATGTAGAAACTTTGTCTCAATAGAGAAACAAAGTCAAAAAATGTCCCAATTGTGGGATCAATAAAGTTATTCTATTCTATTCTATTCTATTCTATTCTATTCTATTCTATTCTATTCTATTCTATTCTATTAACTGCAAAAAAATGTTCACTTTCTCTGATTTGACCATTCTTAGTTTGAGTAAAATAAGCACTTTTTTTATTTTCTCTAAATTACCAACAACATTTCTCCTAAATTCCAAATGAAAATGTTATTATTCAGAGCATGTATTTGCAGAACATGACACATGGTGAAACGAACAAAAAGATACAGTGTTTTCAGGTTGAAATAATTCAAAATAAACCAGTTCATATTAATTTCTAAAACAACACAATACTAATGCTGTAACTTGGGAAAAGTTCAGAATCCTGTGATATTACCACTGATGTGTTTTAGCTGTTGACCTTTACTGCAATCTTGACCTTTGACCTTCATTGCTCAAAATCTAATGGCTTCTTCCTTGACCCATTATCTATCATTTCTGAAAGTTTCATTAAAATCTGTGCAGAAGTTTTTTTGCGTAATCCTGCAGACAGACAGACAGGCAGACAGACAGGCAGACAGACAGACAGACAGACAGACAGACAGACAAACGAACACACAGACAGATAAACAGAGAAAGACAAACACAGATAAACAGACAAACAAATGGACAAACAGAGAGACAGACAAACAAACAAATGGACAAACAGAGAGACAGATAAACAAACAAATGGACAAACAGACAGACAATCAAACAAACAAATGGCCAAACAGATAAACAAACAGACAGACAAATGGACACAGAGACAGACAGACAGACAAACAAACAAATGGACAGAGACAAACAGAGAGACAGACAAACAAATGGACAAACAGAGACAGACAGACAGATAAACAAACAGACAAACAAACGGACAAACAGACAGATAAACAGAGAGACAGACAAACAAACAAATGGACAAACAGAGAGACAAACAGACAAATAAACAGAGACAGACAAACAAACAAATGGACAAACAGACAGACAATCAAATAAACAAATGGTCAAACAGATAAACAAATAGACAGACAAATGGACACACAGACAGACAGACAAACAAACAAATGGACAAACAGAGACAAACAAACAGAGAGACAGACAGACAAACAAACAAACACAGACAGACGAACAGACAGACATACAGACAGACAAACAGAGCCAAATGTAACACCTCCTTGGTGGAGCTAAAACATGTGAAGCAGGTAATACTGTACAGTTAACACCACGCTGTTTTTATGAGACTTCCCATAATGAGTCATACGACTGAAGGTCAGGCTGTTCCTCTGAGTGCAGTGGAAGCAGCGATGCCTGCCAGTCGACACCTAACTGCCCATTCAGGACGCCATCACAGGCTCTACTCATTTCCTCAGTCAGCTGTGGAGCAACAGGGCGGCTGCTTCGCTCCAACTTGTCCAAGTTGGTGCCAAAGTCTCTAGTGGAATGCCAGGCTCATTATAGCAGGATGAGAGTTCACTTCTCCTCCTAACTATGTGAGCGTCACAGGAGATAATGAGCCTCTGACCGCTGGGATTAAATGCATGTCTGGCTGCTTCAGCCTGTCTGCGTCTGGCACAAGAGCTCTCAGCCCTCACTTCCTCTCAAATTCATCATCATACTTTATCATGGGTGCTGTTTGACACACTTCCAGTGGTTAAAAGCATTCACACTTTTAATTTAAGGAACAGTTACATCTTTCATATGTCCTCGAAAATCAGCAAAGTAATTATTTTCAGTAATGATAGACTGATATACAGTATGTTGGCCAGCTGATATACTGAGCTGATATTTATTGATTGATTGATTGATTGATTCATTTATTTATCAGCCTGTTGCATTGGCTGATATGCTTTTTCCCCCTGCCATAATTTACTGAAGTTCACAGAAGTTCCGCTCGACACTTTGAAAATTTTCCTCACCGGGCATCGGTAGTACCAAGGGTCTCTGGAAAGTTTTCAAAGTGTTGAGTGGACTTTGAAAAATTTTCAGATTTTTTCGGTTTTGTAGTATCTTGTAGATACTGTTATCCACAGTGAAAAACATTTTACATTGTTTTTTTTTTTTTTGGGGGGGGGGGGGGGTGTAGTAATATTGATTAGGTTAACTGTCACAATTTGTATTTTAGAATTTTACTTAAAGTTTTTCTGACATTTATTATCATTTGGCAGAGAAAAAGAAATATTGGCTTAGAAATATCAGTGGCCTGTATCTGTCATTAGCTAAGGGTGTATATAATATATATTATAATATATATATATATATATATATATATATATATATATATATATATATACTCTGCCAAATACAATTGACACGTTAAAAATACAAAAAAAAGGAAATAGGCTATGGTAATTTTTTTTTAATAAAGAACAAGAATATTAAAGGTGGGTCTATTGGAGTGTATAGTACATATATATAGTAGATATAGTAAAAAGTATACTAATTACATGACATTCACATTTCTGTATATTGTAGCCATTTCACCCAGTTTTTTTTCCTATTACTCTTCTTTCAGTTTCAGTTTGTACGTCATCTTTTCCATCCCTTGACTTTCTTTAATAACAGACAACCATCGCTCTCTAGTCAGTGTATCTGTTTTCCACCAGTTTTTTGTAATGGTCATTTTAATCATGATGATGGCTTAGTCTATATTAATGCATTTTGACAGGCTTATATGTATATTATTTTTATTAAGTAAACCTCAACATAACTATGCAAACATTCATAGTCATATAAAATAATGTGATGTACAACTTCTCAGCATAGAAAACGTAGGCGTCCAATATTTATTTAGCCAGCCTAGCTCACAGTGTTCCTGATTTAATGCTTGTATCATAAAAAGTACAGTCCATACGTATCTGAATATAGCCTCCATTTGACCAGTGTAACTAGATGAAGAGATACAGGGATCTATTGCCAGCGATGGAAATTATTACACATGACCATAAGCTCCATACGGTCCGCCATGCTGCTTTGTTTACATCTCGCTACCATAAGTCCTTGCACTATTTCAGTGTGATGTGACTTGCTAGAAATGTTACAAAGTCATGAGTCATGCTTTGAAGTCATGACTTACGGGCTGTATAAGGCAGCATAAAAATCACACATCACCCACATTTTCTGTACAGTTTGTGTTGTCAGTCGCTGCAGTAAAGACAAGTGGCCCCATGGTATTCATAGGAGACCAACACAATGACTCACTACTCCCTCTAGTGGACACATAAAGACTCTGGACGTTGGTCTGCATATATTCAGCTCATATCTCTACAATCCAGTACATTATACGTACATGATTTTTAACTTTTCTGAACATTAATTGTTATTTTTGCTATATGTCTAAGATTGGAAAGTAGATATATTTAGCAAAAATAATACTTGTTATTTTAAAAACATTTGGTCATGTCTCTATATATACTCCTGAGACCCAGAAATGCATTTAAGTCTTTCGTATGGGGACAAGAGTTAAGAGAATAAATAAATAATATTTGTAAAATATGTCTACTGTAAAGGATATCCCATAAAATAAAGAAATTAATAAATCTATATCTGAAGGCAATTATTTATTATAAAAAAAAGCCAAAATCTTGACTTTTCTGGGTCTGAGAAGGATATATCCCCATAAAAAAAAAAACCCACACACGATATGTATCCTGAATTATGTAAATATAAGAGCCAATTCTTCTTTGTATATAATGAAAAAATAAATGAGAATCAATAAGATAAATAAAACACATAAAAGAAACTGTAACCCAGGCAGTAACTGGAGAAAAAAAAAGGTGTTGGCAGAAGCTATTATAATACCTAGACTTTTAACTGTACGTCTTATTTGAATGGGATGGAAATATAATGTCAACTATTTTAGAATCTGCTGATTAACTATGCATCAGCTCCAATGAAATGTCACAGAAGTTGTGAAATAAATGGAGTGAAGAAGTAAAATGAAAATCCTCCAGTAGTTTTAAAGTTCTGTACATGAGGAGGACTTGTTATATCTGACGACGGATCATTAGCCTGATCATCATGTCACTGAACTCACTGCTCACTACTCAAGCCCCTGTCTGTCACAGTCACATTAGCCGACGCTCTTTCACCACCCATTATCTCAAAGTTTAGTAGAAAAAAAAAAAAAGTATATGTTTTTTTGGGTATCTACTGATAGAGAAATTTCCCTCCATTTGAAGAATC
Organism: Siphamia tubifer; assembly: GCA_020466265.1. Classification (NCBI taxonomy): domain Eukaryota; kingdom Metazoa; phylum Chordata; class Actinopteri; order Kurtiformes; family Apogonidae; genus Siphamia; species Siphamia tubifer. The sequence goes on from CM035790.1 coordinate 34,706,496, forward strand.
ACAGCTGTAGGTGGTTATTTTCAGATGTCATTGACTATTCACCTTGCCTTTCAAAAGCCCCTTGCTGCAGGCGGTGCATTATGTGTGAGAGACCCAGATATGTGGGTCTGGAGAGGGGGGGGGGGGGTAATGCTTTTTGTGCTGGGAACATTAGCTGCTTGGAGGGGAAAAACTGTGGACCTGCCACAGCAGAGATATCCAGAAATGGGCTGCCAGCCTTGGCACATTTCCTAGTGAATTGTGACTCAAGTGTAGCAATAATGTTTGAATATCTGTCCGATCCGATCCCAGGTGAGACGGACCTCTAAATGCCTATTACCATGTTTACTGTGCATGGACTTCTTTGGTTATATTTAGCTGCTTTCAAAGCAAAGTGTATAATGAGGTAAAGTCGCACAAGTTTTTCAAATGTAATATAGAGAGAAAATAAATAATGCAGCGATAAAAGCAGGAATGGACATTCATGTTTTAATAGGGAATATAATCACCTCTTTATTATTTCTTTAAAGCCTTTGTATTGGTAAAAAAAAATGAATTAACTAATACTTTAGGATTATTTTAGATAATTAAGTAAGCATATTTAACTCTATTATATTTAGTCCTATTAGTTTCCTCATTGTCTTTTCATTAATTTAATATCACAAATATAGTTTAAAATCAGTTATTGTATTACGAAATATTTCAACAAGATTAAAGTGTGGGGTTAAAAATAAATAAATAAACAAATAAATGAATAAATAAAATAAAAAATTTGAACAAAATGCAGATAAATTAGGAAAAAAAAATTGTTACCCACTTTGCTATCTGCTCATTTGTTGTTGTTTTGTTTTTTGTTTTGTTTTGTTTTTGTATATATGTATATGTTTAGTACTTCAATTATTTATTATTATTATTGTTGTTATTTTTATTATCATCATTTTTGAATTCAGGTTATTGGGGAAGTGAAGAAGGGGTAGGATTAAATAAGCTTATGCTTCATCCTACTCCTTTTCGGACATGTCATTGTCATTATTATTATTATTATTATTATTATTATTGTTGTTGTTGTATTGATTATTGTTGCATTCTGCACATGTTCGAAATAAAGCATTCAAATTCAAACTTACATAGTCAGGAGTCGAAGTCTGGTCGTTAAGTGTCCATGACCCCAACGGCCACATGACACTAGGGGGGGGGGGGGTGCTCAGACACACAGTTTATAACATCTTCCCATCGGCCCCTCCTTCTTCAAAATGTCCGCTGTCCTGAAGGGCTGTGGGGCGTCGGCTTCTTCTAGAGACTTCCATTGTTTGTCCTTATTTTAATTTACCTGAACCCCCCCACTGGGCCTACGGTCATCTCAAACTGTGCCGACCTGTATTTGGAGCACAGGCTTAAACTCCAAGAATGTTATATTTTCTATGAAACATTATTTTAACATTTATATCTAATATTATTGTAAATTCTACAACACCTTTATAATATATATAATTTAAGTCTAATATATAATTCTCCAGTGTAGGATCAATAAAGTATATCTATGTACAGTTGTGCAAAAAATATTAGACCTTGTTTTCTTCAATTACGTGTTAATTTTAATGCCTGGTACATTTGTTTGAACAAATATGATAGCAGCGACAATAGCTCATACTATAGTAGTTTAATTTCAGAGCTGATTTCTGTTAATTTTCCATGTTTTCTTGGTAATACCTCAAATTCAAATTCTTTTGAATTATAATTGTGATTGGATTTTTTTTTGGTGTGATAAATATTGGTGGTTATTTGGAGTGCTTAGAAATTGTATTTCATCATCTACTACATCAGTTAATTAAATTTTTCTTCAATCATCCTTGTTTGAAACAATAGAAATAACAGTATAATATGATTCTCAGCAGTTAATGACTTAATTCCACTCAGTTGTACTTCATATATTGTTAAGTTATGTTCACTTATATCCACAATAGTTCCCCTTAATAAAAAAAAAAAAATATTAGTTGGAAGTACTTAAAAAGAAGAACAACTGAATACATTTGAGTTAGTCGTACTATTTCTGAAACTTTGAGTATTCACAACTGAATATATTTAATTATTATGAACATTTGGGTTTATAGTGTAGTATTATAAAACCTCTAAGGAGTAGACATCAAAAGTCTTGGACCGGGTACCATGGTACCAGGTCTTTTTTTCGCCCCAAAGCGAATAGAATCAGGTAGAGCCAATACTTGTGGAAATGCAGCAAAAGCACAGGGGGGGGGGGGGGGGGGTTACATTTGCATTTAAAGGGCCAGCGTTCAAAACTATCTTTCTGGTTTCATTAGTCAGAAGCAGAGTTGAAGACGCACCTGTGGAGTTGAATTAATGCAGAATTTAATCCCAAGCAGAGCGTTGTACACTTAATATAGACCACAGGGAAACATTTTAAAATGTAAAAAAAAAAAAAGCAAAATATCACTACTTTCAAAGCACAAAAACAGCCTCCAGTTCATTGACACATACGTTCAGTCATAAATAGAAAAACCTTGCGTTGCCTATTGAGACATAGTTGGACATTTACACCTGACTAATTTGACTTGGTGATCATTTGACCTTGTCTGGTGTCCTGTAACAGTCTGTTGTGTGCAGTTGATGTGAAGTGGAGACTTGAGTTTAGGGAACTGCAAAGGACATCAGTAAGAGCCTGAGCTGCACGGGTCTCCTGTGCAATGTAATATGACACACTATTGTTCGATCAGGACTATTTTCAGCCCACACATTTTACTGGAGCAAAAACTGATCTGCCTAACACTCTGGGAGAGTTTGGCTGGACGACACACACACACACACACACACACACACACACACACACAGCAGACACTCGGCTGTCTCGCTGAAATAAAAATGGGGCTATATTTGACCTCTGAGGGGAAAGTCTCAGGTCTACCCAGCTGAGGAAAACATTAACAATGTTTAGTTTAGTTTAGTTTAGTTTTATGTTTAGGTTTAGTTTAGTTTTAAGTTTAGTTTAGTTTAGTTTGGTCTGGCGTTTTAGGGTTTGGTTTAGTTTAGTTTAGTTTAGTTTAGTTTAGTTTAGTTTAGTTTAGTTTAGTTTAGTTTAGTTTAGTTTAGTTTGGTTTGGTGTTTTAGGGTTTGGTTTAGTTTAGTTTGGTTTAGTTTAGTTTAGTTTTTAGGGTTTAGTTTAGTTTAGTTTAGTTTGGTCTGGTGTTTTAGGGTTTAGTTTAGTTTAGTTTAGTTTAGTTTAGTTTAGTTTAGTTTAGTTTGGTTTAGTTTAGTTTAGTTTGGTTTGGTGTTTTAGGGTTTGGTTTAGTTTAGTTTGGTTTAGTTTAGTTTAGTTTGGTTTGGTGTTTTAGGGTTTGGTTTAGTTTAGTTTAGTTTAGTTTAGTTTAGTTTGGTTTAGTTTAGTTTAGTTTGGTTTGGTGTTTTAGGGTTTGGTTTAGTTTAGTTTGGTTTAGTTTAGTGTAGTTTGGTTTGGTGTTTTAGGGTTTGGTTTAGTTTAGTTTAGTTTAGTTTAGTTTGGTTTAGTTTAGTTTAGTTTGGTTTGGTGTTTTAGGGTTTGGTTTAGTTTAGTTTGGTTTAGTTTAGTTTAGTTTGGTTTGGTGTTTTAGGGTTTGGTTTAGTTTAGTTTAGTTTAGTTTGGTTTAGTTTAGTTTAGTTTGGTTTGGTGTTTTAGGGTTTGGTTTAGTTTAGTTTGGTTTAGTTTAGTTTAGTTTGGTTTGGTGTTTTAGGGTTTGGTTTAGTTTAGTTTAGTTTAGTTTAGTTTAGTTTAGTTTAGTTTAGTTTAGTTTAGTTTAGTTTAGTTTGGTTTGGTGTTTTAGGGTTTGGTTTAGTTTAGTTTGGTTTAGTTTAGTTTAGTTTTTAGGGTTTAGTTTAGTTTAGTTTAGTTTGGTCTGGTGTTTTAGGGTTTAGTTTAGTTTAGTTTAGTTTAGTTTAGTTTAGTTTGGTTTAGTTTAGTTTAGTTTGGTTTGGTGTTTTAGGGTTTGGTTTAGTTTAGTTTGGTTTAGTTTAGTTTAGTTTGGTTTGGTGTTTTAGGGTTTGGTTTAGTTTAGTTTAGTTTAGTTTAGTTTAGTTTGGTTTAGTTTAGTTTAGTTTGGTTTGGTGTTTTAGGGTTTGGTTTAGTTTAGTTTGGTTTAGTTTAGTTTAGTTTAGTTTAGTTTAGTTTAGTTTGGTTTGGTGTTTTAGGGTTTGGTTTTACGGTTGGTTTGGTTTATGGTTTGGTTTATGGTTTGGTTCAGTCATATATTCACTTCAAAGCAGCAAGAAAGAGAACAATACAGAATTTGACTGAAAAAGGCTCAGGCAGAAGCAAAGCTTATTAATGCTCACCTACCATCCATCTTAAGCTACACAATTCATGATATCAAACAGGTAGAGAAAAGAAAAATTAAAAATACATAAATATATATACACATACATATGTACTCATGCACATACATGACCCCCCCCCCTCAATTACAGCCATAACTCCTAAATAAAAATGCACATAATGATTTCTTAAACATTACAAAGAACGTACATTGTTTTAGTTTGAGATCAGCACATCTTCTTTTAACTTCTTATTTTTTTTTTTTACTTTTGGTAACACAAATTTGCTTCCATCGCTCAACTATTTACAACACTTTATAAATTTCACTCAGGATTTCTGTGTAGTGCATAAATGTCAAGCATGTTTGTTTATCTAATGAGCCGCCAATACTGATGCTACATTTCAAGACGGGACTATTTTTGACAACGTGATCAAGCTGCTCACTTTGTATCAAGGCCAAGTAACTTGTCCGTTTTATACGAGTGTGATTTTATTGGTCTGAGCTCCCGCCACAGTCGTATTTCACAGCAGCCAGGACGGATATTTATTTTCTTGCGCTTGTCTTTCTCCCTGCAAATTTACTTTCCCCAAAGTCACACATCCCCTCCCTACTTTCTCCCACATGGACAATATTTTTACAGGTTTATTACTCAGGTCATTTGGGGAGTTGGATTGAAACTGACAAGTGTTGGAGTGTCAGCAATAAATCTTTTCCCAATAGGGTTTTTTTTATGTAAGGGTTTCTAGATAGCCTTCACACATTTATTTTTATCACAAGTAACACATAAAAAAAAGAACAGGCAATCAAATATTTGTGTGTATTACTGACATTATTACCGTCCTGTCCTTTAAAATGTAAATGGTTTATAAACAACTCATTATTCATTTAATTATGCATATGGGACTGTCTGTATTTCACTTATTCTGATGTCAGAATAGTGTCTGTAGAGATGGGTGTTTTATTGTTATTTGATTTAATTGGAGGCGTTTAGTTCCTGAAGGTGTTTAACTTTTTTTTTTTTAACAAATCGCAAAGTGTTTAGACTATTTTTGCATGAATTCATGTTAAACCTGCCTGTTTTTAAAAGAAAACATAGCAGAAAAAAAGGTTTGTAACCAGCTAAAGAGCAGATGTTTAATTTTATTTGTACATATTTATTTGGTAACACTTAATATTAACACACACATATTCACCATTAATTAGCTACTTACTATCAGATATATTAGGAGCGTAATAGGTATTTGTTCATCATTATAAATAATTCATTCACTAAGAATTTTTCCAATAAGCTCCTAATTATCACATATTTATAGTTATTATGTAAGTTGTTGTAGATTAATTATGGTCTCAATATGTTTTATTCAATATAGGGTGTATTACACTAATATAATACTAATATAAGTGCTAATTAATAGTGAATATGTGTGTTTTAAAGGGGTGATATTTTGCTTTTTAAAAAAATGGAATTATGCATTTTCAAACAGTTCCCTGTGTTCTACATGAACTGTCAATGCTATATTTGGGTCTGAATTATTCATTAATTCAACTTGAAGAGGTTCACCTTTAAACCCATAATAACTAATGACACCAGCGAGGTCATTTTAAGCACAGGTCCTTTAAATGCACATGACTCCACCTACTCCAGGTTGTTGACTGTGCTTTTTGTCCTGTTCAGCCACTTGTAATACAAAAACAAAAACTCATTATTTTAGGTAACAAGCTCGAAGATTGGACATAGTCTCTGTTTTTACGACAACTGCTGCTGTTAATACCCACTCCTCACTTATGTTCTTCTGTTCTAAGTTTTAAGCCGTTTTATGCAGTTTTTTTCTATTGTATGTATATTATGTGGTGTCTATCTATCTATCTATCTATCTATCTGTCTGTCTGTCTGTCTGTCTGTCTGTCTGTCTGTCTGTCTGTCTGTCTGTCTGTCTGTCTGTCTGTGTGTGTGTCATACATGGAGAAATGTCTGTCTGTCTTGACCTTATATGTGCAAATATTGTGATGTAACTAGTTATTTTTATTTAGCGTAACAAGTATTGAAATACAAATCCACTCTGGAATGAATGTAAACATAGTTTTGGGTTCAAAATATATGAACTATTATACACAAATAAATGAACCAAAGACTAATAAAACTGTGTTTAGCAAAATATGACCCATTTAATAATATAAAGCAGAGGTCTGAAATATGTGGCCCAAGGACCAAATCTGACCCGTCAAAGGGTCCAGTCTGGCCCATAGGATGAATTAGTAAAATGCAGGAAGAAGATATTAATCATTTTAGTTCAAGTTCCACATACAGACCAATTTAATTTCCAGTAGGTTAGACTGTAAAATACTGTCCTAATAATCTATAAATACTCACAACTCCAAATTTCTCTTTTTGCAAATGATAACATTTTCACGACATTTTACATGTGAAAAACTTGAACCAATAAGAACATTTGAAGTGGAAGTTTACCAATATTCTGCCTTATTTATTTAAAGTGTATTTGTTGATCAACTTTGATGTGTAAGCTGTAATGTACATGTGTGATATTATCATAAACTGAAACATATTGTTAAAATTGCCCTTAGTTTTCATGTTATTTACCTAGTTTTATGCGAATAGTTGGGAAATGTAACTTTTCGTTACATAATTATACTTTTTCACTCTGAAACAAAGAGGAAAATTTGGAGTTTTACATTATTTATATATTATTTTATTACTATTTGACCTGTGTGGCCCACTTCAGGTCAAATTCAGCTTAATGTGGCCCCTGAATTAAAATGATATAAAGTCTTACCATTTATTTTTAGTCAGACTTGTGTTTTGAAGAAGAAAAAAAGTAATATAATAAACTTTAAATACCATAGATAAAAAAGAAAATGGACTAATAAGCTTCTCAGCTGCCAAACCCAGAGGGATTTCATATCATCTCTTTAACTCTTATCTGTATAAAACAAATATCATGCTTTTCCAGATGATAGCGCTCAGAAGCCTCGCTGACTTGACTCAAGTTTTTTGCCGTATGACAGTGATCCTGCCTCTCAAATTGTTGTGACTTTTACATTTGCTGAGAGTCTAATCGTGGCCGGTTTTCTACACTTAAGTGTTGTATAATCAGCGCTTCAGTCTCAGACACACAGAAAGGACGACCTGTTTGTAGCATTAGTTACTCATTTAAGTCATTTTGTTCAGATTCCACAGTTTATTAAGGAAAAAGCAGAGGATTTTAAAAGCCTCTTTTCTCATATGATATCTAATACTTATGGTATTTTCTTTAGATATACACAGCCTACGCAAAAACAACCCCACATTATAATATATCATTAAACAACCTTTGGCTTTAATTAGATCAAACATTTGACATTTGGACAAGCTGAAGCAATGTCAGAATATCGTTAGCCTCATACCATAATTGCCTAAGTCAATTTTTAGTCAAATTGAGATTTTTTGCATAACTTTACTCCCCTACCACTGCTGCATCATCCTGTTTTTCTGCCTATGTCATTGACCAATCAGAACACTCATAAAAAACAAGTGCAAAAACATACCTGCCCAAGTCATTCATTTGACTTAGGCAGTTTGAATGAATGCAAAATAGCAATGATAATTTTATGTTCTCAGAAAAACTGCCTAAGTCAAAGGCATAATCTGCCTAAGTCAATTTTATTTCATAAAACAAATGATGTTGGGTTTTGTTCTTTTTTCATACTTTTCTTCTCATCTACTTGAATGTTCTGTGAAAAAATCAATAAAAAATATGGATGTGACTTTTGGAAAATGTGTTTTTTTTCTCGTTTTTTCCGAAAACACAAAAAAATGACTTAGGCAATTATGGTATGAAGCTGACGATATGTTTTCCTCTGTATTCTTATGCAGGGTCTTGTATTGGTGATGAGGGGAGTGGGGCAAATGTGTAAAGTCTGGACTCCTTTATGCGGTCATTGGCACGCCCATGGCTCAGTTGGGAGAATGGGTCGTCCATTGACCGAAGGGTTGGCGGTTCAATTCCCGCTCTGTCCTAGTCAGTCAGTTGTGTCCTTGGGCAAGACACTTTACCCTCCTTGCCTCCAGTGTCACTTACACTGGTGGTGGTCAGAGGGGCCGTAGGTGTGAAATGGCAGCCTTGGCAGAGGTTTGCTTTTCTAGATCTTATTCTGTTTGATTTTTTTTTTACAGCAGTTTCTTCTATATCCTGTTTTCATAGTGAATCCACATTAAAAATAAATATATATATATTGAATTTTAAATGTATTAAACCTGTTGATATTTTTTTTACAGTTTGATTTTGACCAAACATACTGTATAAGTGATATTCTTCCTCAAAGATGAATGTTTTCTTCTGTCCTTGTTAGTTTTTATAAACCTCTGGACAGTTTTAAACATGGTTTTAGTAGTTTCAGCATCTCCTTAGTTGTTTTCTTTGCTTCACACAGGCCAATAATTTGACCGTCCTTAAATAAAATGACATCTTTTCCACAACTAACAGGAAACATCCTCTGACATGGTTGTCCTCACTGCATCAGTTCAGGTCAAAGAACTTGTTGCAGCTTAAACATATTAATCACTGCAGTAATTATTTATAAGAAGGACCAGGACTATGTGTTTTATTATATTCAGGACAGGATCTTTTGTTGTTTTTTTTCTTTTTGTTAGGCTGTGTTTTTACATTGTGATGCCATTTGTGTTTTGCATTTTCTTTACATTTCTTCTCAAGTTTTCTGGAATGAAACTGTGAAAATGAGCAGTAATCATATTATTCTTACCCAGAGTTCATGTATAAAAAAATGAAAATATTACTTCAATTTATTGTAAACAGGATTTATTTGACCAGACACAATAGGTTGGAAAATACTTTAACTGAGTCTGAATCAAATGTACTGAAGATATATATATATATAATTTTAATTTTAAATTTTTTAATACATTATACTTTTTAGCATTTTTCTTATCACAGACAAAAAATATACAAAACGAACTAACATAAGATTTATACAAAGTACTTATAGAGTCCATAGATAAACATGAACATAAATAAATGTAACCCATAAGGACCACATGGCATTTATGTCAGTTCCAAAATGGTTTTATTCTATATTTATCCCTTAATTCTTAAGTCATTTATCATCATTTATTGTAATATTATCCTCTTTAGCTGGAGTTTTTTTCTGTGTAAATATTATATTTCATTCACTAATCACATTGATGTTAATTAAATGCTATTATTTTGTCAAAAATTGAGAAAACTGAAGAAAATAGTGAATCTTTTAGTAAAATCTATCATTAGCTGAGCATAAACCATATGTATCCATCCACTGTCAATGATAAAACTCCATAGGTTATGCTGATAAATCAATGTTGTAGAAGATGACAGCGTTTCCATGGTAACTACAGAGCTTCTGAACATCCAAATGGGTCATATCTGATGACCATGAAAATATAATAAACTGCATTTTTCACCAATGAGCACTGTAGCCAAAACATGCCAAGGTAAAAGAATCAACTCTTTTACAATCTGTCTGACAAATAAGAAAAATAAATCTGGATAACTTCTAGTAGATAACATCAACCTAATTGGACTAAAATGTTTTTTTTTTTGGTTCAGAAGGACAAGTAAAGGCTCTAATTAAAAAAAAAAATTTAATAATAATTACAAAAAGGGCTTCCAGGGTCAAAATCCACTTAAAATATATTAAAATATTAAAATAAATACTAAATCTCATTAGTACCTTTAATAATTTCTGGCATATTTTGTCCTGGCCTTCAATACTCATGAAGATAATATATTGAAATTAATTTGAAATAGAATTTAAAAGAACAAATCCCGATCATGGGTTGTTTGACACTTACTATATTAATATAACTGGACATTTTCTAACAGATAACATCCTGCACATTCATGATGGATTCACTCCAACCAGTCGCCTCCAAGGGAGAGAACCACTGACTAATATTATCACATGCTGGAGCTTCATACACAGCTCTATATTTGGGACAGAGCTGATGGAGGGCATATGGACTGAAATGTTAAAAATGGCCACTGCGAAGAACTAAAGCCACACTCGAAATGATCGTATCTGTATATAGTTTAGAGGAACTGACTGATAATCTGTGGCACAGGAGGACTTGACGACCTCTGCGTCTGTTGTTCATGGCAGCTTTGACATTAAGAAGAGTGTAATTATTGGTAATTTGTGGTATTGACAAGTATTCGCTCTTTAATTCAGCGTTAGGATTACATTACATGTTTCCAACACGTCACCAAAACCACAAATTCAGCTCTACTGGTACCAAATAATGGAATTTAGTCAGTGTGTTCAGGGTCATAGTAGCTGACTTGTGTTGGACAGATTTGGTAAAAACACTGAATAATGGAATAAAAAGCAACATGTAACAGCATTTTTACATCGTTATGTCACAAGGCTCACACTTTGTGATCATCTGTTGTAATAAAGACTTAAAAAGAGCTTCAAGGAATATTTATTTTAACTCTATTCTAGTAGTATAACATTTATACTTTTGTACTTTTCATTTATTTTTCTGTTTTTAGGTAGATTGTACTGAACAGATGTAGCTACATGTTCTTGTATTTTTAGCAATTACAATATATATTGTTTTATAGTGTTATTTTTTATAGTTACTCTTTTATTATGAAAATGTAGTAAAATAGATAATATCATCTGTACAGTATATGCTCACTCTGTACATATTATATTTGCAATTAAGCTAAATGAAAGTAAATGAAATTAAACCACATATTCAATTAAATATTCCATATTCAATATTTAATTGCATATTATATATTAAGAATATTGAATATGTTCAATATTCTTAATATATAAAAATATTCTTCTTCTATCTGCTCACTTCTATTCATGTAAAAATGTAAAACTGTTAATATTGTACATGTTGACAAGGTTTTCATGAATGGAATGAATAAATGAAAAAAAAAAAAGAAATTAGACTAGCTTAGACTCACTCTTGTCCATCCCTATTTGTAATAATTAATGCCAAAATTTGGGAAATATTCTGTATATTATTTTTAGGCACTAGATTATTGCATAATTAACCCATAAAGACCCAATGCAACTTTTGTTAAGTTATGTATCACCATTTATTCTAATATTATGTTCACTACTTTGCATTCTTAAGCAAAAATCTGTTTTTTTCCCTACATTTAATTCATTGATCATGTACATGTTCATAAAAATGTTCCTCTTAAAGTTGAAGTTTATATCAAAAACTGAGAAAATTGAGGGAAAAGTGACTTTGTCAGTAAAATATATAATTAATTGAACATAAACCCAGTGTCTTCATCCACTTTCATTGATCCAACTCATATAGAAGATGACAGTGTTTCCATGGTAACTGTGGAGCCTGTGAACATCAAAATGGGTTATATTTAATCACCATGAATTGATGACAAACTGTATTTTACACCAATTATTTACTTCTAGTGATAGAATGAATTCAATTCAATTTATTTAGAATGTGCAACAAATAAAAACAACTACACTCAAAAAATACTTTAAAAAATATATATACATGAAAAAAAAACATTGCTTCATTTGCAGATTCGAAAAGGAGTGGGAAGTAAAACTTTTTTTAACCCCACCCCTTCACCTCAAAACAATCTATATTTTAACATCCTGTCAGCTTAATATATGAGAAAAAATAAATAAATCAAGTCCTTGGGATCTATTCACCTCACTTATTATTTTCACACACACACACACAAACCAGAAAAGATAAATAAAATATCACAATATCAAGGTTTATAGTATTTGTAATATGGATTATCTAGTAATATACATCATCATATGTACATATATATGTATATATCATCATCATATGTATATATATATATATATATATATATATATATATATATATATATATATATATAACTTCCCAATATCAAGGTTTATATATCACAATAAGATAACTATATCAATAATTAATTGATTAACAGTTATTTAACTTTTGATATCAATGAATGATTTTGGTCACCAGTGGATTTTTTAGTCTTAATGGGTGAAGTAAATATATCATATTAAGATGGCAATATTATATTTGATGAAATTATTCCATAATACAGGGCTTTTTCATACAGTTTATATTTGAAAATACTTCCTGTGCTATTTGGGTCATCAGACACTTTAACACAGGGGTCTCAAACATGCGGCCCGGGGGCCAAATGCCGCCCACCAAAGGTTCCAGTGCGGTCCCTGGGATAAATTTGTAAACTGCAATAATTCCACAGTCAAGGCTGTGGAATGGATTTTAGTTCAGGTTCCACATATAAACCAATATTATCTAGAGTCAAATAATAACAGATTAACCTACATATGAATAATACAAACACAATAATGACTCCATCTTTTATTGTTGTTTGATGTGAAATTAATACTATTACATTATGCCAATAAATAATGACACCTTAAAATTTTTGTCTTTGTTTTAGTGCAAAAAAATAACATAACTGTGAAAGTATTCACATTTGTATACTATCCTGTAACTATAAAATATAACAAACCAAAACCAATATGAATAAACTGAAATGTCTAAAGAATATTAAGCCCAATTTAAGCCATTTTGTAGTTTTTACTGTCTGTGTACATCTGATCCATAATGTAAATTTAAAAATGATGAGTTGAGGCAGATTATTGTTAAAATTACAGTTATTTTTCTTACTCAAATCTCTTCTTTTTTTTTTTTTTTGGCTTGAATGGTTTATAAAACTAAATATTTTCATAATTTAATTGTATTGTTTGATTTTGCAGTAAAATTAAAGGAAAAAAAGTTTGAGTCGTCAGTATTTTTTAGGTTATTATCATTTTACTTGAAATCAAATCAAGCTGAATGTGACCCCTGAAGAAAATGTGTTTGAGACCCCTGCTTTAAAACAAAGCAGGGGTTTATTACACTACTTACTATTACAGCTTAAAAAGTAACTTTTGTTTATGTGCAGCTGCTTAAAGTTGAATTCCTTAGCAAATGTGTCTGAGCATCACTTTTTGCTGCAGTTAGTTTTATGTTGTTGTGTGAGGGGAAAAGATGATGGCTCTCTGAACACATCTGCTGCCTGGAAAAAAAAAAGGTAGATACCCACTGGGTCATTACACACTCCTGAAACTGAATAAAGCACCAACAGTATAATGTCCATTTTGCACTAGATGGCAGTGTAATGAAGTTACAGAGGAGTCCGTTTGCACAAATGTGTATTACTGGGTTATTATCCTCTGAATGTGACTGTTTACTTGACATTATTCAGTGCAGTAAGATCATAACAGTGGATATAACTTTATTATACGACTGAAAATGACTCGATAAACAACACTACTGTGGTTTTTATCACTTTATAACATGACCTCTGCTTTCATTATTGTATTTTGCATCAGTTACACGACCACTACCCTCATTTATTTAATCAATTTTTTATTCTCTATCATGTTTATGTGTATATGTTGATTGTTATTTTACTGTTTGTGAGTGCTTGGTTGTTTTATTTGTCGTAATTTATTTCATTATTTTAATCTTTAAGAATTTCTGGCACTGCTTAGTTCTTCAAAAATCACATCAGTACATTTCACAAATGTTATAATGAAGATAAAGTTAGAAAATATCTCAAGAAAGAAAAAGAATATATCATGTGTTGCATATTACTGCACATTTTGCACATTTTTAAGTCTTATTTAAGAGATATTATCATTGTAAAATACAGTAAGAAATGATGAAATGTTGAGGTTATGGGAAAGACCTGAATAAAAAAGTAATATATTGTTAAAAGTAATGACAGACTGTGATTTCAGTAGCTGTAGGAGTATGACCTTACATGTTCCCTTTGTCTATTTAATGCTTTTTCAAAATCCACCTCTAAAAGAAAGGTTCAAATTTGAGGAGTAAATGTGTGTTAGTTATTAAAAGGCTCAGACCTGCTGCACTGACTTATATTTAGCTCTATCATATTTTACTATGGCCAGTTTTTTTGCTTTTTATCTATACAGACTTTATCTGTGCCTAAATAAACCTTTAATATGTAAACACAGTTTGTCTAATGTCATAACAAAAAGAAAAGGTGAGCTCTTAGTGCCCCCTTCTGGTCAGATTATCTCTCTGCTTGTCATATTTCTTATATTTCACCTCTCATAATGACAAATTCAGTTCCAAAACAAGCTGTTTTTTACTCCTATGTTCCCGACCTGTTTATTTTTTGACAATTTATTTCATTTAAACATGAAAACATATATAAATGTGTAATGTGTATACTCTTACTTTCTTTGTTTATGCTATAATACATAGAATAATGAATAGCATAATGAAAAATTCAGCTCCAAAGCAAGTTGTTTTTTACTCCTATGTTACCGACTTGTACATTTTTTGATAATTTATTGCATTTAAACATGAAAATATATATAATTGTGTACGATGTACTATTATTTTCTTTGTTTATGCTATAATACATAGAATAATGAATATTCTAATGAAAAATTCAGCTCCAAAGCAAGTTGTTTTTTACTCCTATGTTACCAACCTGTTTATTTTTTTTTTTACATTTTATTGCATTCAAACATGAAAATATATATAAATGTGTCCGATGTAGTATTATTTTCTCTGTTTATGCTATAATACATATAATAATGAATAGTATAATGAAAAATTCAGCTCAAAACAAGCTGTTTTTTACTCCTATGTTACTGACTAATTTATTGCACTTAAACATGAATATATATATATATATATAAAAGTGTACTGTGTACTGTTATTTTCTTTGTTTATGCTATAATATGAGTTAAGGATTAGTTTAATATAAAGCGTAGAGAAAGTAAAAATCATGTCACAGCTTTGAATTCATGATTGTTTAGACTGCCGCTCCACTTCTAACATTTCCAGGAATACAACCACACCGGGCAGCAGCGAAACCTTTATTTTTTTAACCATTCGGGTTTCATTCTGACAGCCAGCGAGGGTTAGACGAACACTTTTCAGGCTTGAAACCACAAAGCGGCATGAAAACTATTTGGGGTACCACTTATTAGAAGTAAATTTGTAGGAGTCAAAGGGGCCTCGAGTGAGAGGGAGAAAGAGAGGTTCAGACAGGCCTAGTTTTACATAAGACTTTAACAAAGGCAGAAAAAAAGAGGGATTTTGGATAGAAGCGTCCTGATGGAGACGACTGGAGTGTCTCTGTGTTATTGTCCCACTACTCTCCCAAGAACCTTTGACCCTCATAGCTCATGATCCATATGCCATGTGGGTGTGGGATGGAGAGTTTACTGCTCCGGGCCTGAGTAAATACTGCAGCCATTCCAGGCTTTACTTATGAGCGGTGGAGGAAGGAAGGAAATGTCTGTAATCAGGGTAACTTCACTGTTTCCCATCGCTGAGTCAGGAAGTCCAGCCGTTGCAGAGAGATGACAGTAGATGAATAGAAAGAGCAGATCAGACAGACACCAAAGGGGGAGAGGTTTTAGGTAAGCACTTAGTTTCCAGCTCTACAACTCATTCCTGATACACATCATCACATAGTTTTGGGGGATTTTTTTTTTTTCTCCTTTTCTGGTTTTAATTATTTATTTTTTATATTAAATGAATAGTCCTGCTTAACAAATACAGATGTGTGTCATTCTGGAAGTATTAGTACAGGAACACTGCACTATACTATATTAATATAAAACAAAACATAACATTATCATCATTTACAGAGCTGGAAGTAACTAAGTACAAGTACTTCCTTTACTGTACTTAAGTAGATTTTTTTTGAGGTATCTGTACTTTACTTGAGTATTTTTTTTTTTTTCTGGCTACTTTTTACTTTTACTTCCTACATTTTTATATAAATATATGTACTTTATACTCTTTACTTTTTCAAACTAGACAAATGTGACAGTATGAAAAATAAGTCGTAAATCAGAAAATCAGAAATTGTGACTTACTATATCATAATTTTGACATTTTTAATCTAATAATTAGCATTTCTTATATAATTATGACTTTAATTTCATATTTTTTTACTTTTCATTTCATACTTTTGACTTTTCATCTCATGATTTAGATTTTTTTAATCTAATTATTATGCCGCTTTTTTCTATTTATGAATTTTTCCTACATTTCCTGTCCATACCCACTAAACTGAGTACAATGACATAATAAAACACATAATCTACACAATAACTCACTTCTAAATGCTTTATTTTTTGGATATTTTTGACATTTTTCAGTTTTTTCCTGGTTTAATTCCTGGTTATTTCATCCATAGCAAGTTTTTTAATGCAGTTTTACTTTTTACTTCATTACATTTGAGAAGTTGTACTTTTATACTTTTACTTGAGTAAAGGAGTTGAATCAGTACTTTTACTTTTACCAGAGTATTTTTTCACACAAGTAGCTGTACTTCTACGTACTTCTTCTAAGTACAGAATGTAAGTACTTTGACCACCTCTGATCATTTATATGTTGCTTTAGTGATCATTTTACAGCTGGTTTAGTATGTATGTTGTAATTTAACTCATAAAGACACAGCACTACTTTTGTGGAAGTCCCCAAATGTTATTTTCTATCTATCCCCCCTCCCCCCACACATACTTTTTTCAATCAAAATCAGATATTTTACTATATTTTATCCACTGATTATGCAGATGTTCATTAAAATTGAGGTTTATTGCTTTCGTGAAGGACTTTTACTTCTTCCCACTCCTTTTTTTCATGTATATGTTTTGTTTTTTGGGAGTTTTTTTTTTTAATGTGGTTGTTTTTATCTGTTGCATATTTGAAATAAATTGAATTGAATTGAAAAAAAAAAAATGAAAAATTGAGGTTATGTTGTACCTCGCGTTTATTTGTCAGCAAGATAACTCAAAAAGTTATTGAGGGAGTTTAATGAAGCTTTCAGAGATGATTAATAATGTGTCAAGGAAGAAACCATTACATTTTGAACTATAAAGGTCAAAGGTCAAGGCCACAATGAAGGTCAACAGCTATGATATCTCAGAATCCAGACCAGATAGTAGGTTTTTTTTTTTCATTCACGAATGGTATATTTGCAACATGTATGACCTTTACCTCAAAGCAGGTTATTGACATATTTAGTTAAATCTGACAATATCGTCTGCTTCATATTTAACATTAGATCTAACATGTGAAATTTGCTCCTTCTGTGACGTCATACGTGGTCGAATATTGAAATGGACATGTCTAAAAAAAACAGGACAGAGGATTTCTTTGAATTTTTTTTAAACCCTCTAAGGGATTACTAATGACTGATAAAATAAATTGTCAGAGAACACGGAACACTAGTTTACAAATAAGTTCTGAACATCCAGATCCAAACCTTGGCAGTGACTGGTGCTGCTTCACGGAGGTCTGCGCTCTCTGAGTGATCGGGTTATGTCAGTAACAAAGGGAAAAAAATGAAGACAAAGGACTTTCACGGTATAAAAACAAGTATAAATATTCACTACATTTGAGTTTAGCCGGTGCATCCATTTTGTAGAAGATAATGGTGTTTCCATGGTAACTACGGATCATCCTAACGTCCAAATTCTTTGCAAGGATTGTGCTGATGATGATGATGATGATGATGATGATGATGATGATGATGATGATGATGATTATTATTATTATTATTATTATTATTATTATTATTATTATTATTATTATTATTATTATTATTATTATTATTATTATTATTATTATTATTATTATTATTATTATTATTATTATTATTATTATTATATCAACAGGTATTACACTCTTTATATCAGTAGATGCTTTTAGTTTGTAGTAGATATTTGCGTCTTTATGGTTAATAAAGTATTAAAATGTCATTATTTGGTATCATCATGTTTTCATCTTCAAACTAAACAGTAACAGTATTTTTTTTTTTTTTTAAATAACAGCGTCTTGGGCTACAGTGTTTGTATGAAAGGTGCTATACAAATAAAGATTATTATTATTATAATCTGAATGACCATGAAACAATGGGAAACTGTATTTTACACTAATTATTGACATGTATTGATAGAGTTAATGGATCAACAGGTATTAAAGAGTTTATATCAGTAGATGCTTTTAGTTTGTAGTAGATATTTGTGTCTTTATGGGTTAATAAATTATGAAAATGTCATTGTTTGGTATCATCATGTTTTCATCTTCAAACTAAACAGTAACACTGCAAAAAAAAAAAAATAACAGCGTCTTATAATCTGACCATGAAAAGACGACAAACTGTATTTTACACTAATTATTGATATGTATTGATAGAGTTAATGGATAACAGGTATTAAACAGTTTATATTAGTAGATGCTTTAGCTGTGGTAGATGTTTGGGTCTTTATGAGTTAACGCTGTCCACGTTTATACTTCCCTTCACATGTTATGGGATAGTGTAGTCCACAGTAATACATTATGATCCATATCTGTTTGTAGTATTATTGTCTTGTGAGAAACACATTTGCATTTTCCAGATAATCCACAAGGGTATTTAAAGAGTTTATTTAGTTTAACCCTTGAAGACCAAAAGAGCCGCCAGCGACCAGAATCTTCTACTGATATAAAATATTTAGTGACTTTTCACCCACTAATCCTATCCAAACATGTTAATAATTCTGGTAAAATGTTGTTCCTTGGCTTTCTTAGTTTGTCATGGTCAGTAAATATGACCCGTTTGGACGTTCAGAGACTCCGTATTTACCATGAAAACATCTTCTGCAACAGTGATTCATGTAAAAAGTTAACAGTTTGGCACATGACAGTTGTATAGAAAGTTGCTTTACATTCATTTAATGTTATATTTTACTGAAAATGTCACTTTTGTCTCCATTTTTATTCCTGTTTAGACATAATAGCCTGTTTATTTATGCATATTTACTGGGTAAGTAAAGGTCAAAGCCTTTATTCACTCACAAATGCAAAATACAGAGGATGATATCATAGTAAGTTGTAATAAATTGCTTAGGAAAGGTCAAACGTGGAGTAAATTCATTTAGAAATCCATGCTTGAAGTGTTAAGGAGGACACGTTTCAACACATAAAGGAACATCTCGTTCTTCGATGTGATGAATTATCTTTTTAACTCAGGTTTTTCTCCAGTGACATTGTGAATAATAACTAAATATGAAAATGGAGACTGTTACTTTGAAGACGTGTTTTGCTGAACAAAAACTTAATATTGGAATAACTTTGTTTTCCAGACACATTCCTCTTTTTATTCCTATTTATATACATCAATAATCACTTTTGATCAGCTGCTATGATTACATACTGAGTCCTAGTCAGACTTTATCCATTCAGAATAAATCACATTGTCAGGAGTATTTCATGAGAACAGGTTTTATTCCAACTTTATGGACAAGTCAGTTTCTCTGGTTATTTTCAGTAGAAGTGGGTCGATGCAGTAAAATAAAAACATAAAAATATATCAATCATAATCAACTGTTGTCCATGCTCAAATCTTAATGTATTTCTTACTTATTTAATTAAATTTTATAATGTATGTATAGTCAGTTTATATGTACTTTTGTAATTTTATCATTTTGTGCGATCAAATCCTAACGTATTTCTTATTTCACCCATTTTTAATCAATGTGAAGCACTGTTTTTGTATGAAAGGTGCTATATAAATGAAGTTTATTATTATTATTATGTTTTAGAGGCAAAAAAAGTCAATTTACATTATGGAAATGTTTACATCTACAAACCATCCTTTCAAACAGTGTTAATAACACGAACAAAGTGAAATAAATGTGTAATTTTAACATTATTAGGCTTTGGTTTATCATTTACATGTGCATATTATAGCTTACAAATATATAAAACATTTAATAATAGGTGGAATATTATTAAAATTGTACTTACAATACTTCTCTTAAGACATTTCAGGTTGTTCATATTTGTTCCGGATATTCAGATTTTTTTGGCAAAATTATACTTTATTTCAACTAAATGAAAACATTGACATTTTACAAAGAGGAAAAAATGACTTATGAGTATTTATAGGTTATGTTATGAGAGTGAATGTGGAACCTCAACTAAAATGATTAATATACTAGTGCCATTTTTACATTTCACAAATTCATCCAAAGGGTCGTACTGGACCCTTTAGCGCCACGGTTCTCAAACTGGGGTCCGCGGACCCCTAGGGGGACGTGGCGCATGTCCAGGGGGTACGCGAAATTATTCACGGTTTTGTTTTTTGTTTTATTTTGAAATGCGGAAGTTTTATTTTGTAGCGAGCGGGCGGAAGTAACAGCGCTGTTTGACGCTAGCTTGACTAAATTGAGACGGAGTGAGTCACAGGCTATTTTTAGCCACCCTGCAGCGAACATGGATCGATTTTTGTGTCCGCCAAGTTCCTCAAGAAGTGGTAAAAGAAATGACAATGAAAATGACAATGACAAAAACAAACGCCCTAACCCTAAAAAGAGAAAGTACATTGATAGTTATATTGAGTTTGACAAGCTCATCCCTCTCATTAAGTCTCTGTCTGTCTGTCTGTCTGTCACACACACACACACACACACACACACGCACACACGGTTTTGTGTGTCTTTTGTTCCGTTTATTATTTTAAAATGATTTAAAATTGTTGTTTCTGAAGTGCTCATTTATATTATAATACCTGAAAATGTCGCTGGTTTGCACAAAAGCACTATTAAAAAAGGTTATCATTGTTTCATAATAATCATTGTTGAAGTGGTTTTTTATCATTTTCAGTATCGCGAGGATGAGGGGGGACATGGAAAAATTTCACCCCTCCAAGGGGGACCTGGGCCAAAAAAGTTTGAGAACCCCTGCTTTAGCGGACCAGATTTGGCCCCCGGGCCACATGTTTGACTCCTGTGGCCTAGACAGAAGTATTTTCCTATCTGTAAATAAAGGGAACATCCAGTATTTAAACAGAAGATTAAAGGATCAGAAGGATAAAAAATATAATTAGAAGAGAGAAATCACCATCTCTGTTATAAGCAATAAAAGCTGGAATAGTCTTTTTGTCATTTAAAAAAAGAGCTAAAAAAAAATAACATTTAAATTTAATTAAAACCAATGGATAGTGATGCCACCTCAGCATTTAATTCCCATCGCTGTAGTTTTTTTTTTCTTCTTGCTGGTTTTATATAGTATTTTTATTGTATTTATTGTACTAATAATGTATTGTATGATGTGCACTTTTATATACTAGTGTTTTATCTCCACTGTTTTGTTTGTATATTTATTTGTCTGTTTTTAAATGTTCACGACTACAGATGGAAAATAACTTCCAGCTAATAAAGAAATGAATAGATTAAACTTAACACAATAAAATCATATCATTAAATAATTGTATGAAATCGGTTTTAACAGTTTGTGTGAAATGTGTATTTGAGTCTGTGTGTGTGTGTGTGTGTGTGTATTCCTGTCTTTATGGGGACATTGATATGTTTACACAATCACACCATGGGGACCTCTGACACTATGGGGACCAAAACTCAGGTCCCCACGAGGGGTAAATATAAATAAAGGTCCCCATTAGTAAAATACAAATGAGGTGGCACTATGAATACATTCATTTGTTGTTGTTTTTTTCAGGAAGTCCCCATAAAGCATGAGTAAAACATGTATGAAAGTTTGAAGATGCATTTACTTAAAAAAATAAATAAATAAAAAATGAATATATATATATATATATATATATATATATATATATATATATATATTTTTTTTTTTTTATGTATTATTATTTTTTAAATGTATTATTATTTTTTTTTATCATTATTATTATTATTTATTTATTTATTTTATCAATTAAAAAAGTTGTATTTAGACTCACTACCAAATGGCAACTTCAATAAAAAATGTGGTCCTCATGAGACGTGTGTGTGTGTGTGAGAATTTGAATGTGTGTGTGTGTGTGTTTATGTGCATATATGTGTGTGTGCACAAAATAACAACAGAGTGAACAAATGGAATTTCCCCAACGATGAACTAACAAAGGTATTTATTCTTTTTCAGACGTACAGTCATAAGAAAAGAGTGAAAGTCATAGAGCTCATTTACTGACACATGAAAAAACAAAAACACAAAAACAATCAGAAATTCTAAGTATATATTTTTTTAAAGGGTCATTTCAGCCAGTTTTACTCAGAGCTACATGAGAGGAAAAGCAACTAATGCTGTCAAACAAAAAAACATGGACTTTACTTCTGAAATACAATGAAATAAAAAGTTGAAATTCCACTTCTGTGTATAGACTGTGTTATACATTTGCAAACAACACTGCACACTTTATATTCCTGGCATTTGCAGAGCAGTTAATGCTTCCCTTGTGGTCTGGACTGTGTTCTCTCAGCCTCCTGATCTGACTGTCAGACTCTTCAGGCCATAGTTACACTGTTATTGTTACCTGTTATTCTAATGAACAAATGTTATTCCTGATCTTTTCGCAGGGACATAATGCATGCAGGCCACACGTTAACACAGAGTTTATTGTCTAAGAATTCAACCAAAATTAAGATTAAAGCGAAACTACACAATGATTTATATTATTTTCACACATCTGCAGACTTTTCCAGTTGCACAAAATTGACTGTTAATACCCCAAACTGAATAAGAGTAGAGGTTTTCATTTTCCACTCAGGCATGGAAAAGTTCTGTGGTGCCAACCGCTGGCTCTGTGCCTCTGCATAAGTGTGGCGCATTCACAGTAATTTAACATAATGAGTTTTTTTTTTTTTTTTTTTTTTTCACACTTCAGGAACTCCACAAATCTTTGGTTTTTCTGATGACTTCATCATATCAGGCTGTGACGACGCCAGACGTTAAAACCAGTTTTCTGTTAATGTCATTAGAATTAAAAGCACATACTGTACATGCACCTAATGCAATGTAAAGACTAGAGCTGACATTAAGTAACAAGCTTTTCCCTTGAGTCAGCAGAGCTTCAGGCTGTGATTGTATTACATAAAGTTTAACAAAGTAGTTTTACAGTCCAGCAGCAGAGACACAAATGTGTTTTATCGTATGATCACATGAAGGACAAATATATATAAATATAAGATTTAAAAGTCATTATAATCTGTACCTTCTCTGGTTTAATCAACATGCAACGCTCTGGTGTTTTTTCTGCAAAAAAAAAACAAAAAAACAAAAAACAATCAGAAACCTCCACCATCCAGCAAAAAAAAAATGTCACTAATTTCTGAAGATGTGAAAACAGGTTATTTGTAAATGTTTCCGTTTCTTCCAAACGGTCTATTTCTAGGATATGAGCAGAGATGGTGTTTTTGTTGCTCACATTTTCCTCCAGACATTAAAGATCCTAAACCAGGGGTGTCAAACTGTGGTCCTCGAGGGCCGGGGTCCTGCATGTTTTAGATGTTTCCCTCTTCCATTACACCTGGAGGCCATTGCATCATTATCAGTCTGATGAGGAGCTGATTATTAACTCTTTAAATGTCAGCGCTAATGCATTCTGAATGGATGATTTAGTTTAAATATTCAGAAAAAAAACAACAGTTTTACTTTATTTTGTGCATGGAAAAGGTGCCGAAAAGCAAGAGGTGTTTTTTTATTATTATTATTATTATTATTATTATTATTATTATTATTATTATTATTATTATTATTATTATTATTATTATTATTATTATTTTATTTCACCTTTTTTTTTAAATTGCTGTGACCAAATGTCAATACTAGTTTTCTTCTTTAGTAATTTTTTTTCTCCAAAATTTTCCACATTATTTGTCATTTTGTAAATATTTATTAGTATTTGTTGCTCATTTTGTTTATTTTTCTACATTTTGTTTTTTTTCAAATTTTTGTATTTTTCTTTGGATTTTCTGCCATTTGTGTCTTACTTTGCTCATGTTAACAATTATTTTTGTTAGTTCTCAGGAGTTAAAGGGTTAAACTGAATCATATGGAAGAGGGAAATATCTAAAACCTGCAGGACACTGGCCCTCGAGGACTGGAGTTTGACACCTGTGTAATAACACCTTAAAATCTCACATGTACTTCCATCCTAATGACTAATAGACTGATAATTGCGTGTTTAATTTTATTTGTATTTTCATTCTTTTCTTAAAGTCATGAAAACTTCATATTCCCCTGGGGGTAAATAAAGTGTATCTATAAATGCATTCATGAAAAACACCAAACTGTGCATAATGTGGTGTGTGTGATACCTAACTGTTTTCTTTCTTCACCTTATTAGACCTCATTGTTCTTCAATGTTTTTACATTTACATTTAATTATTACACACAATCAAACATATTTAATTACATGTGTTGTTGTAAAGCAAAGGCTAGTTTACATTTTTAGCTTCTGAACACTTGACTTGTAATCTTATATTTTTTGTCTAGTTCTTCAAGTCATGAAGAACTAGAACTAGAACTAGTAAAGTAATGTCGCCCAACATTGATTGGGAGATATTATTGTAATCACCGTGTGTATGTATGTGTGTGTGTGTGTGTTTATAGCATATCGTGCTATAACTCAATGAATACTTGAGATATACCCATTAAATTACATGGGCATATACGTATAGCAAATGCACATCAGATGCAATGGTCTATTTGAGTAAAGGTCAAAGGTCAAGGTCACATTTAGCAGAAAGATCAAAATCACATTATTGGTTATAACTCAAGAACGGAAGGTCACAGAACTTTCAGATTGGTACCAAATAATGCAAAATTAAGATTTCTACAATTCTTATATTTGATGTTATCACCTACGACCAATAGTTTTTGAAACCTCTGAAGGTCAAAGGTGACATGTCACAAAATTAACTTCTGTAACATAGAAAATAAATAGACATATCACGCTATAATGTAATCAATACTGGATATATTATCATAATATTACACACACCGATGCATATATACATATAATGAAATTATCAATATTGCAAAAGGTCAAAGGTCAAGGTCGTATTTAGCAGAAAGGTCAAAATCACATTATTGGCTCTGATTCAAGAACGGGTTGTCATAGAAACTTGAGATTGGCACAAAATAGGGGCAAGATTAGGCATTATATGAATACTTGTTGATCTATTAGTTTTACATTAGTTTCCTCAGTTCATTTGATCAGATGTATTTATTTTTTACTACATTTCTTTTTCTGTTTGTCACTGTTATTTGTGTGTGTGTGTGTGTGTGTGTTTGTGTGTGGTCATATATATTTAGTTATTTCATTGTGATTATGATGGGACTAACCCTGCTGTATTGAAAATAGATTAAGTCTATGTTGAGTGAATGGAAAGTATTGCGGCCACCAGTTCCATCACCAACAGAATGTTCAGTCGGCGCTAAGCAAGGGAAACAAAGCTACTGTATATACGCGCATTCATGTATTCATGTATGTTGGACCTTGAGTCTGTAATAAAGCATCGATCAATCAATCAATCACACCAATACATTTGACATATTAGTGAAAGCAAAAAAAAAAAGTACATGAAAAATTGAAGGCACATATATTCTGGAGCTTAAATGTGTAATTTTTCCTCGTCTTAAACATCTTTTTTTTTGCTTTTCTGTCTAATGTTCACCCAATCCTCTCAGTTTTAATAGCTTATAAAAGCTGCCTGTCATACTTTGAACACTGTATCTCATATTTAATAGTATGTGAGTTGTTAAATTCCTTCCACTTTGTGTTTTGAAGCTGTCATTTACAGAGCACAGCATTATCTCTGGCTCTGACTCTGATACTGAACGAAAACACCCAGTCGTTGTCTGGCTCCCAGAACAACGCCATGGGTTACAGCATGCCATTGAGCAAACAAGAGGTTATTTCTGTCTGTGGTCGACCCCGGACCGACCCCCTGCCAAGTATACCGCCACAGAGCTTCAGAAGGAGGCTCATGTTGTGTGTACAGGACTCTGAGTAATGGCCACTCGAGGGTTAATTAGACTTATGGGAAAGTCACGGTTGTTGAAATCAAGGAATGTTAGAGGGGAAGTGTGAAGGAGTTTCCTTTTTTTTTTTTTTTTTTTTTTTTTTTTTTTTTTTAACATGCTATCCAGATTATGGTGTCACCGTTATAACCCAGACATGCAGAGAAACAGAAAAGTTTTTTTTTTTTTTCCTCTCATGTCCAGCTGCTTGTTCTGGCTATATTATCAGCTATTTTTAGCAGCAGAGTCGGCCCCTGCTTTATGGCGCTGAGTTAATGGCTGGATGATGTGTCGTTTGTTTTTCATGGCAACATTTCTATTCCCTTCTCTCTTTTTTTTTTTTATAAGATTTCCTTGTTTTTGCTTTTCAGTTCTGTACAAACATATGTAAGTCCTTTTCAAAGTGATGCAGATGAATTTAGGGACCAAAGAGTGAAGGTTAACAATAGAATAGAATAGAATAGAATAGAATAGAATAGAATAGAGGTTAGCACTTGTGCCTCACAGGAAGAAGGACTCTGGTTCTATTCCCACACCAGACCTTTCTATGTGGAGTTTACATGTTCTCCTCGTGTCCATGTGGGTTTTCTCCAGGTACTCCGGTTTCCTCCCACCATCCAAACACATGCACTGATAGGTTAATTGGTTACTTAAATTGTCCATAGGTGTGAATGTGAGAGTGATTGTTTGTCTATATATGTTCAGCCCTGAGATGAACTGGAGACTCATACAGAGTGTACCCCGCCTTCACCCATTATAGCTGGATTAGGCCCCCAGTGACCCCTGTGACCCTAGTGAGGATAAAAGCAGGTTCAGATGACGAGCGAGCGAGAATAGAATAGAATAGAATGCCTTTATTGACATTATACACATGTACAACAAAATAAATATATCTGGTTGTGTGTAATGCAGAACAGTTTAAAAGAAAAGTGTAAATATATGCAAAATAAAAAACAAGTATGTCATTACAATCTGGATAGCATGTAAAAAAAAATTGGTGGAAATACATATTTTGCACTTTGACCCCTGAGGATATGGATATATATATATATATATATATATATATATATATATATATATATATATATATATATATATATATATATATATATATATATATATCCTTATTCAAGGTCTTGTCAGTGTAATGTGTTCAGACCTCATATTACTTTATTACTGTTGGGTCTGGGTCTGAATGTATGATTGATGTTAAATATTCATAACAATTTAACCATTTGATCAATAGAATAAAATTCAATACGTGCTGATAAAACAGACCATGTTTTTTCCATAGACATCTGAGCATGCTCAGTGTAGGTCCACTCATTATGAAAATAGACTGTTTGGGCTTTTAAAAAATATATATATATCATTACATTGTCTTCTACGTTTTTGTTGTTTTTTTTTGTTGTTTTTTTTTTTTTTACTGTTTTCAGTATTTATTTTCAATGGTTATTTTTCTTCTTTTTTTTTTTTTCTCGAAAAATTTCATCATTGTGTTTTTACTGTTTTGATCATATAACTGTTTTATGGAGTTCAACCAGGTCCTAAGAAGCAGTTGAACTGATTTAGAAAAAAAAAGGCCCAAAACAAAATCTACTGGGCTAAAATTGATTGTATTTTGATTTAGTGATTTATTCTGCTATAAAATGCAACATATGTGGACGTAGTAAAATGTAAATAACACAAAATGAACAGTCAAGACAATCTTAGACAGAATAACAGCACAATAGTTTCATTTACATGCCCCCCCCCCCGCCAAAAAAAGTCAATAATTCAAATCCTTATTCAGTGTGTTCCAGTTCAACATCCTAAATCTCATATTGATGTCCATTCTGAGTTCCTTATTTCCAATCCACCTTTATTTATAAGGCACTTTAACACAGTCACAGTGAACCAAAGTGCTTTACAGAAGAATAAAAGCACAATAAAAAATGAATAAAAGCATCAAGAAACAATAAAATCGAATAATTTAGTGAAAACCTGTCAAACTTCATTTCCTCTCTTTCTTTTTTTTTTTCTGTTATTCCACCTGTTTTGACCCTGAAACACACAGTAAAACAAAAGCACTGAAGAAAAGGAACACAAACGCATATTTACGACAGCTTTTATGACACGACACAAATGATGCCTCAGGAGTTAAAGGGTTAAACTTTACCATCACTATGTTTTTCTCAAACTACAGCTTTATTTGGCTCTTATTTGCGTGTATATGTGTATATATATATATATATATATATATATATCATAGACCAAATTGGTATGTGGTCTTTCAGTTATTTATAGTAAAAATATCCGGTCCATTTGTTACTATTTTTATCTGGTTTAGTTTGTGACTTCACAGCCTGTTTTGTTTCCATGCATTACTTCTATTATTTCTAAGTGTTCTAAGACATTCAGTCTGTGTTGGTGTTTAACAGTCACAGATTAATGTGCTTACTTTGACTTTTTTTGACAATCAAAAGATGAGCCATTAACGTCTGTTTAATTTTAGAGCAAATGTGGAAACACAGATACGGGAAATCAACCACAAGTACATGTTTTTTTGGGGGGAATATTTCACAACTAAATACAATAAGTGTTTAGAATATGATGTGTTTCAGGATGTATTGCACCATTATGTCTTAGTCACAGTTATGGTTAATCGCTACTGTCAAGTTCTTTTGGATTTTGGGAAGATTATTACAATCCACCAGATAATTTAAAACAAAATGATGCTGTAATTCTCCAGAAAGCTTTGGCAAACTATGAAAAATGTGATGTTTTCATTAATACAAAGGAGTTACTTGTAGTAAAATGCACATTTATTTGAGAAGATAGCATAAGATGATGTTAGTTTTTTTACATATACTGTGAATTTGTGAGATTAAAACATGCAAAATTGGAAAAACAAGGCAGATAATTATGCTTCACTATGCGAGTTAAGTTACGTAATAAGTTCCAATGGCGTAATTAGTTTCACTGACATGTAAAATTGGACAAATAATCAGTTTATTCCCTTTTCTTTTTTCTTTTTTTTTAATCTGTGGAGTTGTTACTGTCATCATCACCATTATCACCAATGTTAGACATGGAACAGGATGGAAGTCACATCATCAAACCCTATTCCATACTATGTAATTAGAGTTTATTTGCGGCCACGTTTGTTTATGTTGGTGTTTTTGCAATTTGTTGTTTTGGATGGAGTTGTGAATGTGGCTGAAGCTGCCATAGCTCTGCCTTTTTTTAGCCTCCCGTGGCAGCTGGTTGGAGCAGAGCTTCAAAGAGAAATGAAGGCCTTCAGGGATTTCCCTCTGGCTTTCCCACCATCTGCAAAGGCCTTCAAGGGATGTAGTGGTAGTGGGTGTTTTGGTGACTCCCCAGTGAAAATGAATATCCACTTTTACTGCAGCCTCTTTCAGCGCTTTACTCTTTTCTTGATATTTCTTGTCATTTTTATGATTTGACTCATATATTTTTACGTCCTTATCCCTTTAAAGGCTGCTGCCAGCGTACGGAACGTTTTGTCTTGCATCCCCTCATTAAAGCACATTCTTGCCGATCTGTCTTCAATCGACTTTAGATCCAGCTGTTGCATAATACACCTGATGTCTTTACTGAAGATGATGCCGTGGCAGACGCCCTGATTTTTCTCTACCACGATAAATAACTTGATAGCCAAAGCCTATATAGTCAGAGTTTTTAACCCCTGCCATCATTTATCCAGTACACCTGAGATATGACTTTGTTAACTCATGAAGACCCAAACATCCACAGCAAATAAAACTATTGACTGGTATAAATATATTTAATAATATATGTGGTAAGTAAATGTTTTAGGTATTTGTTTTTCTAGCAATTTTTTACTTTTACTCCCTATATTTTTGTTTAAATATCTGTACTTTGTACTCTTTACATTCTCAGAATAGACTCATTACTTTTTCAAACTAAATTAATGTGACAGTATGAAAAATAAGTTGTAAATCAGAAATAGTCATGATTTTTTTTTTATCTCATATTTATCCATTTCTTATCTCATAATTGACTTTTTTCTCATAATTTAGACTTTTTTTATCTCATAATTATTACCTTTTTCTTTTAATTTTGAAATTTTATCTCATTATTCAGAATTTTTTCTCCTTATTTTTGACTTTTTATCTTGTGATTTACGTGTTTTTAATTTCATAATCATGCTTCTTGTTTTTTTAAATCTCATATTTAAGACTTTAATTTTTCCTAAATGTCCTGGCCATACCCACAAAATTAAGTACCATGACCCAATAAAGGCTTTATTTTTGTATATATATATATATATATATATATATATATATATATATATATATATATTTAATGTTCCGATTTTTCCTGGTTAAATAAGAATTAAAACATTAAAACATTAAAACATTAAAAACATGCCATTTTACTTTTTACTTTATTACAATTGAGAAGTTGTACCTTTTTTTTTTTACTTCAGTAAAGGAATTGAATCAGTACTTCTAATTTTATCGTGGTTTTTTTTTTCCACAACTACCTGTACTTTTACTTAAGTACAAAACGGGAGTACTTTAACCACCTCTGGTTGATCCACTAATTCTATGAACACATGTAAATTATTGGTGTAAAATACAGTTTGTTATCAGATATGACAGATGGAAACACTATCATCTTCCATAACATTGATTTCCCACTAAAACATATGGACTTTAATCAATGACAGTAGATGAAGACATTTATTTTATGTTCAGTTAAAGGAGTCGTACAGTGGTGGAAAATATTTTTGGACACCCCATGCATTTGTAATATATTACAGTGTTTGAACTCTCCCCAGTGTTTTTCCATTCAACAATACAAAAAGTCTTTATTGTCATTTGACATGTCACAGCAAATGAAATTGTGCTGCACAGTTCTTCCAAAAACTAGTTTAAGCTGCTGCCACATGTTGCTTTCTGCGTCCACCATTCCATCAAGGACAAAACTGGATTTAAAAAAAAAAAATGTAGATACTGAACCATATCCAGGACATGACATGTTTAAAAAAATAGTTTTATTTGGTTCTTATTAACATTTTTTTTTTAAAAAAAAAAGCATCTGTCTGATGCAACCACACCTTTTGCAAAAGATTTTATTCAAATATTTCATGATAATATTTGAGTTATGTTATTTTTTCCCCGTTTTTTTATTAGTAATAGATGTACATATAACATGTGCACATAATTGCATCATGACAATTATACATAAATCCATGAAACATATCAGGAAAGAACACATTATATAGATGTTTTTATAGCCCCTTAACTCCACATTTTCCATCTTTTCCAAATTCCATGAAATACTGGATATTTGAAAAAGATACACACCAATACAAATATATACAACAATACATATAACAATAGCAAATAATAATAATGAAGAATTCAAACAGAAATGTTAAGGGTATTAAGCACATTCATTGTGAGCATGCCCCCCCCCCACCCCCAACTGATCACCACCATTATCAACATGTCCTGAAAATGTTAGCCAAATCCATCCATAACTTTTTGAGTAATGTCCTGTGATGTATAAATGCAGTAAAGTATTTCCATTGCGCTTTTATGATATATATTAGAATATTGAAATGTCTGAAAAACCACCTCATGAAAGTGTAAAAACTTTTAGATATTTGAGTGGGTTTTTTTTTTAATTCAGGTGTTTCCATTATCGTTTATTTTTTATAGCGATATTTACATTTAGCGAATTTTGATGAATTTGATGCC
This sequence comes from Siphamia tubifer, assembly GCA_020466265.1. NCBI lineage: Eukaryota > Metazoa > Chordata > Actinopteri > Kurtiformes > Apogonidae > Siphamia > Siphamia tubifer. Next base: position 34,738,370 of record CM035790.1, read on the forward strand.
AGTATTTGAAATGAATGTGATTCGTTAATATTTGGTCACATTCAGAGCCATTTTAGGATTACTTGAAACATCATTCTTGCATACATCTGCTTTAATGATATATGTTTTCTCTGTTTTAGATATAATAACCCTCAACTTTGGCCTGAGCTGTAATGAACATGTACATAACACTGGTCTGCAAGTAAAATAAATGAAAAACTAATGAAGTTTTATCACATGTGTGTTACTGATAAAGAAAACTCAAGTCTTAAATGCTGGTTGGCTCAAGTTTCCAAGATAAGTCTGGGGTCAAAATGTGAAATTCTTAGAATTAACAAGAGAATAGGTTTTAGTCCAAAGGAATATTGGTGTCAGATCTACTTTAAAACACTGTCTGTACATTATGATCCATTCACTTTACAGGTTCTTTCTAATGGAATATTTACTAATCCATTGTATACATGTACATAAACCAGCATATATGTGGAATAACACACCATCATATATATTAAAAACATGAACTAACCAACACTTTTGTCATTTGTTTTCTGATTCATCTTATTAAAGTATGTAAGATTTAACACATCCAAAGTTTGAAGCAAAAAAAAGTAGAGCAGTGTAATACTATAGATTTGTTATTGATATGACCAAATAATGTTAATTAAATATGGATTTACAAGGTCTTTAAGTAAAAATGGGCCAAACCAAAATGTAGACCAGTGTAATCAGTACATTAAATATAGGAAAATACCTGATTGTCACTTAAAAATACAAAATACATAGCATAGTATTTGAGTAAATTAAAATAAATCAGTCAAGGAAGATTGAAAATAGAGAAAACGTCATTTGAAAACTGCCACAAAAGCAGCGCTGGGCTTTTATGGGTTAATAACAGTAGTATTTACATCAACTGAACATCTGTCCCTATAGGAGCATGTGTTAAAAAACATGGAGACTAAACTGTTGTGCCTGACGTCTTGGCTCAGTTTAGGAATGAGTTGCGTGTTGTTGAAGGAGGTCTCTGCTATGCATACCTGTACTTAGATGACTCTAAATGTACGTTTTATCCAGACCTTTGCTGGGATCCACCAGGAATTTGACACAGTCTGGGTTTTATAGGAAATACCTACATACATGAGCTGAAAGAGGCCGTATAGATGAGTCGTTTTTGGCAGAACACCTGAATTCGATTACAGTGTGCCCATCAGCAGGCACCATCAGAAAAGTAAAGACTTACTCTTAAAGCCTTTAAGTGCTCGTTGGAAATTGAATTATCGTCTTTTAATAGTCTTTCTGGCCTTAAATGTTGTTCTTCTTATGGATGTTAAATTCATTGTTTATCACAAACACTGACAAGGTAATGCATGTTTAACACCAGCAAAAAAAAAAAAAAGCCTGGACATGATTTAGTACATTTTGATTTGTGTTAGTGAGAGTGTTTTTAATGTTCAAAGTGACTTTATCTGGGGGGAAAAAAATCAAAGTGTGGATTTTGGCTCCGAGGAACATTTTGGCGCTAATGGTCAAGAGTCTAAATGCGATTGTCAGGATCAGAGTGATGAAGCTGAAGTGTACTTTCTCACCACGACGACACTATGACAGCACGGCAGCTGTTACAACGGCAACACAAACTAACCACCTGACATCATTTATAAGGATAATTACAGGAAACTCAAGCAACAATAATGGACTTTGTTTGTAATATATTGTCCACTGTACTGTTTAACCTTGACCATAGAAAGGAAACGTGTAAAATTACTGCTATTTATTGCACCAAGTTATAAGTAAAGAGTAAAGAGGCATGGAGGGAAACTTTATTTATGACTTCATACGCTATTTTCACTTGTTTTGGTTCGACCTTGGGAATGTGAGAAGCACAGACGTTGTTGTTGTTTCTATAGGGTCAAATGTTTAGATTTTACAAGAGTTTCTTGAGAAATTTCCAGCAAATGAAATGGAAATATAATGGATGGTTGTGTTAACAGGTAGTTGTTTAATGCTTGTAAAACATATGCAAGTCAAATAATTAAGGTCATTTAACATTAGAGAAATTAAAAAATATATATTTAAATAAAAAAATATAATAAAATAAAAAGGAAAGACAAAAAGAGAAGGAAAAAAAAGAAACTGACTGAATATGACAAAACCACCACGTGTTTGATTGATTGATTGATTGATTGATTGAGCGATTGATGTAATTAAAATAAATAATAATAATAAGAAATTAAATAAATAAAAAACACTTAAACAACATATTTGAGAAAGAGTGAAACGAAGCATAACTTATTATAAGCTCCACCCCTTTTTGCTTAAATAAGGTATAACAATAATTGTCTTCCTAGTCTAAGCATAGTTATACTATATACTATAATTTGCCTTTTACTTATCTTTAAATAATTCAGTTTCTGGTTTTATATTACACATATATCGTATGTACGTACACATCTATACATACATACATACATGCATATACACAGTGTATATAAAATTTGATGATCCTTTTTGCTGTACACAATTTATATATAACAAAACAATAACTAAATTGGTGAAATGCAGTACTTTCCTATGAGCACTGTCAAAGCTTCCCATTTATGACTAATATTGGCAGTGATATCATCTATATTGTATGAATATGGATTTGTTAGGATGTATCAGCACCAATGATACAACACCGATTAGCAATTAGCTCTAATGTTCCCATTTTTTATACTGATACCAAATTATACATTCCAATATTTAGGAGAATATCATGCGGGATAGTCGTTGAAAAACTCTCCAGCAATGAGAGAGATGAGAATGTCGTTATCCATCCTGTGGGACTATGCAACTGGTAATTACAGATTCCCATTTAGAAGGGGAGGCTCAGATTGAAATTATGCAATCTTTGGCTCCGTGACATAAAATTACTCATCTCGCTGTCAGTACGCCTAAATTTTTCACAGGAACAAATAAACAAAACAAGTTCCTGTTGCAGTTGAGTTGTTTTATCATGTTTTATCCTCTGTAAGAACTTCCACATGAGTTTAGATAATAGAACGATCCAATATAAATGCACAGTATTGATTTGTCTTGTCCCAGAAGAATCACCAGATGATGAGTCGTACGATTCAACGGTATCTCAGAAGGCTTTTGTTAGAAAAGAGACCAAACACTACACACATTTCAAACTAAATTCGGCCTAATCAGTGACCACAACTTCAGTTTGGTTCACACATATTATGCACTGACCATTTAAGAGCAAATTCACTCTGGAAAAACAAACTTTCCTCAATTGTTTGTTTGTGGAATGGAGCAAGGAATTAGATTAGACGTGCTTTTGGACGCCGATGCATAATCACAGCTTAAGTAGGTACTCAAATCAACATTTTTCCTTGGGAAAATTAATTTAGCTTCTATTGAAAACAAAATGTACTGTAATTATATCCAGCAGTGTGGGTACGACTAACCATAAGAGGCTGCTGTTAATGTTTTCCTCAGTTTCTTAGACTCAATTCTTTAAACTAGTGATATTTTGCTTTTTTAAATGGAATTATTCATTTTCAAATATTTCCCTGTGGTCTACATACATGTAAATACTATATGCTTTAGGGGTCTATTATGGGTGTTTTATAACCAAGCCCAATGTAATGAAGGCTTTTGAATTTTTCACATATAAGAGAGTGCTCTTTTTGTCATTCTCTTAGTTTTCCCATCCAAAAAGCACCTCTAATTATTACTTATTGGAGTCCAGGTAGCGCTCCTGAAGCTAACTGTTTTAGGACTAAATGCTTTAGTTTGAATTCTTCATTAATTCAACTCCACTGGTTCATCTTCAAACCTATTTCTGAGCAATGACACCAGAAAGGTTAAGTACCGGCCCTTTAAATGTATGTTTAAATGTTTATATTAAAGGGATACGCCACCCCCAGGCCAAATTCAGTGTTTCCCCACTGTTCCCAGACCTAAATAAGTGTGTGGAAGCATTTTCCTGGCGACCCAACCAATGTCCGACTCGATGAGAACTGACCACAGTTTGGATTCCTACGCTAACTGCATTCTTGCGGCGCCAACTAAGTATCTCGTCTAAAGTGAATTAATGTACTTGATTTTTTCCGTGTACTGGGCATTTACTTCGAGGGTGAATGATGGCGAATTCACGGCAAAACGGCTCATCTTACAGCACTCATTTGTGTATGGGAACTATTTTTCGGTGCGGAAAAGACAGCCGACGCACACCAAGGACTGTGAGTGAGAGCCCCCACCCACCAACGCCTCCAGCAGCCAGTGCAGAGTGGAGTTTGCTAGTGATCAAACTAAACATTGAACCATCTTCAAACTTGTGTGGTGGGCAGAGAGAGATTGTTTCATTAATTGAAATTACGGTGATGGTTTCCTGAATCGCCACGTAGGCTACGCTGGGTTGCTGGAGGCGTGGGTGGTGGGGAGTGGGGGCTCTCACTGACAATCCTTGGTGTGCGTCGGCCGTGTTTCTCCACACCGAAAATAGTTCCCATACACAAATGAGTAAGACGAGCCGTTTTCTCCGTAATCTCCAGAGGATTATCACAACTGCAGAAAACATTGTTGGCTGCCCCCTCCCCACCCTTGAACAACTCCACCGTTCCCACTCCTGCAAAAAAATAAAAAACATCATTGAGGACACTTCCCACCCCGGTCATTCCCTGTTCAACCTGCTGCCATCAGGCCGACGGTACTTACCCATAAGATCAAGGACCAGCAGTCTGACAAACAGTTTTTATCCTTCAGCAGTAGTCGCACTTAACGCTGCAAGTAACAATCTGCTGTTTTTTTAAATGTACAATATATTTTTTTTTATTATCTTAGGCAAAAGGGCCTTTGAAATTGGTGGCATGTCTGTGTGTTTTTATTCTTATTCTATCTGTTTTTATGAATTTTGTTTTTATGATTGACACACTGATCATTGCTTGGCACTTTTAAATGTCGTTGTTTATATAACAATGACAATAAAGAAACTATCTAATTCGCCATCATTCACCCTCGAAGTAAATGCCCAGTACATGGAAAGTAATGAGGAGACAAAATCAAGTACATTAATTCACTTTAGAAGAGATACTTAGTTGGTGCCGCAAGAATGCAGTTAGCGTAGGAATTCAACATGTGGTCAGTTCTCATAGATTCGGACATTGGCTGGGTTGCCATGAAAATGCTTCCATACACTTCTTTATGTCTGGGAAGAGTGGGGAAACACTGAATTTGGCCTGGGGGTGGCGTATCCCTTTAAGTTTAAGTTAAGTTTATATTAAAATTAAATCTTTATGAACTACTAGGGTCCAAATATACAAATAAATGAACCAAAGACGAATACAAGTGTCTTATATTAGTCACTTCTGAAAGCTGTTTGTGCTACATATTAAATGTACCAATGGGAGTTTTCATTTTCCAATGTCTAAATAATGGTGGACACAATGCGTCATTGATTATCCAGTATGGAAGTGGACCTTATAAATGTTCCGTTTATCGACATTTTTCATTGACTCTGAATTTTTATTGTGCTTGAATGATATTTAAGCTACTATGGAACAATTTGACAAAAAAGCTAAGTATACAAATCTCTTCTGTGTTACATTCGCACTTTGTATTGCAGTCAGATTTCTGTTTATTGTATTGCAAAAGTTGAGAACATGAAAATAAAGCAACTGTAATTGATGTAAGGTGTAAAAAAAAAAAAAAAAAAAAAATTTGCATTTCTTTGCGATTTTCAGGCATGTTACCAATTGCTGGAGATCACAACAGGATATTATAACTATAAAAGCTTTTGACTGTTGAAGGTGCTGTGATAAATGTGATGATTTACACAAAAAAAATCATTAATTCAGCTTGTCATAGAGAAAACTAATTCAACAGAGAAGTACGGTAATCTGTTTTCAATCAGCTGTAATTATTGAACTTGTGATTGTGCAAATTGAAGACAGTTGTACGTGGAGATGTGCTTAAATATTTGCCATTTGTTTCGAAAGAATGAGAAATCCAAATGTGTTGTGATCAAGTGTCCTGTGTTCTCAAGGTTTGCACATGTTGTTTTGCAGATATTCATTATATTTGAGCATTGTGCCAAATGGAATGTCTGGTAGGTAGACAGGCATGTGGCTGATCAATAACACTCGCCAGCTGTATTTTAGCCAAATACACACACGTTCATGCAAATCTAATTCCCTTTGTGTTTATTTGTGCAGGTGATCAGATGTGAATTCTGGTATAAATGAATATGTGGTTTAAAGGTGAAGTTGACATAATATGCATTAAAAGTTGTTGTTTTTTTTTAAAATGCTATAAAAGATGTCACATAAGCAATCTTCAATGAACTAAAGTTTGAAAAAAGGACTGGTTGTAAGATGTGATATCAGAATGCTTTTGAATAGATAGACAGACGGACGGATGGATGGATGGATGGATGGATGGATGGATGGATGGATGGATGGATGGATGGATGGATGGATGGATGGATGGATGGATGGATGGATGGATGGATGGATGGATGGATGGATGGATGGATAGATGGATAGATGGATAGATGGATAGATGGATAGATGGATAGATAGATAGATGGATCAGTCTATTGCTCCCATCCATAAAAACACATACATAAACCACATTCATAAAATCACCTAAGTTAAAAATAAAAGTTAATAAATAACTACTAAATTAAAAAGTAAGGGGTTTATCATTTGAGTGCAGGGGGGTTGAGGGGGGACACCAGAGGCATTCCACTCCTGCTTCTTTCTGAATTGCTGCGTTATATCCCATGACTTAGGTTTGTTCATCTCACATTCACATTATATCACATATTATTTCCTATAATGATGTATTATAATATATATTTCTGTTTATACTGAACATTGCACCACAGCTACAGTGTAAATTGAACACGAAAATAAAGGTAAAATCCAGTCAGATCAAGTCAGGGTTAGTCTGCATTTACAGTCATCAGATAAAGTCAGTAATATTATAATTACATAACGTGTCCGCACTTGAAAACCCTGGGTCTTCAGTCCACGCCAATGTTTTTTTGCACATGCAGACAAACAGACAGACAGACAAAGAACCGATGATAATCCACTGCAGTGAAGACTGAGGGTAAAAACCATCAACAACACTGACCATAAGAAAAAATAGTCATCAAAGAAGTTTGTGAAGTAAAGATATCCTGGTTGTTACGTTAGCCTGTTAAATTGTTCACAGAAGTCTTGTGATGCTGGATGAACACTAACAAAAGAGGGAATGTCTTTTTAGAATGTAATGAATAAAAGGAAGGAAAGAAACAGGGTTACAGCTGTGGTTACTTTGAAGGTAAATCAGTGATGCTAAGTTGTCATGGTCAGTCTTTTCATATTGAATTACTGTACTGATAGATGGTTCATGTACAAATATAGTGTTAGTTAAATGCATTCATTGAGGCTTTTACTCCATTAGTGTTTTGTGATTTATTTGGTGAATGAAAACAAACAGATATCAGGGGCTGCATTGTGAATGTCAAGTCATTATCGATCAGTCTTTAAAGGGATAGTTCACTATTTTTCACATGAATTTGTATGGGATCACCATTTTTACTCTGGTGCACCCACAGTGACTTACCCTCGACAGTGTCCTTTGAGTCGAGTTCTGGTTTGATTTTGGTCAAAGCAAAAGTAGTCCCGCTGTCAAAACAGTATGTGTTCAAATGAGTGATTTATTTGCATAACAAAACCGTCATGGAACAAAAAATTTTTTGGGGCTACTTTCTCTCAATCGCCATCAATGCACGTTCTCACTGCTAACAGCTGTTAGCAGAGAACACGCATTTATCACTATTGAGAGAAAGTAGCTCAAAGCAATTACAAGGTGTGGGTTTTTGTTTCGTGACGGTTTTGTTAAGCAAACAGATACTGTTTTGAGAAGAGACACGTTTTATTTTGTTGACCCCAGGAAACCTGCCAGGACTACTTTAGCTTTGACCAAAACCGGACCAGAACTCTACTCATAGGACACCATCAGGGGTAAGTCACTGTGTGTGCACCAGAGTAAAGACGTTGATACCATACAGATTCATGTGAAAAATAGTGAACTATCCTTTTAAGTGTGTGGTGGAGTGTGGACCAATTCTGTAAAAAGTAAAGTCTGTTCCAGTTGGTGGGGATTGGTCTACAATTGTTCTATGTCCTGTATTAATGCTGAAGCTAGTTGTTAAGTGTATGTCCAATTTATGAAGATGTCACAAAAACACTAGTTTAAAGATGCCAAATGCCTGCACTGCTTGTCAATGATTGATGGAAAAATACACTGAATTCCATACAATCCATAGACAGCAACTTTTGCAGGAGTCGTAGTATTGGTTTGTATTTTAGTAAAATGCTTTTGTCACCTAGTGCTGGATGTAGGGTGACCATTCGTCCGGATTTCGTCTGGACAGTCCGGTTTTAGAGCCATCTGTCCGGCCGTCTGTCAAGTGTCCGGCTTTTTCACATTTTGTCCTCCTTTCATACAATTGTCCGCCACCGTTGCATTAATCGTCATAAATCCCCACCCGCTATGCAATGTAAATATTCGTGCTGCGCGGCAAGCAGCGCACAAAGTGGACACAGTGAAGGCTGAGCAACACCCCCCCCCCCGGGCCCGCCTGTCCTAACTTTAGGGCTTCTTTCATGCCAGGGGTCACCCTAGCTGGATGGAGTTCATTTTGCACTTAATGAACTAGCATTTAGCATTAGCTCACTAATGACCCCTAATGCTCCCACAGTTCCACCCCTCTAGGCTCAAAATTTATTGTGACTTTATTAATACCCATAGGTAGATTTGTTCAGCAGTCTGGGGAGGGCATCTCAAACATAATACACAAAAAAACCCACATTTAAAACCACAGGACACATATAGGGGACAGATTAAAAACAGCACAGATAAAAGACATGGCAGCTCACTGATCATGGTTAAAACAACAAGATAATCTTGTCCAAATATAATCACTTTTGGCTCCAAAAAGCCAAAATATTGACCTATTGGCTTAAAAAGAGTTCAGAAAATAATGGGTGCTGTCACAGTTCCTCCATCCACAACCCACTACCAAATGCAGGCCCCCTGAAAGATAAATGTTGTGGATCCTTTCATATATTCTTATTTTGACAATCTGTCAGAGCGGTAGTGGTGGTAGTGGTGGAGTTCATACATAATGTTACTTATGCTAGCATAAAAACAAAACTGAAACTTAGCTTTCAACGTCTGATCTTGGACAAAATGTTCACAACTTGTAGCCTGTATTCACTGGACCCCCTCCTCACAAATACTGGGGCCTATTTTTTACTTAAACTTTTATTGGGTGTTCAACAAACAAACCAAAAATATGGACAATGCTTTGACTTACATATTAATATAAATACCTGCACAGAGTGTGTAGATTTAAACAAAAACATCAAATAAAATTTACAACTAGAGAGGGATTTGTGTAGCTCTGTGAGGTGAGGGTACAGAGGATAAAACCAACAAAATCAAGGCCACTGGGACCATCTATCTAACATGGACCAAAGGAAACAGACGTTACTCCAATTTGTCTCAAGTGTCTGGTCTCTGTCTACAGTTTATATACATCTACTATACTATTTTTAATATATCAGACAGTATCCTACATTGTTTTACTACATATCATTGCATTTTGTATCATATCACTTAACATTACTTTGTGTTGTATCATTTTTAACACCATTATTTAACACAAGTCTGCGCCATGAGTCAAACACCGCAATAGCTAATGTCTGCCTCTGAAAAAGTAGTTATAAAGTCATTTGATAGTGAGAAGCAGCAGACTGTAGAGGAGCAGATGGTTTTAATCAGGTAGTAAGTGTGATAGTCATCACGTTTTTACACTGTTCTACTGCAAGTGATTTCTGGCTATTTCTTCAATATATTATTGTGTGAATGGAAAACATATTGAGTTCACACAATCTACTTTGTGGTTTAAGACTTGAGATTAGACTTTTAGATGATTGTCCTGGACTGGAAAGAGAATTTAGAAGCTGTAATGAAGAGTGTGAGGTTTTCAATGTGGGACCAAACAGGTGTATAAAGTATTCATAAAGTCAGTTGTTTTGTTTCTGCGGTTAAGCACGAAATTGCGAAATGTGACCTCCAAAGAATTTGTAGCATTTACATTTAATGCTCCAGCTCTTGGTCCTGATGTTTTATAATATTGTTGTTCAGCATTATTCAATCCCAGCGGTGTGCTGTCACACTATATTGCGCCGTTCTCTACCAATCCCACTCACTTAATCAACTCCATGTCTCCCCTGTCGTTTAGTGTTTGACATGCATATTTCTTCATCCCGCAAGTCAACGGCATTAATCCAGAACACAGCGGTCCACATGTCCCGCTCAGACACATCACAGGAACAGCCGCAGGACCGAAAAGCATCCTGTGTGTCCTCTGAGAAATCACCCAGCTGCTTCACCTTGACATAAAATCCATCTGCTCCTTAACTTCAACATATTTTCAAATGTGCCCTTTTGGAGGAGGCACATGGAAATCGCCTCTAATTCCCTTTTATCTCATTTCCTGTTAGTGTGTTTATAATCTTGTCGGGCATCTAGCCACTATTGTAAGACCCTCTCTTGCTTTACTTTATCTTCACTTTGAGTTAGTTTGATGTTGTCCTGTCTTTTTGGACTTTTCTGGAAGTCTATCACTAATATTGCAGTGTTACTGAACACATAAAAACACATTAGTAATGATAAAAAAAAAAAAATGTGGAAAGAAAAGATTTATCTCCCTGAGGACCTAATGTGTTTTTTTTTCTCCTTGTCATTGTTATTTAGTGCCACAAAAATTTGTAGGAAAAAAAGAAAAAGCTTGTTTTGTTTTGGGTTTTTTTTTCTCATGGAAATGTGCCCACTTAAGTTCTCAACAGCTTGTTTCCATTATGTTTATTAGTTACCAGTAAATAATCTGGTCTCTTACTGAGTGACTTTCCTTCAAACCAGAACATATTGATTAGTATGACGTTCACAAAATAGTACATAAAGTTCTCCAGGGCTTTGTACGGTATTCGTCTGTGTGGGTAAAACCACCACAGTCAGTGACCTAGTGAGGGTTAAACATGAGCAGCGCTGTGTTCCCTCCTTCTGACGTTGACAGAGCACACACACACACACACACACGCACACACACACACAAAGACTTTCTCCGCCGAGGCCAGCAGAGAGCCAGAGAGGAGGGACTGTGTGCAGCTCTGAGAGCCAGCTGTCGTCTGTTCAGAGCTGGGTCTTTTCTCTCCGTCACTCCCCCGTTCTCCGCTGGCCTCATCACTCCATGGGACTCCAGACCTGGCCTCCAAGCTTACCACCTCTGTCCTCTATGGCCTGCCTTGAAGTGGAGACCCCCTCCATCTGCAGGGGGAAATTCAAATCAGGTGCTTTGACTTTATATCTTTTTTTTTATTTTTATCCTAACTTGCATGCATTTTATTAGTTAATAATTGCTACATTTACAGAAACTTAATTATTTGTTTTGTCTTGAACTGATGCTGGGAGTATATGCAATGAATTAGAGGGTGGTGTGTGTGTGTGTGTGTGTGTCTGGGTCTGGGTCTGGGGGGGGGGTTTGTTGTGACGTAGACCCAGCTCCACCAGGAAATGACAGAGCAGTAAAGTAAATCTCATGGCAATGATTCATGCTGAGCATCTCTCTTTCTGGAGTCGCTAGTGTTTTCTTGCGAATATTAAAGCAAACTCACTGGAAAAAAAAAAAAAAAAAGTTCAAACCAAAACAGCTTTTTTTTTTCTTTTTTTTTTTTTAAATAATGCTCAGAAAGTTTAGATTCTTCCTGGTTTTGTTTACATCAGCACTGTGAGACACTGCTGTGGTTTAGAAGGAAAGCATGAATGTGCCTATGATGTAAGTGCACAGTCAGCGTCAATAAAATGATGCAGATATGCTGTCGATCAAGATTCTGATCATCATCTGTATTTTTTTTCTTTTATTATTATTCCTTGTTTGCATTCACCAGCAACTTCCCGTAATGAGAACAGGTTTTATTATATGGACTTGTGTTTATCAGTTTATTGTTAACTTAGTCAAATATCTATTGAGTCACACGTTATATAAAACAAGTTGTGTAGCAGCAAGCGGATTAAAAAACCCTGTTCTTGCTGACATTTAAGCAATATTTAATACAGTATATGAATGCAATATGTCAGTAAATATAGCATAAAAATGTAGAAAATTGTATCATAAGAGCAGCAAGAAAACAGCACAGGCTGTTCCATTTGGATTATAATGCCAGATTTTTATTTAAAAATATGATCTAAATAAATTATTTTCATAGCCAGACTAAATATAATTCATCCTGACAGACCGGTATGCCTGTGTAGAGTTGAAGGACACTCCCACTCATGGGAAAAGATACTGATCGTGCTCCACTTTAAATAATAATAACACTAATAAAATGTGGCTATTGACAGGCTCACATTCAGAGCCATGACCTCGGTATGTCAGTGTTTGAAAGGATGAAACCATTGAAATTCTATATTCCTCTGCCATATATTTCTAATCATTAGCTCACGGTCCTTTTGTTTGCACAGCATAAGCTGATAAAGGTCTTTTGCTGGCCTGGCTATACAGCAAAAAGTAAGTTTAAGGACATTTTAAGGACAGTTTGACAAGTGAACTCTTCCATTTGTCTGTAGCCTGACAGTGTACTAATGTTTATGATGGCAGCAGAAAGAAAAAGTACTCACCTGTCAACTCATATCTAGCTAATATGTTTATAGATGTGTTTTAATGGTTCCAGGAATAAAGGACAAAGCCTCTTATTGAATCAGATCCAAGTGTAGTCTCATCTCACATGATGGTAAGTTATGAAATCGTAAAATCCAAGATCAGAAGCAGATGGTTTGAATCAGGTAGTAAGTGTGATAGCCATCAAGTTGTTAAGCTTCAGTCTGACATTAAATGCTCTGGATATTCATCCATATGTTTTATAACCTTGTTTTTTAGTATTGAACTTAGTTTTTATTCCTTTGCGTTGCATGATCATTTTTTTTTTTTTTTTTTACTGTTCTGGTTTTGCTTGACGTGTTAAAGGGGTGATGGTTTGCTTTTTTTTTAAAAAAATGGAATTATACATTTTAAAACATTTCCTTGTGGTCTATATAAACTGTAAATGCTCCACTTGGGTCTGAATTCTTCATTATTTCAATATTACAGCACTAGCTCTTTAACTCCACCCCCTCCAGGTTGTTTCTCTGTCCCCTTCAGCCACATGGTTTAATTAATTCAACCGACAACTGAACATTTTAGGTAATCGTCTCAAAGTTTGGATGTGTTTTCAGTTATGTCATACTCAGATAAATGTCTTGACCTTATTTATGCAAATGTCGTGACGTAACATGATATAAAACGTAACAAATTAAGCGAGAATTAAAATGGGTTGTAGAAATCTACTTGATTTTTTTTTTCCTGGAGTGAATATAAAGATAGTGTTGCAGCACATGGAGGGTTTAAATTCAAACTGTATTAACTGTTGAACCAAAGAGTAATAAAAGTGGGACTGACAAAATATGACCCCTTTAAAACATGTATGCTAGGTTAATTCTCCTTCACCATTGTTTAGCATTGAGTTGTTATTACATATGATGCTGGACAAATAATACAAATAATAATAGTAAACGTCAGAGATAAGAATTACACAAATACATTATAACTTAACTTAAGGAGAGTTTTAAGTTACAGTATATGGTTTTTGTTTGTTTTGTTTTTTTACTTTTTTCTAATCAACTCTGTAAAGTTCTATGGGACGACTTTATTGTGATTTAAGGCTCTACAAACAAAATTGTATTGAAATTGAATTAATGCTTTTGAGGGAATTTCCAGCTATTTATTTTATTTTGCTGCAATGTGAACTTTAACACCATTAAAATTTATTTAGACCTCAATAAATGGGACAGTAACACATAGAAGAGACAATCCCATGAGTCATGTGTGTCCATGTGGGGACAATAAACAGGAACTTCAGTTACTCAACCCCAGCAGTGAGCAGTCACATCCTCTTCAAAAGAAAACCATGACGTCAGCTGAATACAAATACTTTTCAGGTTACTTTGTACTTTTCCAGACAACTTTTTTACTTTTAGCACCTGCATTTTAGCTTGAATATGTGTATATATATATATTTTGATAGCATTAAAAAGGCCACTTTATTCACAGTTAATTATTTTAAGGAATTTGCTGATTATTAAAAAAATTCCATGAGTGATTTAGAACATAGACATTCTGTAGGTAAGTTTAGTTTATTGTTTAGTTCTCATGGACAATGTACAAATACATTCATCTTAAAGAGAGGAGATGCTTTACACCAGAGTTAGTCACCAGTGTCTTTTCATCTGCAGTTCCTGGGCAGGTGTACACAAGTTATAGAATATTTACATTACATGCAATATAAAACTAACTGTAACTCATAATTACAATAGTTAAGGATGCATTTATTTATTTAAATGTCATGTTTTCACGTCATCATACTTCATTCCTAAAACACAGATTTTATAACCATGTTTAAAAAGTCAGTTTGACCTAATTCTTCATCAATCAACATAAGTTAAAAAAAATATGTATCAGTGAATATATATATATATATATCATGTAGACACAGTTGGGAATTGAGGATGTGTATGGGGGGGTGAATTACTATTTAGAACAATAGACAACTTCAGACTGTCTGTAATACTCTATATGTTTCATCATATAATAACAAACATAATAATAACAAGATGAATATGTTGTTAAAGTTGTAACTTACAAAAAATGGAGACTTATGGCAGAAAAAAAGTAAAGTTCTGTTGTTCATGTTGATAACTATTTAGTCCATTGGACACATTAGGCTAAAATATGACAGTGTTACATCCTTCAAAAGTCAATAGTTTGCACTTTATCATTTTAAGTGAAGAAGCTTAGTCAGTGCCTCCACTTCAAGTCTTTTTTTTTTTTTACACAAGTATCCGCACTTGAGTGTGTACGTGCGCCACGTCTGCAAAAAAATATGCATCTGTATCAGCCTCTGCACTCGCTCACATATTGATTTTTTAAATACATGGTTTAGTCTGTCTCAGAGTAAAGATGCTAAAACAGGACTCTGTTTGGAGTGTCTGATATTTATAACAGGAAAGTCAACATAACCCAGTGTCAGCCTATTTCTAAACTGAATTTGTCTTTGCCTGGGCGGCGGGGGGTTCTTTAGCCACACACACAAAAAAAAGAAAAATAAAATAAAAGGTCTGATGGGAGACCTCCAGGGATGATTTGTTGAGAAGAACATGAGTCTGAGATTAGAGATTACATCAGCAGACAGGGATTTTCAAGCAGAGCCCCCTCTTCTTCTGTGCTTCTCCACAACCTTTGTTTATGCTCTGCTGGTGAGCATGGGAGTGCAGCCAGTTTGCATCACGGTGAGGTTAGCCAGGGTTCAGGTTCAACACACGCTGACAGGGAGTGAGTGAGCGAGGACCCCGGGCGTCAGGTGGACCCCCATACTGATGCTCAAATGAAACCCTGCATTCCTTTGTGGTTCTGCTGCAGCTTTTGATCTTATTGTCCTGCAACAAGGTGCGCTCATAAACGCTCTTTGCCTGTGGCTTTCATTTCAAGTGGCATTGAATAGAAATATGAAAACAAACCAATGGCAATTTTTTTTTTCTTTTTCTCGCAATCTTCTGGTTTGATCTGTCCCGAGGCTGACTTTAACCCCCTTTATTTTGGCTCCTAATACAAGGAAGCGCAGCAGGCGGGGCAGGCACACTGTGTTCTCTGCCCTAGAGATGATGGTTTTGATGTGAGAGTGGACTCTGCCTCCCACCATCGGCCTCAGCTCTTGTCACTCTGCGTTCCCTTACCCACCAGTGGAAGCCCTAAAACGTCCCCTTTGCTTTGCGTTCAAACTGGAGATCCCACCCCCTTAACTGCCCCTAAATTTCATGGTTCCCAGGCCTTGTTCTCACAGCTGCCCAGTTTATTTTTGCTAGAATGACTCACGGAGGCCTGTTCAGACACAGCGCCTTTCCCAGGAGAGTTGGAGCAGGTCTGTGTTGTGTGTGTGTGTGTATATATGTGTGTGTTTGTGCATGAGTGGGAGTAACTACCCCCCACCCCCAACCCGCATCCCCACTCCCCACCCCCACCCGGAGTCACTGAGTAGTTTTAGCTAAGCCTGGCTACACTGGTGACGATAAAGTTTTCATGTACCTCACGCCGTCGCCTCATTCGTCACCATCACCCATCGCCTTCCTCTCGAAGCCGTTTCTTTTTCAACACAACGCAGCGTTATCCCCCTGAAACAACATGTCCACGCACACTTGTATATAAATGTTTAAACTTAGATCTCATTACAGTTTATATTGACTGGAAAAAAACATCCACAGTGCTTTGTGCTAAGCCTCCGTGCAAGATAGTCGCATCTTTGATCTTCCACAGTAACGTAAATTACCAGCATTAACCATCCATTGCGAGATTATATTTTCAAAACAGTGCATTGAAGAGGCACGACTCATTATTCTCTGTTCTGCTCACAATCACTTTGACATTAACCATGTTTTATCTGCTTTTGCTCTGTTCATGTCATGACTATGTTTGACTCCTTAATAGGGCTGCACTATATATCGCAAAAAATATTATCGCAATAACGCAGGTTACAATATTCATATCGCAAAGATGTTTAATCTTTTATTTTTTTTTTTTTTTACCCATGTCCAAACTATTCCACAAAGGGTTGGTGTGGCTGCAGGGTTTTGTTCCAACCAACCAACAGTTCACAGTTTGACCAATTGACTTTGGACATGCCTGCCCTAAGGAGAGAGTTAGTTAGTTACTTAAACTAACTAGAGGGGTATTGTTTTTGAGTCGGTTTATTTGTTTGTTTGCAAGCAGCTTTACTCAAAAACTACGGGACCTTTACCTCTGCCAAGGAGGTGATGTTTTTGCCGGAGTTTCTTTGTTTGTCTGTGAAGCGGGTTGTCTCCAGGATTAGATTTGGCAAGGTGTGGTTGTGGTTCCGATTAGAGAACACGGATACAGTTGTCCTTATTGGATGTATATTCACTGCGGTCTGCAACAATACAGAGCAACACTCAATACAACAAACACACATACAATAACAAATTAACCAGGACCGACTATATGACTCACTCAGATATACTACATAGGTGATTGAACACACAAATCACCTCATGGAAATGACCGATCACAGCTAGCATACTATCGTATTAGCCTTCAACAGTACACCGGCGCTAACATCTACCCGAACTGCACTGCTAGTTATCTCACCTTGTGGCATCTACACACAGCGATAAACCAGGAAAAGATTAATAATAAAGAAGAAAAAGAAGCCGAGATAGCGAATTTAGCACGGTTACCGAGCAACAACACAGAGGCTAATAATAGCACAGACTACGTTCATAACTGTTATAGCGGCAGTGGTGCGTTCAACAGCGTAGGATATTTGAAAACTTACAGAATAAACAATTAAACTGTGTGGGCTTTCTAACAGTCGGATTTATTGGTCGTATAGATGTCCATAAAAGTTTTTTATTAAAGGTGAGGGTTATTTAAAAACCAGAAAACTGCAAGATAACTCAAAAAGTTATGGATGGATCATGACGAAAATTTCATGATGTTTTGGGGATGTCACAAGGAACAAATGATTAGATTTTGGTGATGATCCCGAAGAGATCCTGGATCAGTTTGAAATTTTACATTGTGGTAAAAAGAGGATACAATTCACAGTGATCTAGAATCCAGGATCTCTTTTGCAGATCATCACTAAAATCTAATCATTTGTTCCTTGTGACACCCTCAACATGTCATGAAATTTTTATCATGACCTTTCCATAACTTTTTGAGTTATCTTGCTAACTAACAGACAAACAAGCTCTGGCCAAAACATAACCTCCTTGGTGGGCCTCTCTTCATTCGGAGGGGGAAGGTCTGCCTTGGCGGAGGTTTGCGCTCTGAGTGCTTTTCTATTTTTTCATGATATATCGAAGAACAAAAAAAACTGTCTCTTTTTAATCAGTTTTCATTTTTTTAAATAACGCTCATTTATACGACCGATAAATCAAATAGGAAAATACCAGATTTTCACTTAAACATATAAGACAGAGCATAATATAAGAAACTAAAAGGTGATGAATCACTTAAGAAAAGTTAAAAAGGGCCACAAGTGTAGCCTTGGATCTTTATGGGTTCAGGAACATTTTTCGTAGAAGATGAAATTAGCATTTCTGTACATGAACGACAAATATCGCAATATTATCTTATTAGTATTACTGTACACCCTTATCACATATCGGACGTTTGCTAATATCGTGCAGCCCTACTCCCCAGTTCATTCGCATCTCACACATATATATAAGCACTCATCGACAGCCAATCCAAATGGGTCTCACAGTTGTAAAATGTGTGTTTTTCTTTACAAACCCCGGTTTAAACCATACAGGAAGTGAATAGGATGTCTGTGGTGGTGGACGGGGTTTGTTGTCGGGCCTTTGGTGCAGCCTGCTGATTGAAGAATAATAAGTACTTTGTATTATTTGAACGCTGGTAAATTTCACAGCGATGGTTGTTTCTTGACTCGTCGGGGTTGGCTCTGAAAGGCTGAAGTTGACCTCTGACCTCTGTGTCTCTTCACTCTCACAGTCCTTCAGCTCTGTTTGCAGCAGAGGAGAACTCGAGAGCAGCTTGTGGAGCAGGGCATCATGCCTCGTGAGTACTCAGATCATTTCATATTCTCCTTTATTTATCATGACCTTTGACTTTTACTTGTTTTCTTTTGAGAGTAAATCAACAGATGAAATTTATACTTGATATTGATACTACTTTATTCTAAGGTCAGATAAGTCATCAGAATATCAGACATTGTTTGTAAATCTCTAGTCGACCATAACAACTCCATCAAACACACATCACTGTATTTGTTAGCACGGACGCTTCACTTTTTACTTTATTAACACACTTAAGGAGGTAATACATACTCTTTTTAAAGTTTTAAATCTAAGAAATGTCCTATAAGTAAAAGTACTTCATTACTGTACTTACTGTAAGTAGATCTTTTACATATCTGTACTTTAATTGATTATTTATTTTTCTGGAAACTTTTTACTTTTACTCCCTACATTTTTTCATAAATATCTGTACTTTATCCTCCTTACATTCTCCGAACAGACTCTTTACTTTATCACATTAAACAGATGTGACAGTATGTAAATAAGTGGCTTCAGAGGGAAACCTTTTTAACTTAGCTTTTAGTTCAATTTTACTCTCAACATTATTTCATTCTGCTATTTTATGTATTTAATTAAATTTTATTGCTATTATTTATTTCTGTATTTATTCTATTATTTTTTAACTCTTTTAACTTAAATCTTTTAACTTGTCCTACAATTGCGGGATAATGGGGGGGTCTGATGTAAAGCGCTTTGTGCTACATGCACCATGTATGAAATATAAATATAAATATAAATAAACTTTAATTGATTGTTTGATTAACTTCAGAAAACAAAAGCAGGATAATCAATGACAAATAGACTGACCATAAACTACTAAATGATCCTGTTGGAAGAATGGCATCAATTACATGTGTTTATCAATTAAAAAGGGTTAGTTAGAGAAATAATACTTTAAAAAATAATTCAAATAAAACTGAAAAAACTATTACTAGCAACTAACTGTATCTGTCCACAAGCTGCTCCAAGTCACTGAAATATCTTTACCATTTCAACATGACCAAACCTGCAGCAATTTTCACCTCCTTTCATTAGTTTTAACTCGTTCACAAAACGACCAAGGATAAATGTGTGGAGCTAACAGCCCTTTCGGTGTTACTGATGTGTTTTACATGAGATGAAAGATGCAGTCGACTGAGCCTTTTCTTACAAACTGGGACTGAATGGAGAAACTATGACTTTCGTGACGAAGAATGTTAATTGTAAGGTCTCTTCTTCAAGGATGTAACACAGACAGATGTATAAGGTGCTAAAGGTTTTCACTTATATAATTAGTGTGCTGCTGACTGTTTTTGACACCTGGTTTGTTTGTGTTTAGATTGCACATTTTAGTGGGTGCTCTAAGCGGTTGGTTATGCAGTCCTTTTTTTTTTGCTTTTTCCACCTCACAGGGACTAATATAAAATATAACATAGATTTAAAACATTTTTTAACTAAAGTATTTCAACTCAAACATTATTCCTTCACCAATCTTACCAACAACAGTTGTGACTTGGTTTAAATTAGATGTATTAACTCTTTGTGTTTGTATCATTAGTGATATGCATTAGCGATTAGCATTAGCATTTCCTGACCCTCTACTATCATCTCTATCGTTTGGTTCAGCATGTTTTTCAAAACATTATTACCTGATTACTAAAGTATTTCTGAAACATGATGAGGATTATTTATGTAAAATAGACTCTGTAAAAGTTAATAAAAAAAAAAAAAAATGCCTGCAATTTTGTGTCCAAAAGAAAAGATCATAGCAGGGGTGTTGTCACAGTTATGATCTTCCTTCGTGGTATATATACTAGCATGACCTGAATATATCATCGACTGCCCAAGAAGTTTGGTGTCAAAGGACTTAAATTTAGATTAGATATCAGGGTTCAAAGTTACCTCTACCGAACGGTTGAGCTGACCAACAAAGGGTTAGCTCATGTTTTTAATATATATGAATGGATCATAATGTGCAGACAGTGTTTTGAAGTAGATCTGAGACTAATATTCGTTTGGACTAAAACCTGTTCTCTTGTTAATTCTAAGAATTTCACATTTTGACCCAAGAACTATCTTGGAAAAATTTCTTTATCAGTAACACACGTGTAGTCATATTTCATTAGTTTTATTACAGAAGCATTTTACATGTCCACCAGTGTAACACTAGCCTTTCCCTAAAATGTAGCAGCAGCCCTGTGACCCACCCCAGGGTAAAGCGGTTCAGGAATTGAATAAATGAATACCTATAATAGTGAAAATACTGAATACCAGCTCCAATAATCACCCAGGCTGTTTATAACTCACATGTATTTTATCCAACCACTAATCTGGAATAAACCAGTAACTATCCACTCATACATAGGAAAATTAAGTACTACTAAAAATTATTGAATACCCAACTCAGATTTCACAAGCTGTATATTAGTGTCATAGTAAGCGCTAACTCCCTCTTCATACCATCCCCATGATGTGACAGCAGCTGAGCCTTCTCAGCCCCTTCGCTTTTGTCCCTGGGTGAACATTGTACTTCACCCATAAAGACCCACTGCTACTTTTGTGGCAGTTCCCAAATGTTGTTTTTTTTCTCTCTCTATTTTTAACTTTTCCTGTGTGATGTATTGCTACTTATTCTAATTTTATAGTCAGTATTTTTGGACTCCTTAGGTATTTTCATATATTTAATTCGCTAATAAAGAGCGATTTCCTAAAAGCTAATTAACCCATAAAGACCCAGTGCTACTTTTGTGGCAGTTTTTCTATATTCAACCTTTTTTAACCCTTTAAACTTCCAAGGGTCCACATATAGGCCAGAAGTAGTCACTCAAAAATGTTAAGCAAACCACCCAAAACTTTCCCAAATGTCACATGACCTAATGTAATTTGACACCAGAGATTTTCACACATCAGAACATATAAGCCACTTTCTAATAACATTTGGAAAGGGGCTTATATCTTTCCAATCACTTCAAAATACAACTGGCAAACAGCTGATCTGAACATTTATGTCTCATAATTATTTATAGAGGAATCATATTCCAACAAACACAGTCATAGTCCTAAAAAAATATAAAAACCAAACAAGAAACATTGTCTAAATGTAATCGAAAACACATTAAAACATCAATAAATATCCACAAATGGCTACTGCATCATTTAACAGGACCTGCTTCTAGTATCCCAGTTTTCATCTTAATATTTTTAGTTATAATATAAGCAAACACCAATTGCCTGTTATCAAAATGGTTCAAGAACAGCATTCAATTTACTTTATTAAGAAATTTAGGCAAAATTGAGTGGAAGTATAAAGGGTTATGTTATTTATGACCATTTATTTTAATATTGTACTTGTTAGTTTGGGCTTTTTCTGTGTAAATCATGTATTTTCATATACTTAATTCATTGATCATATTGATGTTTCTTAAAGCTCAGAATAAAATAATAGGTTTTTCCATTTAAAAAATGAGAAAGCTGAAGAGAAAAAAAAAACATGGTTTTTCAGTAAAATCTATCATTGATTGAACATAAACCAAGTGCCTCCATCCACTGTCATTGATTCAACTCCATGGGTTTTAGTGGTGAATCAATGTCATAGGAGATGACAGTGTTTCCATGGTAACTACAGAGCCTTTGAATATCCGAATGGGTCATATCCGATGGCCATGAAAAGATGACAAACTATATTTTACACCAATTATTTACATGAATTGAATGAATTAGTGGATCAACATGGATTAAACAGTTTAGATCAGTGGATGCTTTTGATCATCAGTGGGTCTTTATGGGTTAAAGTTGAGGGTTATTATATAAAAAAACTGAAAAAAATCGAGGGAAAGTTACTTTTTGTAAAACAGCTCCATGGGTTTTTACTGGTGAATCAATGTTGTAGAAGATGACAGTGTTTCCATGGTAACCGCAGAACCATTGAACAGCCAGATGGGTCATATCTAATGACTATGAAAAGATGACACTGTATTTTACACCAGTTATTTACATATATTGATAGAATTAGTGGCTCAACCATTTAGATTAGTAAATGGTTTAGGTTAAATATCTATCTATCTATCTATCTATCTATCTATCTATCTATCTATCTATCTATCTATCTATCTATCTATCTATCTATCTATCTATCTATCTATCTATCTATCTATCTATCTATCTATCTATCTATCTATCTATCTATCTATCTATCTATCTATCTATCTATCTATCTATCTATCTATCTATCTATCTATCTATCATCTATCTATCTATCTATCTATCTATCTATCTATCTATCTATCTATCTATCTATCTATCTATCTATCTATCTATCTATCTATCTATCTATCTATCTATCTATTGATCGCTCTGGATACTTCATTAAAAAAAAACTCTAGGCTTAACGTCATACAGTGAAATTCTTAAATTGTGTACTTCCTGACAACATAAGAAAAGTAATAAGAATAACTAAAATGATAAATGGTAAGACTAGATTAAAGCTAAAAGTGCAAAAATACAGACTATCTATAGACAATCTAACATTTAAAGTGTAGAAATATTGGTCGCCAGTGTGTGGGTTAAGAGCAAATCTCATTAAAAAAAAAAAAAAGAGCAGAATCTGTGACAGGTTCATGCTGATAAGGACAAATGGAAGGAAGAGACAAAAACGTGTTCCCCTTATGTTGTGTATTTTCTTGAGGAGCGTCCTGTAGTCAGACTTTGACCTCCTCTGGCTCCACTCAGCCACATGAGTCAGCGGCGGGGCCTTCGGTGGAGGTCAGTCGCCTCCTCTGTGGCCTGGCCGAGCGTGTCCTCAACACAAACCTCCCTGACCCTCTCCTGTGAAGCTCCCACACTTAAGGGCTTATGATAGGTATGCACTGAGGTTTATGGGATGGACAGGAATGTTTTGCTTCGCTTCGCTGACACACTCTTCACAGTCCCCCCCCCACCCACCACCACCACCGGCGTGTCCTTAATCCAAACAAAGCTCGTCATAGCAGGAGTGACGTGTCGGTGAGCCAGACCTCGCCTGAAGCAGGATGAGTGGATTCTGAGTGATTGAGGAGTTGCTTTTTCGTATGTAACAAGCTCAGTTGTGCTTGAATCAGTAAAGCTGATGTTTCCTGTTTGACTCACAGGGGGCATTTGCTGATTAATAGCTCATTTACCCCCTGCAGACTATTTTCAGAAATGTGCCTCAATATTCCACAGTTTTTTTTATGAGGTGCTGCTCAACGCTCGTTCTGAATTGTTACGTTTACATGATGTTTTTTAATTCAGAATTATTTAGTCAGGATAAAATAATTCTGAATCAAAGCTTAATTAAATGTTAATTCCGAATAAAGGTTTCCATGAGAAACGGGTGTATTCCGCTCTAGTTAATTGGGCTTTAAAAGCTGGAGGTAGAGAGGGTTCTGATTGGACAGAACGGCCGCTTAACGTCTGGATGTCTACAGGAAGGAAAAGCTATCGTGTCCACTTCCTGTTTGCTGTTTGTTTCAACTAATAACATGTTAGATCATATACTACATGTGATTTTTGCATTTATTTTTGGGATAATTATGAAGCAGCAGCTCGACTAAATTAACAAAAAACAGTCCGTAATTTATGTGGAATATCGCAAGTAGACCAGGAGCATGTGCAGAATGACAGGAATAATGTTAAAGCAGAATTAACTATTTACATGGCAGAAGAATTATCTAATTCGGAATTAAGATCGGAACAAACCAGTGACTTAATTCGTAATTAAATTTAATTGGGAATGATCATTTTCAACTGGAATTAGACGTTTACATGGTCATCTTAAACCGGAATTAACTTTTATTCGTAATTAAACAGGAATAAAAACTTCCATGTAAACAGGGCTAACCTGGTTACCTATGATCCATGATGTTCGTAGATCAGTAGTAGCTTTTCCATTGGACATGTGCATAAAACTTTACAGATATTTACAATGTTAAAAAAAAAAAAACAGAAGTGCATAATATATAATAGTCTTTGTTCATTAAATCACAAATGCAATGATTTGTTTATATATTATCACAAGATGACACAAGAAGTCATTCTATGAACACGACGGTAAATATAAATATCATGTTAATTCACAGATATATTCATTATTACTATATATCAAATTAGAAAATTATTGAGTTTCCTGGTGTGTTAACACACAGTTTGCCATCCCATGTTTCTTTTAAAACCCTCCTTCGTTGTTTGTTGTAACGTCTGCCAACATCCTTTTTTTTTTTAACTCATACTCTAGTTACAGAAAAAGGTCTATTAATCCAATTTTGCATGATAATATACTGTATACCAATTTCAGTACACCTAAAAAACCAGAACTTCCCAGCAGAAAAACTTTTAATTGAAAAACAAGACTTTTTAGTGAAATTATCATCTTTACATTAGGCAAATTTTTATGTGCAAGTTATATTCGCACAATTTGTCAAATCCTTGTTTCAGTGGTGAGATTATTCATTACATTCACTTTACTGATTTGTTGACTCAAAAAACTCAATAGCAATCACACTGTAAACAAAATAATACTTGAATTTCTATTGCGCCAAATATGCAAAAAGTCAGTAATTTGCATTTTAGTTATTACATATTAACTATTAACTGTATTATAGCTATTCCAATTAACAATCTACACTCTATTTAGTATCCGTCTGACTACAACAAGACAAATAATTAAATTTTTATATTTGTTCCACATTCGGTCTCAAACAGAGTTCCAGGGCTGCATGAGTTTTTCAAAGTTAAGTTTCCTCTGTTTGGTAAAAGACATACACATTTCAGATACTCCGCTGCTAACAACAGGTGTTCCACTTCCTGTCTGACACATGAGGACCCCCGTGGGGACCACTGCCCCTACAGTCCCTCTATATAAACTGTATCATGTTGACCATGTATATGCCTAAAAATAACAGCTACTACTGCATATAAATAAAACAATAAACAAACAAAATAATAAACAATAATGGGTGGGTGGGCAGTGTTCATTAACATTTACTCAGGGTCCCATATTTTGACTGTATATGTTTAAAACAGCAAACATAAAACACAAAAATGTGCAATATGTTGTGTTTATATTTCACAAAAACCTTGGTTGACTCTACCATCTGGACCACAATATATGCACTAGCATTAATATAATCATCCCGACCTACAGTTCTGGAAAAAATTAAGTGATCGCTCTAAATTTCCAGACCTGAACGTGGTTAAAAAAACATTGGAATGTGATCAAGAGGAAGATGGATGATCACAATTCATCAAACTAAGCTGAGCTGCTGCATTTTTGTGCCAGGAGTGGCATAAAGCACTCAACAGAAATGTCAAAGACTGGTGGAAAGTGTGCCAAGACGCATGAAAGCGTGATTGAAAACCAGACTTTTTCCACCAAATATTGATTTCTGAACCCTTCCCATATTAAAAATGAGAAGTATCGTCTTTAAATATGACTATGAACTTGTTTCCCTTATGTAACACTGCATTTAGCATTACGTCGGCTAGCTGTAGTTTTCAGCATCAGCAGTTTATTTCAGTTGAAGACATCCAGTAAAAGCAGTGGTATCTTATATTGCTCTGTTGATCTTTAATGAAACACCTAAATAAATAATCAGATGTTGTAAAAGTGCCTTAACCGATGTGGAAAAATACATGCCTGACCAAAGTTCTGGATGTTGTTCATCATCCAGCTCTGAAAACACCAGCTGCCTTTCATGAGCAGATCCGCAGCCTGGAGAGAGCGAGGGTAAGACATGAGTGAATATCATCATAGCCAACATTACAACTGATCATCACTCTCTTCAGCTATGTCCAGATAAACTCTTGGAATAAATGTTCTCTCACCAGGCGGGGAATTTCCTAAAGCACAAACTCTGCAGCAGACCTGAGCGCTCTGAGCTGGTCCGGATGCACATCCTACAAGGTAATCATCCTCCTGTGTGTTCTTACTGTTTCAGATAAGACCAATGAATGAGCTGCTTATTCATGTAGCTATTCTTATTGTCTGAATTTTGTTTGGCGACGTTACAAGCAAGATACAGAGATGTTTTTGAGGTTGATAAGCTTCTGTGAGGTCTGGGTGAATCAGCCTGACAAAGCGGTTTGGAAGTGAGCTGATGCCGGTCAACTCGCAGCTCATGATCCTCTGTATGTTTATCAGAGACGCAGGCCGAGCCCTCCCTTCAGGCCACACAGATGAAGCTGAAAAGAGCCAGACTGGCTGATGATCTGAATGAGAAGATCGCCCAGAGGCCCGGACCCATGGAGCTGGTGGAGAAGAACATTTTACCTGTGGACTCTGGGGTCAAAGAGGTCATCAATGGTACATTACATATCGTATAATACACATAATATACATGTACAATAGTATGGTTTGCTTTGGGCCATTTTTATTTAAAGCTGTCATTCCATGGTTATTTCATTTATATTACTGTGTTCTTCATTGTTATTGAATATATTGTGTGTTGGTTCTATTTAAAAAAAACAAAACAAAAAACGTCAGGATTGTTTTGTTTCCAGCTGTTTTTTCACGGTAGAAAAATGAGTTGAGGTCAAACGACAGAGTTTCCTGGTACTTCCTCATATGTGGTTATGAGGCGTCTCTCATTGGCTCAGAATGCGTGAAGGAACACTCCCCACCCCCCTCTCGCTGTGTATGTATTTACCTTTACCCAAGTAGCATCCAGCTAGGTTTCATGCAGTTGCTTAATCTGAAAACGTGCAGGGGGAAACAAAACCAGGCTTTATTTCTACAGAGAGCACATGAACCAGTTTGATCCGCCATTTTTTTTTCCAGTTTGTGCAGCAGCTACTGTGGTGCCGTCTTCTCTTGTAGATGCTAATGCTAATGCTACTTCAGATTCGCTGACAGGGATGGGTTTAACCCCACATGGGTGACGCTAAAGTCCCTCTGTTGTCAGACGGACTGGCTTTTTCTGGGTCCGTCGTTCCTCTTGTTGTTTTCTGTGAATGCAGTATGCAGCCAGTGGAGGTGATGAACCACTGTCAAAGGAGCATGTGTTGGTAAGTCTGGCTGACCCATCAGATTCTAAAAGGAGCGTGGAAAAGTGGTTTTCAGCGGAATGACACCTTTAAAGACCTTGTAAATCCATATTTAATTAACATTATTATAAATCTTATGTACTTTAATAAGATTAGTCAGAAAACAAATGGCAAAAGTGCTGGTTAGCTTATGTTGTAAATATATATGATGGTGTGTTATTCCACATATATGGTGGTTTATGTACATGTATACAATGGATTAGTAAATATTCCACTAGAAAGAACCTGTAAAGTGAATGGATCATAATGTGCAGACAGTGTTTTAAAGTAGATCTGAGACCAATATTCCTTTGGACTAAAACCTATTCTCTGGTTCATTTTAAGAATTTCACATTTTGACCCAAGACTTATCTTGGAAACTTGAGCCAACCAGCATTTAAGACTTGAGTTTTCTTTATCAGTAACACACATATGGTAAAATGTCATTAGTTTTATTCCAGCAGTATTTTACTTTTATACCAGTGTTATATGAGTTGATCACACAGCCAACTTAAAATGCCACTGACTTTTGCTTATTTGTGAGACTTGTATTCAATTGCTCAAATTTTTATGTCGGACAGATTATCAGAAGGTCATATGACTTTATTCACATTTTGACATTTGACATGTCTTCCTTTACTTTTAGAAGGAACTTGACTTGTTTATTTGTTTTTTCTTTTCTTTTTTCCACAGATGTCTTATAACTTGCTTAAGACTTGACATTTTGCACATTTCTGACTTATTCCCACATCTACTAGGAGTTGATAACATACCAGTTAACAGTTAATTTTGTGTATTGCAGCTACAAGATCTAAAGAGAGTTAATAAGGTTAATAAGTGCTTACATTTATCCCTGTGATGAACTGATGACTCATCCTGGGTGAACCCCATCTTTGCCCTTAAGTGGCTGGAAGATGCTCCAAATGACCCCTGTGACCCTAGTGAGGATAAAGTGGGTTCGGAAAATGAATGAATGAATGAATCCAATAATTTAACAATATATATATATATGTATATGTTTAGTACTTCAGTTATTTATTATTGATATTGTTATTATTGTTATTGTTATTATTTTTATTATTATCATCATTTTTGTACTATGCACTATATTGCTATAAGATGAATTAAGGTTATTGGGGAAGTGAAGAAGGGGTAGGATTAAATAAGCTTATGCTTCATCCTACTCCTTTTCGGACATGTCATTGTTATTATTATTGTTGTATTGATTATTGTTGCACTTTGCACATGTTCGAAATAAATCATTCAAATCAAATCAAAATCAAATCAATAATAAATCAATAAACATGTACACAGCCTGGACAAAACACATATAATTTCAGAAACCAAATAGTTATGAGTGGATAATTACTGCACTGATTAATATTTTTCAGCTGCAATAGTTGATGTAGTGAATACTGTAGCTTCTCCTTTCTCATAAAGATTCTATTAGCTCAAAACACAATAAAAAAAATACCTATTAAATAATATTTAGGTTTGTTATTTCCCTACAGATGATAAAACAAGTAACACAAAGACACCAGATGTGTACAGTTTCGATGAGGACAGCAGTGATGCCTTATCACCAGACCCTCCCGCCAGTCAGGAGTCCATGAGCTCCAGCTCTGGATCCCCAAGAGAGTCTGGACGGACTGAGGTCACACCCTCCTTTTACCTGAATTCTCCCAAACAGGTGAGATTCACTTTAACTCATAAAGACCCAGGGCTACTTTTGTGTCAGTTATATTTTTTTTTCATATTTTAAAATGTATTTAGTCAATCACTAACATTTGTTATATCGTCCTCCATAGTTTTTTTTGGTTTTTTAATTCATTGATAATGTAGATATTTATAAAACATCGTCTTAAAGCTGAACACTAATATTTCAGAAACAGAAAGAACTAAAGAAAAAGTGACGTTTTCAGCAAAAATAACAACTGAACATAAACCAAGTGTGTCCATTTACTGTCACTGATCCATGGGTTTTACTGACGAATCAATGTTTTGATGATGTTTAGTTTATTCAGTTGATGCAAATAATGCTTCTAACCCATAAAGACCCAGTACTGCTTTTCTAGCAATTATGAAATAAGGTTTTATCTATTTTTAACTTTGCTTTGGTGATTTATAACAATTTACTCTAATATTATGCTCTGTATTTTGTATTCTTCAGTGAAAATCAGGTATTTTCTCATACTTAATGTACTCATTATGTAGATGTTTATTAAATCTCAGAGTAAAGTCGAGCATTTTCATGTCTGAGACAGAGAAAACAGAAGAATTTTTTTATTTTTTTTTTGTAAAATATATAAGTAACTGATCTTAAAATAAGTGTCTCCATCCACTGTCATTGATCCAACTCCATGGGTTTTACTGCAGAAGCAATATTTTGGAAGATGACTGTGTTTCCATGGTAACTATGGAGCCTCTGAGCAACCAAATAGGCCCTACAGATGACAAACTTCATTTTACCTGAATTGTATTCTATGCATTGATATCATTAGGGGATCAAAAGTTAAGCATTTATTCTATTTATAGATGCTTTTGGTCAGTGATGGATGTTTGTTTTTTATGAATTAAACTCCAACACAATGTAGAAATCATAAACTGTTGTGATCAACTTTGGTCTTTTGTCTTCAGCATATATTGTTGTGTCTCTGTCTGCTGTCTTAGCCGTCTCCACCAAACTCCCAGTCCACATTAGATTTAGTCTCTACTAGTGAACAGCTCAACATCCAACAGGCCAGTCCACCTCAGCCAGTCCCTACTGTGGTCCTCAACATCCCAACAGGACCAGTTCTGGTGAAGGTGAGTCCAGATGTGTTCTTGTTAAGTCTAATTTTCAAGTTGTCCATATTTATTTGCATCTGATTCTCATGAACATGATTCCAAAGGTTTGACAGATTTTCTTCAACTTTGACATATAGGCATGGAAAAAATTATTAGACCATCAAAAACAATGGTCAAGTATTAACTCCTGTTTGTATAATGTGACTAAAACAGACAGAAAAAAAACAAGGAATGCCTAAAAACCCTATTTGTGTCAGTACAATGATATGTTGATGTGAGAACTGAAGTCATTTTGGTTATTATCAAGTAAATGGAGAAAATGGAAAGTGATCAGCTCTGAAATTAAACTCTTAAGAGCTACTTTTGTTATGATCATCATATTTGTACAAACAACCGTACTTTTAATTGTACCAGGAATTAAAAAATGAACAAGAAATTGAAGAAAACAAAGGGTGGTCTAATAATTTTTTCCGCAGCTGTATGCAATTCACTCACCTGATCGCAAGGATGAAATGATTTGTGATCAACAAATGGTTTCCAGCCAGTACCCAAATGTTTCAAACTAAATTTTTTTTTTTTGAAGTGCATTAAGATAAAATGATGAAGTGAGGACTTAATGTTCCGTAAAAACAGATCTATCTGTTACTCAGCACTACACGAGTAAGTGAAGACAGCTTGTTTATCGCTGAAACCACAATCACCATATATTATGAGCCTGGACAGAACAGACATAGATGTAAACTGCAACTTGACATGTTTATAGACACGTAAAACTGTAGAACAATAATCCCAGATTCATTATTTTATCTTTTCATCACATTTGACTTGTATTAAGTATTTATTTTTAACCCCCTGACACAACATTAACCTCCTGTATCTGTGATTTATTGACTGTGGTTTTTCTTTTGTTTGTTTCCTTCAGAAATATAATGTCAGAAGACGCAGAGTCTGTGTTTTGTCATACTTAAAGTCATATCAGTTTAGGGTTGAACTAAAAGTTCAACATGTAGTCGAGTCAAGTGCAGTTCAAAGAACACAAGGGTTTAAAGTCATTTAACAGATCTTGAGGCTTAAATCGGTACCAGCCACAGTTTGTCTTCAATTAGGGTCAAATGACAGACTGGCCCTGCTCTCTCAGGCCATAGAACGAACATAAAAATTCAAACAACGGGAGTGACTACAACTATAACTTGGGGATTTATCAAAATGTAGTTGTCCTCGGAACATAAGATGAACCCACCCTCCCTTTTGACAAATCAGAGGGTGTGTGCTTACTTTAACCCAGCTTGTGTTCCTGGTTTCATAGCTTTAACCTGCACCTCAGATGCCAAGCCATTTTCATGTGTATCCTGTAATTGCAGATGCTAAAACAATAAGGGTCACATTTCCACTACCCGCTTCCTCATCCTGTATTACTCATGGATTGTCAGAACAATGACCCTCCTTAAATATATATTAAAAAAGAACACACACACACACACACACAATGTACTTTCCAAATCTTGTAGCATTAACACAGGCTATGTTAACTATGGTCCCTGATAAACTGGAGTCAGATCAGTCACAGAGATCAGATATCCTCCAGATGGTCTTCTCAGGTTTAACATGTTTCTTTTTCTGCATCGTGCTCCACAGCAAAGCCTGCCTCGGACGCCTGGCGATAAAAGCCGCAGCAAAAAGAGTAAAGAGCCCAAGCCAAGGGTGAAAAAATTAAAATACCATCAGTACATTCCCCCAGATCAGAAGCCAGAGCATGATGTACCGATGGATTCTGCGTATGCCCGCCTCCTGCAGCAGCAGCAGCAGTTCCTGCAGCTCCAAATCCTGAGCCAGCAGCAGCAGCAGTACAGCTATCAGACCAGCCTGCCTGTCACACTCAAGTATGGCTGAACTCAGCATTTATTTCACAGTCGAAGCTTTTAGAGTTAGGTTTCATTATTAAAATTCTGGTCTTCATCAGTGGAATGGGAAAGATTCTTATATAGATTCTTTAATAAAGTGAAAGTAGTGCTAAAATAAGAACAAAAAAAATCATATACTACAAAAATCTAAACCTTACCAAGTGTATTTTTCTAATTTGTACTCTAATTTTAATCTTATCACACTTAAAATAAGACCTAATCACTTAAAGCAGGGGTCACCAATCCTGGTCCTTGAAGACCACTCTCCTGCATGCTTTAGATGCATCCCTCTGTCATCAAGCTCTGCAGAAGACTGATAATGACCGTCAGGTGTGTTGAATCTAAAACAAAGGTGTCAAACATGCGGCCCGGGGGCCAAATCTGGCCCACCAAAGGGTCCAATCCAGCCCTTTGGATGAATATTTGAAATGTTAAAATTAAAGTAATATATCAATCATTCTAGTTGACGTTCCATATTCACACCAATTCACTCTCATAATAACATAAATACTCACAAGTCAAATTTTTCTCTTTGTAAATGTAAATATTTTCATTTAGTTACACTAAAACAAAGTATAATTTCCCCAAAAAATGAATAACTGGAACAAATATGAACAACCTGAAATGTCTTAAGAGAAGTAAGTACATTATTAATAATATTCCACCTACTACTGAATGTTTTTTTTGTATTTGTAAGCCATAATAAACACGCAGAAATTATAAGATTAAGCCTAATAATGTTAAAATTACAAATTTTTATTCAGTTTGTTCATGCTGTTCACATTGGTTGAAAGGATGGTTTGTAGATGTCAACATTTTCATAAGGTAAATTGTAAAAGTAGTAAAGTAAGTTGTGAAGTAAAAATGGATTGGTAATTGAATAATAATAATAATATTGCAAAAAATATCAACAACAATAATAAGAAGAAGAAGAAAAGAAGAAAAATAGTAAAAAATGTTCTGATTTTAACATCAAATGTCATTATTTTCATTTAGAGCTGTGTTCAGTCAGTGGAGAAAACGAAAGCACTTACCCTTTATCAGAATCGAGTAGAATCAGGTAAAAGCGATAGTAATGAAAACATGGCTTTTGTCACTTTCTTTGACTCTAAAAGTTGTTTCATAATGGTTCTCATCCCATATGGTCACTTTCTAATGCCTTGGTCAAAAGCCTTGTGGGCATCATGGGAAACCAGCAGAGTGACTCCCTCTAGTCTCATAGTGTAAATATATTCACTTCATATTTCTACAGTGTAAATACATTAGTGTTTTGTTATAACTCTTTATTCTAAGCACCTTTATGATACTTTTAAGTCACCTGTTAATATTTGAAAGTAGAAATATTACATATTAAATATTACAATATTACATTATTAGGCCTGATAGAGGAAGATACGTTTGTTTGGACAAATTTAATGATAACAAAAACAGCTCATAGCAGCCTTATTTCAGAGCTGATATCGGTCAATTTTCCATGTTTTCATGATAAAATCCAAAATTACATCACCTCTTACATCAATATCAGTCATTGTACAGACAAAAACAGTGCATTTATTCATTCCATGTTTTCTTTTCTCTCTGTTTTAATCACATAATACACATAAGAGTTAGTACTTGTTCAAATAACAATTGCTTTTGATGACTTTTGATGGTATAATATTTTTTTTTCCATGACTCTATGGTCCCTTTAATACTTATTACAAACATTAAATCTGAACACACTTAGAGATACATGTGAGACACAAGTG
The DNA here is from genome assembly GCA_020466265.1 of Siphamia tubifer. Lineage (NCBI taxonomy): Eukaryota > Metazoa > Chordata > Actinopteri > Kurtiformes > Apogonidae > Siphamia > Siphamia tubifer. The sequence goes on from CM035790.1 coordinate 34,772,547, forward strand.
AAATCTGAAAAGCTTAAGTCTGAAAAGGAAATAAATCTGTCTGACACATGTACTAGAAAGAACAAAAAGTCCTACAATAACGAAGTAAAACAAACAGTATCTCACATGTCTATTAAACTTTACTGCTGTTTATTTTCCAAAAACTCACACCTGTTTTTGCTGAAAGTAAACATATCTGTCATAACTATTAACCCACAGCTGCTTTTTGTCTCAAATACTTTACATTTCCTGCTGAAGCTTCCTACACAGGAGCTTTTAATTGTGAAAAATGGACTAGAGTCTAGTCTTTTTCTGAACTGTACTCCCTTTTTCTCGCTGTCTTATGACAACAGACCAACAACTGAGGTACAAACCAGCTGCTCCGGAGTTATCCTGAGTGGAAACACTGCATCTGGCCTCGTGCAGCCTCGCCACATTCAGACGAACCGCAAGCCGGATCATTTACCAGCTAATCTGGATGAGATGAAGGTGACATATTGCTGTCGTCATGAATGTAGTGTAGTGTTCCTATAACTTTTCCATTTCAAAATTCCATTCTTTGAAAGCCAGAGTAGGTAGGATTAGGTTAAAGTGTTCAGGCCATTCCTGACATCTGAGCACAAACAGATAGATGTTTATTATATGAAACAATCCTGCAGTTAACAGATATGTTGCAGCATAATCTTTCAATATACTGATGGGTGTATTATTGATGATAAGATCAGATTTTAACGCTCCCACTATGAGGATACTGCATAGTTGACAGCAGCAAATGCAAAAATAAAATGCAGTTAAGACAGAAAACAAGAAAATATGCATATGTGAAATATAAAATATCAATAGAAGAAATAAATTTGCTATTAATATAAGGATTTCTAATATTTTTTTTTACCCATATTTACATCATTTGCGCTATATCTGGCCAAAAGTAATACTCAAAAGCATGAAAATGTGATTTTTAGAGAAAATTTGTATCAAGTGTTGTTTTTTTTTTTCTCCATTTGGAATCCTAAAATAACCAGACTTATATATAGAATTGTCAGACCGACCTTCAGAAAACATTTTTTCCCACTGTAGCTATTTAATCCACACCCACTCACAGAAAGCTACATTAAATTCCAGATGTAGAAGCAACTTTCCACAGGAGTCTCTGTGAGTTTAGTTTTCTGAACTATGCAGCAAATATCCAAATCACACATCGAGATGACTTTCTTTTTTGCTCAACATACTAAGGTGCTAATATATGGACTGTAAATAAGTTTCCCCAGTCATCAGCCACTAGTTATTGTGTTTACTGTTGATTTTATTTGCTCAATACAGTCTATAGATTTAATAAAGAAAACTACTTTTAAAGTTCATGTAAACAGAAGAAAATTACTACAATTACAAATGGTTCATAAAACACAAAGGAATATGGATTTTTCCAAGTTCTTTAGGAATCTTTAATTTTATTCAACATTCAAGAATGTTTATTGTCAATATGTGCACGTAATGATTTTTTTCTTAGCGGTTGTTCTCAGCTTATTACAAACAAACAAAAAAAAAACCCCAAAAAATAGAATATCAAAAATGTGTACAACAATATGAAAAACACGAAAGGATTAGTATATCAAGACTATGTACAATGTATAATAATAACAATAACAATAACAATAACAATAACAAAAACAATAATACCATGTCATGTTTTTAATATATATGATGGTGTGTTATTCCACATATATGCTGGTTTATGTACATGTATACAGTGGATTAGTAAATATTCCACTGGAAAGAACCTGTAAAGTGAATGGATCATAATGTGCAGACAGTGTTTGGAAGTTGATCTGAGACCAATATTCCTTTGGACAAAAACTTATTCTCTTATTCATTATAAAAATTTCACATTTTGACCCAAGTCTTATCTTGGAAACTTGTGCCAACCAGCATTTAAGACTTAACTTTTCTTTATCACTAACACACGTGGTTAAATTTCATTAGTTTTATTCTGGAAATATTTTACTTGTAGACCAGTGTTATCTACTGAAACATGTAGTTTTGACCTTGATACAACAGTGCATGTGCAGAAGGGAGAATGTGGGTTTGGGGAATAGAGAAATACTTGGTAGAGTTCAATAAGATTTTTAATGTTTTTTAATGTAATATATTATGAGTGCATGGGGCATCCAAAAGTGTTTTTCCACCACTTTATATTCAGAAAGCAGGTATAAAAATGCTAATAATTTTACAGATACCCGCCGAAGCTTGGAAATTCCAATCTATTCCATACATTTCAATAGAACTATCCCATTTATATGGCAGATTTTAACAGTATTCTGGTTCCTTCACAGGTTGCAGAGTTGAAAATGTTACTGAAACTCAGATCTCTACCTGTTTCTGGGACTAAGACTGATCTAATCGAAAGACTAAAGCTGTATCAGGAGAACTCCAACATTCAGACGTCCACTACAGTAGAGACGCAGCTGGAAAACACAAAGATAACCCCGCCTGTGTCACCTATAGCTTCCAAAGTGTCCAGTCTTGGCATTGAAGACAGTAACGCACCAGACAGCCACACAAAGCTCCCAGACACCTCACCCTGCATCGGCTCCCCACGGGACAGTCCCACCGAGACCAAGTCCAGAGACGTGGACTCTGAAAAGGACAAGCGTCTGCATGAGAAGGAGCGGCAGATTGAGGAGCTGATGCGGAAGCTGGAGCAGGAGCAGAGGCTGGTGGAGGAGCTGAAAATGCAGCTGGAGGTGGAAAAGAGGAGTCAGCAGGGGGACTCTCCACCTCAGCTCAGCCCCCTCACCCCAGTCCAGGTCAAAGAGGAAAACAGGACCTTCTCAAACTGCTCAGTGACCTGTACGTCTCCTCGTCTGCAAGTGGGAATCAAACAGGAGGAGGCGGCAGAAAAGAGCCCCTTAAGTCCTCCGAACCAGTTCATCATCAACCGCCAGAGCCTGAAGCAGCCGGACAGTCTGCAGCAGGTCCTCCTGCCTACGTCACTTCCTGCCTCTGCCGTCACCATCCAACTCCCTACCAGCAGCATTAACCTAACTGTCAGCAGCTCATCTCCAGGCCTGGTCCACACCTCTGGACAGATGCCACAGAAAATAGAAGTCTCAGCAGCATTACAGCAGCAGTGCAGCACTGCGACGCAGCCCCTGACCAAGGTAGGGAAACACAGCAGTGCCTGAGGCGCATTCATCACAATAAAATCAATCAAGAGTTCAGTTCAATTTTATTTTGAGCACATAAAAACATGAAGACATTAATCAAAATGGTCAACTTTTTTTTTTTTTTTTGCATTTAGATGACCTTCACTCACAATGTCATGGAGTCCATTCAAAACAAAGGCAGGAAGTAGTGCAGTTATTAAAACAAAACAAAACATGAAAAACAGCTTTATGAGAGAATATAACTTGATTAATATTAAATGCTACACTTTTATGGATATAAATACTGAATAAAATATGAATAAAATGGTTAAAAAAACAGTTTCAAGTGATGGTTTGAAGAATTGAAGAATGAGAAGTTGGTCAGTAATAATAATAATAATAATAATAATAATAATAATAATAATAATAATAATAATAATAATAATAATAATAATAATAATAATAATAATAATAATAATAATAATAATAATAATAATAATAATAATAAAGTAATTGTTGGAAAATGACAAAAAATCTATAGTACATGGATAAAAGGTTATAGAGTAAATATCAAATAAATAACAAGGTAAATAGTTCAGGTAAAACTGTGACATGTCCTCTGGTTAAAAGAGAGGTTTTAAAATAGACACTGGCTCAGTCAACCTGATTTCCCGAGTTTTGGACCCAAAACTGTGAAAGATAAGTCCCCTTTAGTTTTCATCCTAGACACTGTTATAGATTAAAAAAACAAACAAACAAACAGTGTCCAAGGATATGGCAGGTTATACCCCAGTTGATACAGAGTTAAAAAATCTAAAATACAATCTGGACACTGACCAGGAAAAGATATAAAGTAGGCAGCTGTGGTTCTGGAGGTAGAGCAGTGGTCCAAAATATAAAAGTTACTTTTTTCTTCAGTTTGGGTTTAAATTTATGAAAGTTTGCAGGATCAGTCATAAATTACCTAATTTTACTGAAAATGCAAAAGGAAATTGTTTAATAAATAGTGATAAAAAAAAAAGGTTAAACACTAGCAAGGAAATAATTTGTAAGTTTACATAAACATAGTTTCAGGTCATTAAAGGTTAAAAGCCTTTAAGGAGTAATATTTTCCTTTTTTGAATGGAATTATGCATTTTAAAACCATTTCCCTGCGGTCAACATAAACTGTAAATGTTCTGCTTGTGTTTAAATTCTTCATTAATTCAGCTTCACAGGTCCATGTTTAACACTATTTCTACTAATGACATTTTGAACGTTGGCTCTTAAATGAATATGAACCACTTCACAGTCCACCCTCATGCTTCTCTGTCCTATTCATTCACTTGTGTTCATTAATACAACCAACAACTGAACATTTTAGGTAATCGACCTGAAGTTTTGACATATTTTCAGTTTTTACGACAACCACTGCTACTGATAAACAATTATGTTATACTCAGAGACATGTTCATCTGAAGTTTTAACCTCATATGTGCAAATGCTGTGATGTAACCAGTTATGAAACATTACAAATTAAGCAGGAATTGAAGAAATCCACATTTTTGCTGGAATTAATATAAAGATAATCTTGTAACATCCGGAGGGTTCAAATTAAAAACATTTTAAACTATTCAGGTCCAAATGCACAAATAAATGAGCCAAAGACTAATAAAAGTGGATTTAACAAAATATGATCTCTTTCAAATATGATTAAATATTAACAATAAACCAATATTTATATTTTCCCCTTGCATTGGCTAATATGCTCTTCTTTTCCTGCCATAATTTATTGACATGCAAAGTTCATGGCATCTCCATGTTCTTGGAAATACTGTTGTCCACACTGAAAAATGGTGTAATAATATTTGTTAGGTCAACTGTCACAATTTTACTTTTCTACTGTAATTGTAAGTAAAGAAGATTTTCTGTTATCATTTGACAGGGAAGAAAATCAGTATTGGCTCCAAATACACTAGTCTACAAGTAAAACTAATGAAACTTTACCACCATGTGTTATTAATAAAGAAAACTCAAGTTTTAAATGCTGGTTGGCTCAAGTTTGCAAGATAAGTCTGTGGTCAAAATGTGAAATTTGTAGAATTAACAACAGAATAGGTTTTAGTCCAAAGGAATATTGGTCTCAGATCTACTTCAAAACACTGTCTGCACATTATGATCCATTGACTTTACAGGTTCTTTCTAGTGGAATGTTTACATATCAATTGTATACATGTACATAAACCACCATATATGTGGAATAACACACCATCATATATATTAAAAACATGAGCTAACCAGAACTAAAGTCATTTGTTTTCTGATTCATCTTATTAATGTAAGATTTAGCACATTTAATGTCTGAAGCAGATACTTTAAAAAAAACAACAACAAAAACAAAGCTTGTAGAGCAGTGATATCAGCTAACAAATATTGACTTAGAAATGACAGTCATTAGCTCAGGCTGATGTAAAAAAACAAAAAACAAAAACAAACTAATAATAAAAATAATCTGTATCAGCCCGAAAGAAATCCATATCAGTCGATCACTATTAAATTTGAACCCTTTAGCCCAAACCATGGTTCTGCTGTCTGGTTGCAAAGTCCTGGATTTGGTGAATCCATCATCCACCCCCACACCACATCCTGCTGTTTGAAACAAAAGGTAAAATAAATTAAATTACAGTGAGAATGTAGGTTTCCACAGTTTGCAGGAACATATAACACCAATGTTGTCTCAAAGCGGCTGGTGTGTGTTTGCACAGGCGGCCTCTGTCTGCCTCTTCATTAGTCATCACTCTCTATCACTGATGTTCTGTTTGCCCTGGAGTCCTCTCAAATGTACGAACTCCAATCATACAAGGTTCTACACGTAGAACAAATCCTACTCTACATCTGGTGCAGTGTTTTTATGGCATATGTTCTTTTTTTTGTTCTTTCTCTAACATCATTCATGCTCTGGGTGAAGCGTCTTTCTCGTTGCCACAGTAATAACAGGCCTCAGCTGTGTGATGAAATCCTTCTCTGCTCACATCAAAAGACGACCAGACCGGACTCGGGTTAGCAGAGCAGGTGCTGAGTGAAGGCTGACAGTAGTGCCCTGGCTGCCCTCTGTCATCCATCTGCTCTAAACCCAACGTCCAAAATTAGCAACAGAAACTGGGGAAATGCACAAACAAAATATGCTGCATCGTAGCGGCTGCATTGAGTAGGTTTACATGCACTTAGAAATTCAAATTATTGCCTTACCCTGATTAAGGACTTAACTGGAGGTTAAGTTTACATACAAGCAAGAAAAATGTAAATGATTGTTCCACTCCCAGACACTAGGTGGCAGTATGCGCACTGACATGACATTGACATGCTTCCGCTGGCACCATAGAAGAAGAACAATAATTAAACAAAAGATAGATGCTTGATTGGATGCGTAGACATCAGTGGTGCTTTATTTTAAATGAGCCCAGCTGCCACTCGGACCGCAACGAAATTTATTTGTAAAGGACAGACCCGACCCGCTTCTGGAACCGCATTTTTAAAAGAGTAGCAAATGGTCTTTATGAACATCAAATGACATACCTGCATTTATTTCCGTGTTAAAATCCGATGTCGTTGCTTGAGCACAGGATCCAAACCAGGGGTCGACAACCTGTAACACCCAAAGAGCCATTTGAACCCGGTGTCCATCGAAAATAAAATACTGGGGCCCGCTCATCATCTTTACAAATCTCAGCGAATGTGTCCCAAACCCGACTTTTTGTTTGTTTCCGGAGCTTGCAGTTTCCCAACTCCACTTTCTCTCTTGCCCTCTCCTTACCGTAGGATACTTCCGACGTTGTACATCACCCTCACGGAAATTCAGCTAATAAGGCGCATTTACCAGGTTATTTTAATGCCCGTTAGAAAGCCAACATAGTTTAATTATTTAATAGTTTAATTATATTTATTCAGGAACAACTCATTTTCTGTGAGTTTTCAAATATCCCACGCTGTGAACGCACCAGTGACGTTATGGCGGTTAAGAACGTACCTCCGTGTTGCTAAGTAAAGGTGCCAAGATCACTCTCTCGCCTTTTTATCTTTATTCACATACTCCTGGTTTATTACAGTGTGTAAATGTCACAAGGTGAGATGAATAACACAGTACAGTTTGGATAGATAAGGATGGTGTGTTGTTTATCTGCGCATAAGTTAAAGCTGTTTAGCGCCGGTGTATCGTTGAAGCTAATAGGGTAATAAGCTAGCTGATGTCTGTGTGCTTTCGGTGAGGTGATTTGTGTATTCCATGACCCATATGATACATCTGAGTGAGTCATACAGTATACGGTCCTAGTTAATTTATTGTTGTATGTTTGATATTTGTTCAGTGTTGTACCTGAACGCGTTCATTGAACGATCGTTCACGAACTATATCATATTTTTGACGAACGTGAACGACTCGTTCACTTTTGCCAAATGAACGGGAAGTTGTGAATGCGGTTATTCTGGCATTTATTGAACTGTGCTCTTATGTAGTTCACATTTCGTTCTTATCACGTTGTAATTATTGAGTCCTATAAGGCATAAAATGGGATCAAAACACAGCATTATCATAGATGTCATTTTTGTATTATTCGGCGGGGGGGGGGGGGGGGGGGGGGGCGAGAGGGGTGCGGAGAGTTTTTGGGAGCAGAGAAAAAGAGTTAAATGTACAGAGTGTGACCGGTGTTGTCCCGTTCTTGGAAATAAACATTGAAAACGAAGCTCACTGAAACCGCTCCTTGTGTTCTAAGAACCTGCAGAGGGAAGTTAACCCCGGGGTAAGGTACTTACTTCAGCCCTGGAGGGGCCGCGATTTCCCCTGATTTTTTGACTACAGGTTAACGTCAGAAACGGTTAATAATACGTTTACAATAATAACACAAAAAAGAACGAAAAAGTTCATTTTGGGATCCATGAACTTCTAGTTCATAATTTGGAAGAATGAACGATGAACTGAACTAATTCATATTGAGTAACTTGAACTGAACTTTGAACTAGTTCCTAATCAAGGTGAACTTTCCCAACACTGTATTTGTTATACTGAGTGTTACTCTGTGTTATTACAGACAGCAGTGAATATATCGTCAAATGAGGACATCTGTATTCCTGTTCTTTAATCGGAACAACAATGGATTAGATTTATATAGCGCTTTTCAAGGCACCCAAAGCGCTTCACATTAGTGATCCATTATTCATTCACTCTCACATGCTCCCTCTGGTGGTGGTAAACTACATATGTAGTCACAGTTGCCCTGGGGCAGACTGACAGAAGCGTGGCTGCCATTTCGCGCCTACGGCCCCTCTGACCACCACCCAACATTCAAACTCATTCATACACCAGTGTGAGTGACACTGGAGGCAAGGAGGGTAAAGTGTCTTGCCCAAGGACACAACGGACTGACTAGGACAGAGCAGGAATCGAACTGCCAACCCTTCGGTCAATGGACGACTGAGCCATGGCCGTCCCAACCCTACACCTTGCGGCTTTAAGCCAGATAAAACCTGGAGACAACCCCACGCCCTCCATTTTAATGTATATCTCAAACGACCCGACCGACCGCAACCCGAATATCATAAAATATTTAAATATCAATGACCCGTAACTGTGGTTAATTGCGGGCACCCGCTCACTTCGGGTCCCCACCATCTCTTATAGACATAGATATCGATACTATGTCTATGGATTGCATCAACCGGACAGACTAAGGTCCACTACTTCTGCACAGTTTTTTCTATCTATCTTTTTTTTCAGTGAAAATCAAGTATTTTACTATATTTAATGTTCTGATCATATTGATGTTTATTAAAAAATTAGAGTAAAGTTGAGGGCTATTACATCAAAAACACATAAAACTGAAGAAAAAGTGACTTTTTCAGCAAATATATAAAAAATTTAACATAAACTCAAGGTTTTCCTGGTGAATCAATGGTGTAGAAGAAACTACAGAGTCTCTGAACATCGAAATGGGTCATATTTGGTTACCACGAAAAGACGATAAACTGCATTTTACATCAATTATTTACATGCATTGTTAGAATTAATGGATCAATATTTCTTAAATATGGATATTTGGGTCTTCATGGGTAAATTATCCTTTTAGATTTGATTTTCATGGGCAGACTTTTACATTTTTGTTATATAGTGTTGTTTCTCTTCACAAATTATACAGGGACAAAAATTTACATACACAATATTCCACATCAAGTTTGTTTTCCAGGTCCATTCCACAACTTTTAATTAGAAATACATTATTCTACTTTAAATTTCAGTGTTGTCAAATCACCTCTATGTGAACACCATACACCTCTACTATAGTGCATATTCATGTGTATGTTTGAACTCATGGTTGGGTGTGTTTCGATACACATAAACTGAGAAAAGTAAAAAGAAGGGGGAAAAAATCTGACTTTATGGGATGTTGGATCTTAATTCATTTTCCCATTCCCCAGTGACAGAATTATGTTTGCAGGTGTAACTGCTGAGTTGATGGTATGAAGTGTGTTTTATCCTCTGATAATGTTTGTTGTTGTCAGTTTGGGAAACCAAGTAAAACATTTGCAGCTAAAATCTGCAGGTCTGGATGCAAATAACACTTCCTCCTTTTTGCCTTATAATTAGTACCACATTGTAGAGGCCTTTCTTGGAAACATTTTAGTAATTTACAGCTAAATACCAGGTAATTAGTAGGAAATTATACTGAGCAGTTCAAGGAAATTACCTAGAAAATATGGGTCCCGTAAAATAAGACTGTTCACCCTTTAATGTTGGCCTCTGTGCTGATCAGACACTTTTTTTTTTGCAGCTGTGGATTGATACGGCTGCACAAAACTTACTCAACACATTCCCAGTGAACGGGTGTCCCACAGAGGCCCCGTCCAACCAAACAGACCCAAAAGGATCTGCAAACAAGGTACAGGATGATTAAATGTTTATCGGGAAAGTGACTAATTTGGTAATTTCCACATGTATTACAAGACAGTGACATCAACAGTTACAGTGAGTCAACAATTTCAGGTCCAGTATGGTCTGCGTGAACAGTGAGTGGACCTGCTTTGTTTGGTACCAGGAAGTAATGGTACTAATGTAAGGAATAATATTCAAAGCGATCATGTGAATGTGGACAGGGGTCTGGATCAGCACGTAACATATTTTCCAGACGATAAGGCCCACTAAAAATCCTTTAATTTTCTCAAAAAACCACAGTGCACCTTATAATCCAGAGCACTTTATACTGTATATGGATTAAATCTGGTTGTGCTTTGTGACTTTGAAGTGATTTTGTGTCGTACACAGCACTCACAGTGTGGAATAATTCATACTGTACTTCACCACAATATTCCTTCACCTTAATAATCCTGGGGCACAGAATACATTGGACAATACAATCAAAAACTTGTGTTCAAAATGTTGCCTTCTTGTGTATTGGTGTAAAATGTCAAACCATCTAACATAGTGAAACGTGGGTTAGGTCTTGACAGGAAGTTTGTTCAGTGGAAGATGTTAGCACAAGCTGTGGTTTTATATCACTCACTTTTCACTATAGCAGGAGGGGCAGTGTTGTGTCTACTGTCCTCACTCATGGTGCTGTTCTTAAAAACACATGTTACGTTTGTTGCAGTATACTGTCAACGATTCGCTAACATATGTTATTAATCTTGCCCTTGTTGGGCGAGCTTATTATAATCACCTTCTATGTGTGTGTGTGTGTGTGTCCGCACAGACATATCATGCTATAACTCAATGAATACTTGAGATATCACTATGAAATTCCATGGGCATATACATAGCTAATGCACATTAGATGCAATGATCCATTTGAGTAAAGGTCAAAGGTCACAATTGACTAAAATGTCAAAATCACATTAGAACTCAAGAACGCAGGGTCAGCGAACTTTCCCATTGGTACCCAACGATGATTTCTACAATTCTCATAATTGATGTTATCACATATGACCAATAGTTTTTGAGATATCTGGAGGTCAAAGGTGACATGCTGCAAAATTTACTTGTGTAACACTGTTTGTGTGTATCAAACATAGACATATCACGCTATAACTTAATCAGTACTAGATATATTATTATAATATTACACGCACTGATGCATATAATAATAGTGATAATAATAATAATGACGTGGCTCAGTGTGCAGGCTGTGCAGCAAAATTACTTGAAATTTGAAGAGGCGTAGTTTTCACAACTCTGCAGGGAGTTGAACACTTAACACTGCTCAACAGCATCAACTCTTTCACACATTTGACTCCTCTGGAGTTCTAAGAACTTTGTGCAGTGTGATTTAAACTCTTGATGTTAAGATTTTTCCTGAACACTGGATATTTAACTTGGAGAAATGTGCACTGTTCCAATAACACACTAAGGTTGACATTTTGAATTCCAGAGTATTCATATGAGTGAACTACACAGGAATAATTACTGAGTATGTTCCTCAAAAAGATTATATTTGGATATATATTGAGTTTGGAGGGCCTTATTCAAAGAGTAACTTTTACTCTTTTTAGAGAAAGGCCAAATATTATCTGACACAGAGTGAAATAATCTTCAATTTCAATATATTTTACTCAGGCAAGTTTCCTGTGCATAGAGGATTGAGTTGTTTCAAACTACTGTTGCTGAAATGTCTGAGAGCTGCTTGTCTTTCTCTGTCTTTATCCAACAGACTCCCTGTGGAGGCGAGCCAACTCTAATCTTACAGACGCCAAAATTCACAAACAGTGGAATGAAGAGTAAAGACCCGCCTCGGTATGAGGACGCAGTCAAACAGACGCGCAGCATGTTAACAGCTGTTCAGGTAACAAACTGGTACCAGGGCGTCCTTTTGTCTATTTTAATGGTGGAATTCATACACAGCAGTTTAGAGGTTTACTTTAGTCTGGTTTCAGTTTAGTTTTACAAGTGCCTCAGTAGTTTTAAATTACTTATTTTATTATTATTATTATTATTATTATTATTATTATTATTATTATTATTATTATTATTATTATTATTATTATTATTATTATTATTATATAATATAATAATATAATAATAATAATAATAATAATAATAATAATAATAATAATAATAATAATAATACCCTTTATTTAACCAGGGGAAAAAATCCCATTGAGATTAAGAACCTCTTTTTATACATGAGTCGTGCAGCAGCAAATACAAAATACAGATTAATTTTATTTATTATTTTAGTTTTTCAAGGATTATGAGGAAATCCTTCATTTATAAAAGATGAAAAAGGGAGAATGAGACAATCTTTGACATCAAATATGAAGAATTAAAGTACTTTTTGTTCAGCTTTCATTTGCAACAAATGTTCTTTCTACTGTATTATTTTTTTCTACTAGTCTTAGTTATAATCCAAGCACAGGGGAAAAATAATACAAGCTTTTTTTGTAACATTGGCTGCATTCAAAGTTTTGTTTCATCTTTCATTACCATCTTTGGTTTCAGTTTAGTTTAGTTAGCTTCTTGAGTGAATAATTTTTTTTGTTTGTTTTGTTTTCGTGTTGGTGAGAAAACTGAACTGATTGTACTATCAATTATGTTTGTAGAATATGTTGCTTTGTTCTATAGAGAACCAAAGTCCTTCTTCATGAGACCAGCGTTGGGGAAACAAAATCACAAATACTTTATTTTCACAATCTGGTTCTTCAACAGTTTTACCACATACTGGTAACTGACAACAACTGACAGGCAGACAAGTGCTCCAGACAGGATATAAAAAATAAATTAACATATAGAGCTGCCCCTAAAGAGTAGCTTATGTGTTGTTCAGTGCTTTAATCATTGAGGGGACAGGACTACATTTATATTTTTGGTCCTACACGCAGGAATTTTGAACCTACGCCCTGAGGGGAGAAGCTGAAATTAACCAAATAGTGGATGGGATGCATCATTAAAGATGGACCCCACTAGTAATTGCCCTTTGTAAAGGGAGTCTATGTTCAGCTGTTGCTCTCCAATCACATTCTGACTGAGTGAGTTTTTATTTTTTAGGGATAGATTGTTGAACCAGGACACCAGGCTAAAAGAAATGATAGTCTCTATAAAACATTGTAAGCAGTTTCCTGTCAATGTGAAAGGATGACAGCTGACAGATGGCAGGTATCTGTTGTGTCTTTGTTATGTGTTGTATGTGGCAGCTTTGATTGATTGTCCAAGACAAATTTCCTGTGGGACCAATAAACGATCTTGAATCTTGAAATGGGACAGAGCAGCACAGCCAACAACCTGGAGCCTGAAGTGGCCCATTTGCATTTAAAGGCTCAAACCCACCTTTCTGGTGTCATTACTCAGAAATAGGATGGAATATGTGCATGTGGAGTTGAATTACTGAAGAATTCAGACCAAAGTACAGCATTTACAGTTCATGTAGACCACAGGGAGATGTTTTAAAATACATAATTCCAATTGAAAAACCTAAATAACACTCCTTTAACAGTGGATGGTTGTGTCTTTACTACTGTAGTTGTAATTATAATCCATACTAATGCTGTAAATGTTTACTGTTCCTCTGCAGGGCCCCTCAGTCACCAGCCAACAGATGGACGACCTGTTTGACGTGTTGATCGAGAGCGGCGGTGAATACGACTGACCATTTTCTCTGACCTCTGTACAGAACACAAAGCGCTGCTGATTCTCACTCTTCAATTTCTGTCCTTTTCAGAGATTCCCCCCTTCATCAGACAGGATCCTCTGAGCATGGACAAGCCCCTCCCTGTGACAGCCAGCGTAACCACCCTTCCCATCAACACGGTTTTATCGCGTCCTCCAGCTCTGGTCCAAGTGGCCCAGCTGCCGGCTGCCCCTCTTGACCCCCCCAACACCCAGCTGGAAACCCTTCTGCACACAGAGACGCAAACACTGAAGTTGATGGAAGAGCTGCACTCACCTCTGGTCACCATGGAGGTGGACTTTGATGAAAACACACCACCCTCCGCTCTGAACCTGCACAACACCAACATAGACAGCATGGACTGGCTGGACCTCACCCTGTCGGTGCCCACTGAGGGGGTTCACAGCATGGACATGTCCACACCTGTGGGCGTCTTTTCCTCTGACTTCTTGGACTCCAATGAAATGCACCTAAGCTGGGACTGAATGTTGACCCGATCCAGACCCAAACGGAAATGATTTTTTTTTTATTTTTTTTTTTTAAGTGCAAGGTTTTATCTCCATGAAACAAAAAGAGGGACAGGGGCGTCTTTGTTCTGCTTTTCGTCTCCATTGTGTATAAATGGGCTTGTAATAATCTAAGTGTGCAGTGGCTATTTAGAGGTTACTGCATTTCTTCCTCTGAGGTATTTAAACACTGATTGTACGGGGGAATAAAGACAAAGTAGGACTGGTACTGACAGACTGAGCTGAAAATGAGGAAGTTCAAATCATTAAGTTAAGTCACAGCTTTATTTTCATTCTTTTCTCATTTCTTTGATTCTTCTTAATCTTCCAGTCCAAGATTCAAGGTTTGTTTTATCATCATTTGTACATATTGATGCGTGAAAGAGGAGTAAAATGTGACTCTGGTCCAGCAGCGTACAGTAGATAGTGAATAATTTAATCATTAGTCATTTCATAAGCTAAAATAATGTGATAGCTGTGATTGATTCCAAAAACACAGGTTAAATAAGGCACATAGTGAATCAGCACAGTGTTGTGCATAAAGACAGAAACAGTCCAAGTCGCTTTTAAAGAATTCCTTAAAGATAGAAGTATTTAGCATTATAACGCAACAGTTAAACTTCTGAATATTGAACCAAAATAGAATATTAACTGAAATACCAAATGTCGCTAAAAATCCTCTGTTAACTGTTTGTCTCTTTATCAGTTCTGATAAGATTTATTTTCATAGGCAAACCAAATCTGTTTCTTTAAATAAAAGTGATAAGCATCTCTACTATCTGAGTATATCAGATTTAAATCATTTAACTGAAAGTGTGTAATCCCCCTTTAGATGAATATCTTAGTAAAAATGTTTGGCTTTAAACATAAAACATGCTAAATTTTACTTACGTTTGTAAGATGTACTGGAAAACAAATGACCAAAGTCCTGGTTGACTAATGTTTTTATGACATATGACTGAGTATTATTACATGTATACATATGTTTATGTATATATTTTTTATAAATAGATCTATAGAAGGAATCTGAAAAGTGAATGTATTCTAATGTGTTTTAGCTCAGAAACAGATTTTGACCCATTCTGTCATGAATTCAGAAAATTTCACATTTTTATCCAATACTGTATCTGAAACCTTTATCTAACTAGCAATTCTGACTCAGTTTTTCTTTATTAATAACCCAAATTTGGTTTATTTTATTATTTTTTTTAACCTGAAAACATCTTGTTTGTAGACCAGCATCATTTCCCTTATATTTTTTTAGTTTGTTTGTCTGTCTGTCTGTTAGTTAGTTAGTTAGTTAGTTAGTTAGTTAGTTAGTTAGTTAGTTAGCAAGATAAGTCAAACATTTATGGATGGATTTTGATGAAATTTTTAGGGTATATTGGTAATGGGGAGATCTGGTAATTATTAGATTTTGGTGGTGATCCATGGGGGGAGGGGGTCTACCTTGGCGGAGGTCTGCGCTCTCAGAGTGCTTTTCTAGTTTGTACTAAGTTCTGCATTACAGACACAAACAATACTCCTGTAAATATAAGAATAATTGTCATTCAAATGACTGGTCTTTAATTTAGGAATTTATTTATGCATTGTAAACATTCCAGGACAAATCTGAACACACTGTCTGTGTTCAGTGTTACGACAAACAAACAACAAAAACTTGCTATATCCTCCTGAGACACAACAATGCATTTCATCTTCTGTAGTGGACAAAGTTTCACAGCTTTATTAAATAAACAAGCAAACAAAACAAACGCCAATTCTCCATTGCAAAGGATATTGCAGTAACCCATAAGGACACGGTGACATTTGTGCCAGTTCCCAAATGAATTGTTCTCTATATTTAACCATTCTTAAGTAGTTTATCACCATTTATTTCAATATTATCCATATATTTTTCCCTTGTGGAAATCAGGTATTTTCCAACATTTATTTTACTAATCATGTAGAAGTTCATAAAAGCTCAAAGTAAAGTTAAGGAAGTATTATATCATAAACACAATCTGAAGAAAAAGTTACTATTTCAGCTAAATCTATCATTAACTGAACATGAACCAAGTGTCTCCATCCACTGTCATTAATCAAACTATGGGTTTTAATGGTGAATCAATGTCATAGAAGATGACAGTGTTTCCATGGTAACTACTGAGCCTCTGAATCTCCAAGTGGGTCATATATCTGATGACCAAAAGATGACAAACTGTATTTAGCACCAATTATTAACAAATTTGTTGATAAAAAAAAGGAATTCAAGTGTTTATATCAGTGTATGGTTTTGGTAAATAGTGAATGTTTGGGGTTTTATGGGTTAAATAAGAATAATATTTATTATATATAAACTGTGGCACCAAACATTTTTCTATTAAGTTAATAATGTCATGTATTTTTTTTAAATTACTTTCTGGGTCTCAGGAGGATATCTGACCACAACCTTTCACTTCAAACTGAATTAACTTTGAGGCGTCACCGTATGTTACTTTCTACTGACATCTGCTGGTAAAATATGATGTTTAATATGAACACAAGAAAATGTTACACACACCCATAACAGGACAGAGTGGGAGAAAGTCTGCTACAGCTATAACAAACAAACAAACAACTTAAATATGATAATGTGACTTATTTTCCTGCATTATTGCATCGTTGGAAACGAGGTTGGATTGTGGGCTGGAATGAACAGATGTAATTCTAATAGCAGAACTCAAGACCAGACAGCATTGTAATCCATCGTTTGTATGCCTTATGTTCTACGTATTATTGTGTATATATGTCTTTTATACAAATGTAGGTGTCTTGTTGTGAACACAGAGTTTTTATTTAGGGCCTATGAGCATCTTTGGAATGCCATATACTCTCAAGTGCTTTTCATTAAAAACTACACAAGGAAAACCTTTAATTTGACCTTTTATTGAACAAACAAAAACATTTGATTTATTGGATATGCAACAAAATAAAGCAATCCTACTCAGACCTTAGAAATGAAACGGGTTGTACAAAAACCTGTATATATACATGAACACAAAGTATGACTTCATTTGTAAAGGAGTGGGAGGAAGTATAACTTATTTAATCCCACGCCTTCTCCACTCAACAGTCTATTGTTTAGCTTCCTATCAACATGATATTTGAAAAAAACAAGGCCCTATAATCAGTTCACCTCACTTGTCTTCACATACATACATACATACATACATACATACATACATACATACATACATACATACATACATACACTACTAACTGAACAATAGTCACCTTATATTGTACAAATTTAAAAGCAATTGTGAAATGTTTACTTCTTTATTGCTTTTTTATTAATTTTTAAAAATTAAATTTTAAACAAAAACAGCTGTCATTTTAACATTATGCTCTTGCAATTTAAACAGCACCACACTGTTTTTAAATGTATAGCTTTATTTTCTCAAAACAATAGAAACACATACATTCTACATAAAAAATCTGCGCCTGTTTAACATACTCTTCCTGTAAAAACTACAGCTACTTTTGATTTAATCATTAACTCAGAAATCTTCTCAAATAAACAACTTTGCATTATAGCTTTTATGTTGCAATTTTACAAAAAAAAATTTCTGTTAATTCAGTATTCTTTTTTAACAGTGTGAGTGAACAACAGAAATTACACACATCATAAACAAATCAACATAAAAGTGATGATTGTACAAGACTAAAATAATACACTTTACATCCATATTGATCTGAATTTTAAAAATGTAATGTACAAAGTGTCGTTCAAAGCAACTATATTACATATATTTACACACAGGCGACACATTCATCAAAAAATATCAGATCAACTCGGACTGCTGTCGAAACACCAGAATGGGCTGAGAATCTCTCCAGAATTTCTACCCTAAACTCATTCTCGTCTTGCACTAGTGTCCCCTTCTGGCCTATTCTATTCTATTTTATTGTATTCTATTGCATTCTATTTTACACTAACAAGTCATCCACAACTATGATGCTCAGTACCGTTTTTGTTTAATTATTTATTTATCGAATCTCTTTTTCTTTTGTGCTGTTTTGGTTTTCTCCTCTTTTTTCGATTTATTTATTTTTATTGATGGACAGTTAGTAGTTGGGAATAACACACCACCTTACAATCTTTAACTGTAATAGCACCACCTATTAATTTCTTTCCCCGTCCGTCCTGTCCAGTCTTTGTTTCCCCCACACATCACTGAGGTGTAGCACTGCCCTCCCTGGCTTATAATAGAGAGTTCTAATAAAGGATGTCTGCTCAGCTTTCAGGGAGGACCGATGATGGTCACACACATGCACTAAATATTAAAATATTTGGCTGCAAGACTAAAAAATGCATTGATCTCAAACAATGTTGACACCCTCTGTGTGGTGTTAAACAATGAGAACAAATGCAGACAAAAAAAAAAGAAAGAAAGAAACACTTTCTTAATTATCAGCCGGTGCTTGGTGTTTTTTCTTTCAGAGCTTCTTAACAGTTTTGATAGATGAACGGCACTTAGGACATCTGTGTGTAGTAGACTTAAGGTTCTCGACGCAGAAAGGAATGAAGCAACAACCAGCCACGCAACTGGAAAAAAGAAAAAGAAAAATAGGGAGGACCAGGAAAGAAAACAAACTTTTATAGAAACAAGCTCAACAAGGTTTCATGCAAATGTGTCAACAGGAAAAACTGGTGGGAATTATTTTACCCAATCATAGCTGTCATGAAACACACCAGCCAGGTCACACTGCTGACTGATGTGTACGTCTCCGTGGTAACGAACTCTTGACACTCCGGACACTGCGTTTTACATGGATGTCGAGGAAGATTTTCCAAATCCAGAATCACCATTGGAGCTGTTAAAATGAGTATGTTTTACCTGTTTATTTAAAAACTAGGGCTGTCAAATGATTAGAATTTTTAACCTGATTAATTACAGTGTTGCTGTGGATTAATTTTTATGAATTATAATTAAGTATGCATTTTTCATCTTTATTATTATTATTATTATTGTACTATAATAATAATAAATAGATTATTTTTAGTCTAATAATATAAACACTTCAAAATACCACATATATACATTATTGTCTTAGTGATGTATATAAAGCCTTATTTAGGATTTAGAAGGTATTTGGCCCACTTTAGAGGGTGAATCTTTCTACTAATGTGGCTAATCACGCAGGCTGTCAGCTGGTCTGTTGTCAAAAATCGGCAACTCGATTGGTCCAGAACGATCACGTGATGTCAAGAGACGTCTTTTTTTTTTTTACACTGCTCTGAGGAAAATGGTGCGCCACAAAATCGCTCGATGCGAAGAATTGAGAGGATTTTAATGTGAGAACTTGTTTCACTACACTTGAGAGTATTCATTCTTTATTTTAAAGGATCTATTTCATAGTTCAGAGATGTCAGAGCGAGATGAAATGAAAACGGGGTTCACATAGCCTTCTATAATGGGTTCTCACCCACGTGACCCCTACTGGTGTGTCCGCCATGGTGACTACCCTCCCTCTCCCCACACGTACTTAGCCGCGGAAATCCCTAATTTAGTTGTAAATTATTCTTAGATCATTTCTGATGTAATTGTGTTTAGTCAAATATTAGTTCATTCTTAGTTTAGCCTAAATTATCCCAGCAAAATACAGTTTAAAAACGTCTATGCTAAATATGTTTACATTTCAACAATGAAGTACTTTTGAAACTATATATTTTAGTACTTTTTTTAGGTACAATCCCAATAAGGTAAATTTCCACATTTCAGTAGTAGTTTGTCCACTCAGTGTGCTGCAGCTTTCACCGCAGTTCCAGGGTTCTTTTCACTACTGGATCAGGCTAACTGTCATCAGCGTTTTGCATGTTAATTGCAGACAACCACTTTTTTCTCCGTGTTGTTTCTTTTGGGAAATGATATATAACGATTTTTCCCTTAGCAGGGTCACGTTTTTGATTGTATCCGACTGTACTACAATGCTCAGACATTGTTGTAATGTTACTGGCGGTTCAGTAGTTAGCATTAGCATTAGCACCGACAAAAATGGAGGGGCTCTATCATGTTACGACAGGTGGGAACCCCCTTCAATATGTCTATGGGGGTTCACCTTTGGGCCTGATCGACATTTCTTTTCTCAACAAGTAATGCCTGTGGATGCGGTGATGACGTATTTTGACAGTTATGTCACTTGTGGGAAGTCGTAGGCAAGTTGTAAATCGTACTTGTAATTTTTGACAAATACGCACGGGTAATTCAATTTTTGGATATGAATCTGTTGGCAATAATTTTACACCATATTTACACAACCGTAATCTGAAGGAAAGTTTAAATTACTGGGGGGTAAGGTGGAAAGGGGTAGTTTAAAGTCTTTACACCGGAGCCACAGGTTGTAAATCTCTGACTTTACCTTTTGACCCCTGGGACATTTGTTTCCAGTGGGATTTATTTCAATGTGACACAAAATAATGAATCTGCTGATAGTAGAAGCTACAGTCACGTAAAACTGAGTTACGATCAGCAAAGGTAAGAGAACATTCATCATCATCATCATTTCTACATAGTGTGACCTTTATTTTTTTCTCTTCTTTGTCTCGTCCAGTCAATTTGATTGGTAAATAAATAATACTGGTCCTGTTTAATGTATTTAGTGTTAGCTTAGCGGTATTGGCCATTGGTTTTTATTTTAATCAGAGATGGTAAAAGTACTCACATTCTGTACTAAAGTAGAAGTACAGCTACTTGTGTGAAAAAATACTCTGGTAAAAGTAGAAGTACAGTATTTGAAAAGGAGTGAGAAGAAGCATAACTTATAAACTCCCACCCCTTTTCCTTAAATAATTAGGTTTCTGGCTTTATATAATTATAAACAAATGTAATATGATTTACACATACACATAATTTAATAATATACAGTATGTATGTAAATGAACATACACAGACGCGCACACACACACACACACAGTTTCGATGAGATGAAATTAGATTTGATTGAGTTAGATTAGATTTTAACTTTATGGATCCCCTGGGCAAGGCCCTCAGGAAATTGAGGCACAAAAAGGGAAAATCACAGTGAAAGATGCAAGAAAAGCTTAAGTCAGGAAAAAACTGTATTAAAAACTATTGAAAAAGAGCACCATTGTACAATAGTGACATGTGGTAAAGTGATGAAGTGACAGCAGCTATCATGTGTTGCAGTATATCAAAGTATATGTGATAATAATAAGTGATAGAATATAATAATATATCTCACACATATACAAACACACATCTGCATATACATACACGTCAATATCTATGTCATTGTACTGACAAAAATAGTGATTTTATTCATTCTGTGTTTTCTGTTTGTCACATGACACACACACAAGTTAGTATTTGATTGCATAACTATAGTTTTTAATGACTTCTGATGGCCTAATAATCACATTGGTGACTGAATTAAAGAGGATCTCTGTAGATGACCAACTCACCAGGAACAGTCGGAGGAGGCTCCACATAGAAAACAGACGTAGAAGTAGATGTAGTTATTTGGTTCGGGACACCCCCACCTGCAAACACAAACCTCTGTAGCTGTCGCAACACTACAGTATGACAAATCAGCACTTTTTGCACTGAATTTAAACATACCTTCCCTATTATTTTTAGGATCACTGACGTTAAGGATTCTGTCATGCCTCTGCTGGAGTTCAGACTTTTTATCTTCCAGCTCTTTTAGTTTTTGCTCAATCCTGACAATCTCTTGCTGATTTTCAGTTGCTTCTTCTACAAGGAAAAAAAACATAGTGATATGTGTCATGCACAGCAGAAATAACCCTGATGCAATCTGACAATCCAGTGTGGATAAACTTATTTGGCTGCATTATGAAGTCATGAAAAGGCAGTTTTATTATAAACCATAAATAACTGGAAAAGTGAGGGGAGGGACCGAGGCATTTTCAGTTACAAAAAGTTACAAAAATGGTCATTATATACAGGTATTGGTATTAGTTTCCAATATGTTGAGGTCTAATCAGAATATTTGTGGAGTTTTAATAAGAGTTCATCAGTGTTTTTAAGTGGTGAAGTAGTACGATTACACAATATGATAAAAAAACAAAAAAATTGTTCACATTGTTGTCCATGTTTCCAAAGTGTTTTGGATCATATTAAGTCTCACCTTTCAGTTTTTAAACCCCGTACATTGATCCTAAAATGCTTACAATTATTTTTTGGCAAGTTATAAATACATTTTCTCTACATGTAATCATTCTTCAGTGATTCATCATCATTTCCCAGTGACAATATGGTATTTTATTACATTTAGTGTTAGATCAATTGATCAGCTGCTGATCACAATCGGCTGATATTGCCGAAAAATAGCCTGACCGTGATCTGAAAAATATACCGATCAAACAGCTGATCACATAACGTAAATTACTACCGAACAGGTGCATCTCGTCTATGACTGTTTCTGTACTTTTTATAATATAGTTAGTTAATTAATACTACATGTTTAGGACTGCATTGTAACTGAGTTATTTACATGTATTGGTAGGATTAATGGGTTAAATATACTAGACATTTTAGATGAGTAGATGTTTGTGGTTACCAGTGACAATTTCAGTCTTTGATGGATAATAGATGTGATGATGACGCAGTGATACATTTGAGAAAAATGAAGTGGATAAAGTTTTGAAACATCCCAGTCATATTGACGTGATACAGTGTCATATGGGAGGTGTTCTTCGTCACTCTGTGGTGTGTATCTGTCTTAAACCTGGTAATAATTCATGACATATCTTTGGAAAAATGTCACCTGTTTTTTCAAATTCTGCACGATTCCGCAGCTCCTGCACGATGCCCAGGAATTTTTTCCGTTCCTGAAATTGACAGATCTGAAGTGAAACATGACTCAACTCTGTAGATATCTTCTTCAGCTCATGCTTTAATGAAGTCATGGCGGACACTAAAAGGGAAGAGAAAAAAAAACAGATTACGGTCAAATTACCAGACTTTTATTTATTTATTTTTTTCCTCCTTTTTGTAAAAGCATGAAAGCCATTCTTTGGAACTTACTACGCTGGCATGCCCAAATGTTTTCCAAAGGAGATTTTTGCAGTGAGAACAGTTGATACTGCGAGCACATAATGGATATTTTTTAGTTCATCATTTTAATGGACTAGTAATGTGATGACAGATGGATCTTTTACTGACATTCTGACAGCCTAAAACCATTTTCCTCATGTCTGAACATATAAAACAGTTTGTTTCCTGGCACTTGCAAAAAGAGACAAATTATTGTTTATAGTTATAGGATATGTTATCCAGCAAGTGGCCAAAATTATTAGAATTCTTTGCATATTTAAGAGGTTTCATCTGTTTTTTTTTTTTTATTATTTATTGTAAATTTGCCATCAAAATACTTCTAACTAGAAAATAATCATTATTTTATATAAACTATAGAATAGAGCTGTTATAAAGAGAATTAGGGCATTATTCTTACAAGAAACAGACATTATACTACTGTCAGTGTCGCACAATAATTTCATTAATTTTAATTTCCTTTATTTATCTCGAACAAACAAACAATATAAACAAATAAATGAATAAATAAGTAAATAAAGACAAAAATTTACACTCCTGCCCCTACCTTAACTTACAAAAAATTTACCAACTTTATAGCACCTGAGCAGTAAACTTTGTTCTTACAAATAGCCAAGCAATATATAAATTACATGAGTAAATGTCTACACACAGTCTACCACCAAATGTATACATATGTACAGTACATTATATAGATGCACAAATGTATCCACAACAGCAACTATAAACATTCATTAACACATTTACTAGGACAGAACTACCTTTAACCTGGCGTCCACATATGTGGACTTCACATTTTCTGTTGTCTAGAAAACAATACCACATGTTGTTCTACAAGGGCCTGGTGTCCACTTACAAGAACATTAGACTGCGACCACATGATGTCAGAAGTGTATAATACTAGCTATATTAGTACTACAGTATACATGTATTATACCTAGTGTGTGTGTGTGTGTGTGTGTGTGTGTGTGTGTGTGTGTATATATTTCAGATGGGCACTCCTGATAATTCTTTGTTTTTAAACTTGCACCCCAATTAGCTGAGAAAAATTAAAACTGCATGCCATGTAAGAGTTTGGGCTTTACGGGGTTAAGATTAATTATATTTATATTGATCTATTAACAGCTGTTTAGAACAAACTGTGAAGCTCTTTATGTTATGCGTCTTGAATTGAATCATGTTCCTTCACAGAAGAAACCAAATTCCTTTTCTGATCATAGTTAAACTGATGGTCATATAGACACACATGTGTGACTCTGTTGAATGTACATTCAGTAAATATTAAAACAAAACAGTAGGATTCACTTCATCTGATATATGCTGCGTTCATTGCAACCATCTGCATCTAATGTTTAATTCACATTAGGAAATGAAATACTGTGGTTTTGTTGTTGTTTTTAAACTTTATATTTAGTTTTACTCATACAGACATACAACCCATTTTACATACATGGACATATCCAAACACACATTTTTTTTTTCTTAATCCTCCTGAGACTTTGCCTGTAATGCATTTTTGTCTTCTGTAGGGGACAAATGTTTGACAGTTACCAGACATTCCATTAAAAATAAATAAAAATAACTTCAAATGTATCAGACAGAAATGTTTTATTATGTTGTTTCTGATCAAAACAACTGTTTAATGTAAAAAAAAAACAAAAAAAAAAAAAACAAGCCAAAACCTTCACTTTCTTGTGTCTCAGGAGGATATGGCATAGAGGGAAAAAATATCTGCAGTAGATATTGTTTCAGGCAATCACAAATGAAACATGAATGAGTAAAATAAAATAGACACACACAAACAGGTACTACTCATAATGTTAGAATGACATGTAAAAGTCATTTTATTCAGGTAATTCAGCATAAAAGGTGAAACCAATACATTTTATAAACTCATCATGACTGACTGTAAACCGTGCTATATCTCAAACATTTCTTTGTTGTAATTTTGCTGATTATAATTTATATCTTATTAAAATGTCAAACCCAAAAACTCCAGAAATTGGAATATTGCATGAAAGTGAATTTTCTGAAGCTGTAAATCCTAAATTTCAAGTTTGAAATATATTGATTTGCATACTATTTGTCTATATAATACAGAAATACGTGCACTTTTTCAGGATAATTTTCTGAGTAGTACTTGTATATGACCACTTCAAACTGCACATTGTATTAAACGGTCAATCATGGGACTCGATCTCTTATTTATTTCTAAATTCACAAGTAATTTGTTCCATTTTATAGATTTCTTTCTCAGTCCAAATGTTATATGTAGGAGGTCCAGGTTTCAAACATTTGACAGTGATGGCAGTAACATCTTTTCAATCACTTCTTAAAATACTTGTTATAGACTGGCTTTTATATGATATTTCTTTTAACCTTTTAATTTTTCAAAGTTTTTATTGTTTGAATTTTAATGTTAACTTGTTTGGTTGACATACGTGATGCTGTTTTAGTCCATTCATTTATGTTGCTTGGATTAACACCATCACGGTATGTTGTTTATGCCTTCTATACCTTAACTTATACTTCATGTTGCTGTTCTCGTGCTTGTTCTTTTGTGTTGTGTTGTTTTTATTCTGCTGTTGTGCTTTTCTACTTGGCCTTTAAAAGCACTTAATCTGTTTTTAAAGGTGCTATATAAATAAAGGTATTATAATTTTCAGTCTGTCAAATAATTAAAATTTTAATCAGATAAATCACAGAGTTGCTTTCGAAATTATTTTGATTAATCATGATTAAATATTCATTTTTAATCTACATTTTCAATTAGAAGTGATGAAATACTGTTTTGGAGGCAAAGAAAAAGGTCTAACTATATTTTCAGATTTTTATCCACTGCTTTCAATGACTTTATTATAAAACCTAAAAGTTACTGGAGTAGTATTTTAATTAAAACATGACTCACTGTAACTTACTGAAAATGTGAAGTGTGTTTTTGGTAATTATTCTATTTCTATAAAAGGCATAAATAAGGAAAGCAAACAGGATTCAAAACTCTACAGTAAGAATCAAATATGCAAAATATCCGTTTATGGCTGCGTCAAATAAACATAACTTCAGTTTAAAGAGGAAGTGAATCTACTGTTGTCATCAGGATTTGCATCACACACACACTGGTAACTGTCACACTTTCTCAAACTATAGATTACATTAATGTAGTAGGAACCGAATCAAAATTATTTAGTAACAAAAGCAAGCTTTGGAAAATATCTCTAGAAACAGTTTGGAATGTGTTGGAAAGACATTAAAGTGTAAAATACTACACCATGTAAGGGATAATGTATTACCCACGCTAACAAAATGGAGAAAATAGCCGTTACAACGTGGAGAATATTTACTTTCAAAGTGGCCGAACTACCTGCGGAGTGATACGATACCGTGAATCTGAAGTGACAAAACTCGTTGCTATTGGCAGCGGGTGTTAATGGCGCAGCGGGCGGTTATCGAAAAAAAAAAAATCCCCCCGCATAAGGCTGGGACATTCTAGACGTAACATTCTAGAAGGCCGTAGAAAAAAAACTGCATAGACTCACCTATTTAGAAAGGCACTATATTTTAAACTTTCTATTTGTTCATTTGTGTTATCTATGTACTGTTAGGGTTTTATTTATGCATTTGTTTGCTTTATTGTATCTTTTTAATGCTTATACTTTTGCTTATTTACTTTTAATGTTTTATATAAAGCACTTTGAATTGTCTTGTACATGAACTGTGCTATAGAAAGAAACATGCCTTGCCTTTCCTAAAACATCGCACGGACAAAATCAAACTGAAATGTTACAAATGAGTATGATTATACTATAGATAAACAGAAAATGTGTTACCTGTATCGTCTTCACCTGCTGTCAGTTTTAGTTAATCCGATACAGACGCCACTAGAATTACAAGTGTTGACCAGGAAACTGTATTTACTGTAACTACTCCTACCTCTCTGGACAACAATAATAAACACCTGTGATGCTCAGTCAACATAATATGCAAATTACAATAAAATTATGCCACCTTTAGATATGTGCAGATGACAATATATGACTGTGCTCTGGCAGAAAAAAAGAATACAAGATTTTTATGCATTTTATTATTATTGCAACGTTCTTTAAAATATATATTTGGGTGCCTCTATGAAACTATGTTAATTTTAATACCAGCTTTTTAGACCCAGTCATATTTCCCCTCCAGAATGTACCTAATGATGAGCTCAGATGAATCCAAGAAAAATTATACTTTTTCTCTGAGACACCCCAAAATGTATGCATTTATAACCAAATATTGGGGCCAAAAGTAAGAACAGGAAAAGCTACCTAGGTGACAGTGCATTTGATCTGAAAAGATGGCTGTAAATGATCTTCTATACCAATATAAATAAAGACACTGTGTTAAATGTGATGGTTTTTCTAATCCAGACATGTGGGGTTTTCATGTATGTCAGTCTCATTCCAGGTTTTGTATGTAAATCATCGTGTCGACTTGTTACATTCAGAACTTGTCCAGTTAAACACAAATTTCTGATGATTTGGCAACAGTGGTCATTTTTGTAAAACAGTCTGCCTTGGATAATTACGGTAGTTCAAACCCCCCCCCCCCCCCCCAAAAAAAAAAAAATGTATATATAATTTTTTAAAGTACTGTGGAACTTTTTGTGTTCTTTTGAGTGTTGCATGCAATTTTTTTATTAAATATAATGTAAAAAATAATATAAAAACGTGGTATATCTGAAAAATTTATTTATTTTCAAAATAGATTCAAAGTGCTTCCAAAATTGTTTCATGACATTGGTCTACATCTGGTTGGAAATTTTAGCCCCATGTCTTGTTTTTACTTTTATAGAAGCACCAATTTACAGTAACAATACTTTAAAATGTGTTACAAAAAGACAAAACAAAAATACATGTGAGCGTGGGTTTACAGAGGCAGCTCATGATGATCTATATATATATTATTTAGCTGTGATGGCTGACCAACAACTCATATAAATCCAACCCTTTGAACTGTTCAGTAGACAGACAGAACCCTGTCATGTAGAAGGAAACTGTACACCTTCATTTCATAACAAACATTGGGTGTCATGTTACTTTTTCCTCAATCGTTTCATAAACGCCACCTCATCTCGGTTTCTGATCCCGTAGCTTCAGAGGAAAAACAAATAAGGACAGAGAAATATGAGTCATTATTGGAAAAATAGCAGAAGTGCAAACAAGTGAGGTGATTTAATACACCTACTCTTTTAGCCTCATCTTGTCATCTTCAAGCTTTTCTCCCTGGAACACTAAATGGTACGTTCTCCAAACATATCTCCTGTAAAACAAAAAAGAGAAAATGTTCCTAATCTGCACAAGAACACTTTGGTTGTTTATTAATTCTGCAAAAATTCTCTGTTACAAGTTAATATTGCATGTGTGCATTTACCAGCTGATGTGTTTCACTCCGCCTTCACGCTGCTGTTTCAGCTCCATGAATCTGCAAATGGCATTTTTCAGGTCAAGGACCGTAGCGTTTTGCACCACCACTATAGCTTTTTTTTAATGAGAAAGCAAATAATGTTGTTAGAAATTGATTATGTTTATGTATATTATGCATTATTTATATTAATTGCTTTTTAATGCTGCAACACAACAATGTCAGTACTTACGCATTATTTCACCATCTGCTTTTAAAACCCTCACAGTCATCGCCTGACCGTACTCCAAAGCAATCTGAGAATTGACTTCCTCCAGTGTCACCTAAAGGTAAAGACAATAATATTTCAGTTGAGTTCAGACTTAGTAAAGCTGACAAATCCCTCTTTGTCAAGTGCTATCATGTTTGAGTTCAGTTAAAAAATAAAATAAAATCACACATATAAAGAAAACAGACAGCTCTGGAAATGCTAAGAGGAAAATGTCCACACCTGAACCCAAATGTAAAACCTCTTGAATGTGATCAGTGGAAAGATGGGTGACCACAAGCTATCAAAGTTGAGGTGTTTGTTTTTTGTTTTGTTTTGCACCCACAGCAGCAAAAGCCACTATGGGAAATGAAAGACAGGCGTGAAACATGAGATAATGTATCTGAAAGCTGAGACTGAAAAAAGGGTTGTTCTTCCAAGTGTTGATTTATGCACATTCTGAGTTGAAACATCTGTATTGTGTTTGGCAAATGTTGGAAAAAGAATCCTTCCGCAGCTCAAAAAGGATTTTAGAGATAACTCGTGTATGGGTCACATATTTTGACTTGATATTTAGTTTTCATTGTTTTTCAGTACATGTATTGTGTTGTTTCTAAACACAATATATCAATATGAACTATAACATCACAAACATTTTTCTAATAAATACTTTTACCATTTCTCATGTTCATTACATTGTATCATAAATATAAAAATAGCATTTCCGTCGCAGAGCAGTGCACATAGTGAGTAAACATAATGACCTGAATTGGCAGATCACACAGTAAAGGATCCTGTACAAGCCGAGCGAGTCCCTCCTCGAAAATATCCAAGATCTCTGAGTGAGGAAGAGCTTCTTCATCCTCCTCTGCATCTGTAGTGGCCTCCTCCTTCAGGATCTCCTCTTCCACCTCCTTCTTTACAGTCTGTTCTCCTGAGGCAGAGACCTGACTCTGCTCCTCCATCACAAACTGGAGCCTTTTAACAAACAGGACCCGAAAGCCTGCTTGTTGGCCAAAATAAAATAGCTTATAAAATGTATATAATGGACTATAAAACTAAGGTTTAACAAACATCAATGAAAAAAGTTTCAATTGGATTTTTCCGTGGGTGCCAGAAATACAACTCGTGTGCGTTACTAATTGTTCACCGGTGTAAAATATTGCTCACGCCAATAGTTCCGACGTAGTAGGTTTTAATCGAGGCTATTCTTTATTAATAACAAATTCGGTAGTTAAATATTAGTTGGATCAATATAATTCCAATACATTTTATAAACATATAAAGTAGACATTGAACTAAAGCTAAATCTGCCTTTTGTATAGTGTTTCTTCCGAGCTGTAAAACGGTTGCACCTATCAACTCCACCGAAATGACACATTTTATGAATAAATTGACCGAAATATGGTGTGCGCGGGAGGGTTTTTGACCAGGAAATTATATCCGCTTGCAAAAATATGAGTTTTAAAATAATATTTTAAAAATACAAAATTATTAAACGCTTTATCAGCCTATAGGTGGTGGCGCTAATGCTCCACTCTGGCAGCAGATCACAATTAAAGCGAAGAAGAAGTTCTACTTCCGGTGCTTTTCCACATGCGACTGTTTACCGTCAGACAACTCATGTCGCTTGTGTAAAACAGTAAACTAAATTCAGATTTTAGTTTGTAGCACGTGTAAAAATGCTTCTGTTTTGTCCAACTTGTGGGAATGTTTTAATTGTCGAGGAAGGACAGAAGTGTTTGAGATTCGCCTGCAACACTTGTCCCTACGTACATAACATCACAAGAAAGGTGGGTTAGCTTACAACTGTACAAAGTATATGGTTAGCTCATAGTCCAATTATACATTATTCGAATCTGAAACTAACAGTATATGTGTTATGAAAGCGCCAATGTTACATTACTAAAGCTTCTATTGATTTAACATGTTTGTCTTTGCAGGTAAACAACAGGAAATATCCCAAACTCAAAGAGGTGGATGATGTTCTGGGTGGAGCTGCAGCTTGGGAAAATGTGGACTCAACTCCAGGTAGGTTTATTTATTTATGTGCCATAATCTATTAACTTGAAGCACTCCCGGTGTTCCTGTAGGTTCACTTCAAAATAAAGTTAAGTGTCAAACGTTAGAAAATATCTATGTAACAGATCATACTTTGTCATGGCATCATGGTACTATATTAACATATCATACCTGTGCTGTACATTATCCTGCAGAAGTTTCTTGTTTTTACATGGTTTTCGTCCACATAATTTATTATCACACAAAAGTAAAACAAATACAGCCATGAAATTAAGGGCTTGATAAAATTGTTGGAATTGCATATTGAAAACAGTCAAAGCACAAAGATATTTTATGGTAAAGACGTGGTGTGTTATGTCAGCAGTCTATAAATCTCTTCATTTATAGTCACAAAAATTATTAGACCACCCCTTGTTGTTTTCCTCAATTTCTTGGTCATCTTCATACTTGGTACAACTAAAGGTACTTTTGTTTGGACAAATATCACAACAAAATGGCTCAAAATGTAATTTCAGAACTGTTATCCATCCATATCCTATTTTCTTTATAACCAGAATAACTCTAGTTCTTATTTCAATATCTGTCACGGTACTGACAAAAACAGTGACTTTATTAATTCCATGTTTTTCTTGTCACATGATACACATAGGAATTAGGACTTGATTCCATTACAATTGATGGCCTAATATTTTTTTACTGTGACTGTATGTTACTGTATGTATGTAGGCACATCAGATTTGCCTTTGACACACCACTGATAAGATATGAGCATCTTTTTCTGAATAATTTCAATATAGATTTTTTTTTTTTACCTCTCAGCCAGCAGTAACTTACTGCACCCAGACAGATTTTATACCACAAGTAAAACTCAACACACCGTCATTATCTAGAATCCATTGATCACCTAGAATTCAATATGTTACGTCTCAGTATTAACTCGGAACAAAACCAGCTCTTATTTTTAATAGATGTGAATATTTTTTAGCCTTAAGTTCATTTCTATGTAATAAACATAATCATTACTCAGGAGTACTCATGATGTCATAGTGAAGTTGTCCATTTTATTTATTTACAGAAAAGTGTCCCAAGTGTGAGCATCCTCGGGCGTATTTCATGCAGATTCAAACCAGATCAGCAGATGAGCCCATGACAACTTTTTACAAATGCTGCAATGCCCAGTGTGGACACAGATGGAGAGATTGACACCTTTGCACTTGTGAAAAAACTTGTTTTGGCACAGATTATTCTGCTCTTCCCTTGTATTTAATTTATAGCACAGTCATAGCTGGTTTAACTAAAAACCTCCCTTTTTCTTTTGACCTCTACCAACTGTATTTACTTCCCAAGCATTGTTAACAGATTAAATCGAAATGTTTCACTAGAAGATCATGTTCTGATTTTTATTGATAAAATAGCTGTATACAACAGTCCAACAAATTTGTCTTACATAGTTTTACATCACCACAGACATTTCGAAAGCGATGCACACCAGCATTTTCCACCACAATGGCATATGATACATTGTATTCAAAGTTCAACGCAGTCCTTCATCTCCACACTGGCCTTCGTGCACATTTTAGCTAGCCTCAAGAAAAGAAAAAAACTTCAAATGCAGTCAACAAACCAGCGATTCATTTGACGACGTGTGGCTCATGCAGACAAACTCTGCAAAGGTGAACAGTAGATGGGGCATGCTGTGGTGAACGACGGTTTCATTGACTTAACGTCAGAAATACAATTTTGCAAAGATATCTGCTGTAGTTGTTTATTTAAAGCTAACTCCTAACAGATTTTTTTTTTTTACTTTTATTAGTATAAGACATTTGTATTTGTCATCTAACATGCATCTGAGCAGTGCAGGTCATTTTAAAGGGCTGATGCCATATTAGGAGGCTTGGTGATGACAGTACCACGATTGTTTACACACTTTTCTATGATTATTGTGGCATCAAGAATAAATCAGCCGTACCAGTGAGAAGATGACCTAGTGTGACCTGGTACATCAGAAACAAGACCTGAATTGGACACACTGAGATGACATGCAGTTACTTTTCTGTTAGAAAAACTAAATTCTCGGTCTGCTAGCTCCTATTTAATTAAACTCAGGAGTGCATAAATGTTGGTTTAACTCGACGTTCATTAGCTAACAATAAATCTACGTAAAAACCTTAAGGTCAGAATTTAATACTGACTGTGCTAGTCTGAGGACAATATAAATCAAAAAAACTGAGAACCTTTAATTAGCATCCTTTTTTTCTCCTTCATATAAATGCATTAGAGGGTTAAATGCAATTTCTAAATTAAAGTGCACATATCTGCTTTATCAAAATTAGATACATCCTGAAGAGCGGGCACTGATCTGCAACAGCTTCTTTATAAATCACTGAACATTTTGTAACCACTCGCTAGAGCCCAGAAAATTCTATTAATCACATAGCAGGTAATATCAGCCTTGGGTATTCCCAAAATGAGCTTATGCATTAGTTCAACAAGATGAAAATGATTAGTTTGCTCACATTCAATAAGGGATTGTGATTTAAGGAAACATTAGGTCCATTAGAATAAAATTAACAAACATGGACAGAAATGTTCACAGTTCTCAGTACAGTATTATCATGTTAAACAGTGAATAATATAACAAATAAAAATACACTAATGATCATATCTGACTTCAACACACCTGCAGAGGCTAGACTCGGATGAATCCAAATAAATAAAGTGACTTTTCACAGCTTTTCCTAAATGAGGCTGTTTTATCAGGATTTTTTTTCTTTTTTGCCACTCACATGCGTAACATTATGAACCCTTCTCCTGTTATTAACATACAGGCGTGCCTGCTGCCTCTGTGGATGTTTAAGCGCCTTAATTCTGTTGCTCCATGAGACAAATGCATCTTTGTACATGAAAGCGTTATGCTTAAAGTTAAAGAGGCTATATACAGTAAATAAGTGAAGAAATGAGAAACTGTAGTTACAATGAAAGAGGGTTACACAACACTTTGCAAAAATGGAAGGAAGGGGGGGGGGGGCTGTCACTACCAGCAAGAGGAGCTGTGAATTTGTGTACATGTCTCTGTAGCAAACAGCTGTCGGTGGTTAGCATATACGCTTATATGTGTAAATGTAGCCCTTACAGTAAGGGCAGGTGTGTGTCACATCCTTGAGGTCGTCAATCAGGCAGGGGATCAAGCAGCAGCCGAGATCACACCTGGAGAAAAGAGACGCAAAAAGACATTAAGTGTATACGATGCTCAGACATGTTGGCCTTGAAAGCACCAAGTATGGGGTACATTAGAAGAACCACACAGTACATTTCGCGAGTATGTTGATATTACGGTGCCTGAGCCTGTACATAACTAAATCCAAAACATTCAAGACACAAAAGAAGTAACAACAAAAGATGACTCATTCCTATTGTCAAGTGACATTTGAGTCAACACGCAATAATTTGATGTGTGTCAGTAAGTAGGTTTTTACGAGTCCTGTAGTTGTTAGGGCAGTTTTTATTTGCTCTTTGCTACTCTTTTTTTTTTTTTTTTTTGCTTCCCTTGTACTACAACTAATTATTTCTTTGATCTGGTTTCACTGTCAAAGAGCCAGGTGTTATTTGGAAGTCAAAATGTTTGTAAACATAGCAAAAAGTCTGACAACACAGTCAATTTCAGAGACCACACCTCATCTTCACCTCAAACTTGTCATGCTCTAGTTACAACCATATTTAAACCTCAACAGCAGTTTTGTTTGTGTTTATATTTACGCGAGAACAGTTGACAGTTTGCTTCCAAACATAATATTACTTCACAAGGTATTGATTACATTTTTGCAAATAATTCTACAGATACATTGGATGTGAACTATGCAAAAACATTAGGAATGATGCTGTATACAATGCACACTCTGAGCATCTGCATCTTGATCTTTTATGCCCGCACATAAATGTGAGTGACTCATCTCTGCAGCTTCAGAATATGTTAGATTTCAAATGACGACAAATTGAACTGTAGCATGGTGATACACTATGTATCCTTTGATATTCTGTGACCTGAAGACTGGAGAAATTCCATCTACCTTCATTTGAATGAAGTTCAGCATTCTGCTGCAAACAAGGTCAGAGACAGTTCGATATGCAAAATATACTACACGCAATACACCAGACAAGATAAGGACATAAAATGTATCAGTAGCTTGTAATATATTGAACTCATATCCACTCGCGACAGTGTCTACACAGTCACCGTCTGTTACTCTGTCCCTCTTCATTTGAATGTCACCACAGACGCACCTGCACCAAGGTGGGAGGTTAATCATCAGCTACAACAGAAAGTGATTCTCGTAGATATGTTGTGTGGTAGTGCTTTCGGGTACTAATTTGACCTTTAAGTGCTTAAAAGCAATGTTTAATTGTCTTTGTATTAATGTAGTCACTATTCAAGATTGAGAATTATTAGTCTTTTTATGTTGCCATTTTTGGATTTTCCCCCTCTCTTTTTCTTTTTATGGTAACTGGATCTGTGCTTTCTGATTTTGCATCTTGAAAATACAAACATTTTTTAGAGGACCCCAGGAAGACGAGCCTGGCATTAATGTTGACTAATGTGGATCCTCAGTAAATAAACAGGAAAAGAACAGATATAAAGTGACTTCAATTATTTTTCAGTAACCCTCATCATTAAGCACAGAGAAGAATTTGCAGCAAACACACAACAGCTAAAAACAAAAGCCACCAGCTTTTTCTTTTCCTTCCGAGCTGTGCTGAACTTACCCTACAAAGAAGCAGAAGAGGCAGAAGAGTGTGTTCATGAGGCCGACATCGTGGGAGATGCGGGTGACGATGGCCTGCTGACAGTGTGGACAGACGGTCTGCACTGGCGTAGTCTGGAACATTTCGCCCTGCAGTACCGTCACTGTGGTAGCTGCACCTGGAGGAGCCAACACAGTCGCTGTGTGGCCCCCCATGTTGACAAAGTGACTGGGACCGGGACCCATCTGTCCAGGCATGGGGTGAGGAAAGTGCCCGGGTGGAGGTGGGTAATGGCCACCTGCATACAAAAACATTTTACAACTAAGTATTTATACGTGAAGTACTGTGTATAAAGATGTAATGCACTGTGTCTAGATGCGACTTGACCAATTTATTTACAACTCCAGTAAGTCATAAGCAACATTAAATCTAAATTAATTGGCACCAAACTTACAGATCAGAAAAGTATTGCAAAACCAATGCTTCAATAACCCTACATTTTTCTGATGAACAAGTGCACAGGTACTAACCAGTGAGTAAATATTACAAATTATCAGTGAATTATATTATTTTTCACAGTAAAACACAAAATCAGGAACATGTAAAGCCGTGCAAAGAGAAAATGTCTAAGATAAAGGTGGTGTTGTGGAAGTGTGTTTGTGTAGTGTCGCGGGTACAACTCCTGAGAATTAAATGGTGTTTTATGCAAAGTAACAGATGCTGATGGTTGAAGGTTATGTCTTTATTATTCTTCATGTGTATAAATATCTGTTTGTAACTGTACACTTCCAAGAGACACTGAAGTGCTTGCTGAAGCCATCTCTCCTATTTGCAAGTTTTAAAATAGAGACAACTGTTGCCTCTGCAGAATGATTATTCCAAATCAATTATCACTTCATATTCACCACAGGATTCTCTTTAGATTTTAGCTATTAATACCTAGATATTTCAAAAGCAAACCTGAAGCTGCAGTCACTTTTTATGAAGCTTATAGAAAAAAGGTCACCAGAATTGCCTTATTATTTTTTGTTTGTCTTTTTTTAACTCAAGCAAGAAACCCTGCCATGTTACATTTCATTGAGCTTCTACTTTTCAGATTTTTGATTTCAGTACATGTTTTCCATCCCATTGAAGCACCACATCTGAGGCAAGTAAATATACATTTTAAATGGTTAAGACTTTAGTTAATACTTACTTTAATCTAAACTATGTGAAGTGATGACAAATGATCTTTTATAGAATGCAAAAGAAAACTGGAGTTCTGGAGTTACAACAAAGATGGCAATTTATTAATTAAACAGACTATGGAGCAGAAAACAAATGTAGAATTTAATCGATAAAAGTACATGTACAATATTATAATACCAATCCAAATGCTAATAGAAAATAACCAATAAGTTAGTTTTTTTATTTTCTTTACAGGTCTGGATGGTAGCACCGAACTGAAAATGGACTCTGCCTCAGAAGCAGGGGTGAGCGACATAGCACCCAAGCAGCTACACCTTGACTGCATGATCCACTCTCCATCTTCAGACAAAGGCTCAACACTGATATCACCAAAGGCCATCAGTTCCTGGAAAAGCCTGCTGAGAGCTACTGAAATCAGACAGGTCACAATGGTAGGTCACAGCTGGTATGACGTTGTCTGGTATCCCTTTGCTATGTCTAACATCAGTGCATGCTGTCTGATTTTAGCAGCTCTCAGTAGGGTTTTCCAGGAGCTGATGTCCTTTAGTGATATCAGTGTTGAGTCTTTGTATGAAGATGGAGAGTTTTGTGTGTTTGTCTCCAAATCTCCCTTTTATCACCACAAAAATAAAATGCATTTTCCTATGATTAAGTATGATTTGTAGAATCTATGCAAGTTATTTGTTATACAATGTTGTTTTATTTTACTTTCATGCCATGCTTTGTAATCTATTATACAATTTTTTGCTTATTATCCATCTCTAATGTAATTCACACAACATTAGCCTGTATGAAAAGAATCATACAAATACAGTTTGACAGATTTATATGCAATTACATGCAGTAGTGATATATCTCTCAGATGCCTTGGATGCTTGATGGTGTTGTCTATGTTTGCAGAGAGTCTGTAGTACCTTGTGGTGGCATTGGCATAGGCATGGGCATGGGCATGGGCCCTTCTCCAGGGACATGTGGAGGAAGGAAGCCTGGATGCGGGGCCTCATATGGCGGAGGACCATAGTCGGGAGGCTGGAGCTGTCCTTGAGGAGCACTTCTGATTACTTATGAAAAATAAACACAGTTGTATGTACTTAGCCAATGAATCATACCACCATAATGATGATGGAGTTCTGACAGTAACTGGAAAATGTAGCTCTGAACAAATCCTCATTATCAAATGCCTAGAAGTCTACGTGTCAATTTCATTACCTGGCTGCCCATTCTTCTCCTCAATGAGGGGAGCACTGGGGCCTCCAGGGTACGGAGGAGGAGGATCACTGGACATACTGGTCGGATGTCTGTACAGGGAAAGGGGTTGGGCACGGACCTCTACTCACAACTCTTCTTTGGACTGACAAAAAGAAAAGCACTCCACATTAGACCACAGTTCTCTGACAGACACATTTAAGTGCCAAACATAGCCAAGAGAAGCTAATGAGACACTTATCAGGTTTTAGACTGACAGGAAGCATGCCTGGTTAAATAATGCATGCTGCATGATGGATCCTCTGTGTGTGTGTGTGTTGGTGAAAATGAACCCGTTTTAGTTCCCATCTGGTAATATAGACCAGGGATCTCCAACCTGTTCCACAAAGGGCCGGTGTGGCTGCAGGTTTTTGTTCCAACCAACCAAGAGTTCACAGTTTGACCAATTAACTCTCTGAAGACTGAGATCAGTTGATTAATTGATTGACATCTGATGTGTTGCTGTTTGGTTGGAACAAAAACCTGCAGCCACACTGGCCCTTTGTGGAACAGGTTGGAGACCCCTGATATAGAGAGTTAAACTTTCCACTACTGTGTAAAAGAAGGTTAGGAGCTTTACCTGGTTGTACTTGTAAAGGGCAAAATGCACTTAAAGTAAAGAGCAACCGTGCCACAACCTGTAAAGCAATAAAAAGGAAGGACTTTTAAGAAAGAGTTCCATTTAGATCAGACTACCATAAAAGTAAAACCTTACATATGTTGACAAATACTCTACAAAAACCTACATGTTGTCAGATGTCAAATGGAAACCGATTAGACACTTTCACTTTACTGGAAGTCGCATGTGCTCCTTCGGTTAACTCGAACGGTGATTGCCGTCTCTCTTGTCATAACAACACTGTCTTAACACCCTTATGTGCCCAGCATTACATCTAAGTGTAATTTATGTCAGAAATCGTGCCCATTAAAATTGAGACTGGGTATAGAATGGTCAGTTAATGCTAACAGTATTAAGCTAACCGACTAACGCTAGCTAGCTGATGTTTTTTTTAATCCTTGTCCAGATAATCCAGCTCAAAGCGACTTGCACAACTAACCATGGCTAACTTACTTACGTAAGTGAGGCTGGCGGATGCTGTCCTGATGTTAACCAGCAGCAGAACTTTATATTTCAACAGTTTAACACAATTTAACGTTAGCTAAATGTCAACAGTCATTAAGCTAGCTCAGTGACTGTAAGCGGAGGTGTAGCGATAATAACAGTTTGATAACGAACCGGTTGTACACGTTTCGAGTGTTTGTGGAAAGGCTCAACAACTGAGGTGACTTTTAAGACAAAACCCTACTTGTTTATCTTATGCAAAGCACAAGTCTTGTAATATTTGCTAGCTGTCGTTAGCTAGCTGGCGTCGCCATTGTAGAAACAACACAAGACAGACACATTCCGTAACTCCCGTAGATAGAAACTAAACGATAATAGTATCGGTGTGTTCGGTTGTCAGTGGATAAACGCGGCGGTCGCTGGAGGAAAACACTGAATTACCTGGGTTTGGAGAAATGCAGCTGCCCGCGGTGTGACTGAAATGTTTGACGTTAACAGTCCGACCCTCCTGACGGGAATCAACATCCGCTGAGACGGATTTACACCTGACGTCACAGCGATCCTTTGACAACATACAAGCATGCACAGATGACAGATGTGTGTCAGTTTGTACCGATACAAACACACTCAACTTTTAATATGACACTATATTACACTATTGTCAAACTGTTCCAAATTCAGTGTCAATCCACCCAATCACAAACATATATTTCTACTCTACATATTGACATCCTTACGGTAATTAATATACACATAAACATATGGTCTAACAGACCGGATGTCCGTACACATCTACTAATACAGTTATATCTATTTTGTACTATCCGTTAGCTGATTCTGTTCTACCCTGGTTCATATCATATCATAATTTGTTTTTATCAATTTGATGAAAGTAAATATTCAACAACTTTTGAAAAAATTGTACGCATTAAATTGTTTCTTAGATGTTTCAACTAAATCCAGTGTAAAATAAATATCTGGTGAGGTTCAGACTGCAGACAGGTCCCAGGAATGTATAAAAAAAAGTACATTATTTTTTATTTGGTAATTGTGTGGTAATACAATCTCTTGGCCAAAACTGACAGCAGCTTTGAATTTTAGTTGATCTGTGTGAAAGGACATTGATCATGTGTCACACTTTATGAAGGACCATACTACATTTTGATCTTTCATCTCATGTCCCACATATTAAAATGCTGCCCCACATATTGACTTTGTGAATGTTTCTTTTGAAATACAGTTCCTTTTAAATAACTCACTTTGATCACTTCCTGTCAAAGCTTGCCTTCTGATTATTAAAGAAAATTCTTTCAATTCGACAATGAATTTGGACGATGAAGCTGATCAGTCCCCTTTCCCACTTCAGAGAGAAAATATTGTTTGATTTAATGACTATTTTGTTCCTTTTTTAATCTAGGCTGGTAATTCTTACATCAACAATGTGAACAATGTAGATTAAATCTGAAATATTTAAATAATTCAGATAAGAATATAATTCAGTGCAGTCTATCTCTGTTGCCACTTGATGTCAGTAAATACTTAAAATATGTTTATATACTATACTGTGCTTGTACATTTGTAGCTGTAGCTGTAGTTTTTGTTTCTTTTTTCCATTTGTGAATTTAGAACCTTGTAGCTATACAAGTATGAATCCCCTCCACCTTTAACTACCACATTTATTTTATTGAATCATATTTACATGGTCTGCTCTGTTGTTTTGTTGGGCGGGGTGGTGTCACACATGCACTGACTTCGTCTCTTTCTGCCCACAATGAACCGCCCTCTCTCTCTTTTATTAAAGAATATACAATTATCATGCGCCCTTACGCTGAACCCTTTGCCTTGTGACCCGACTTAACTGGCTCCGCACCTCCCGCCGGGCGGTCCGTTGGCACACACCTAACGCACGGACATTCTGGAAACACTTGGTGACAGCCAATCAGGTTGCTCCTCTGTTACGTTAGCTCAGCTCTGGCAAAACAACAGCTCGCATCAATTTGTTTCCTGTTAGCATTAGCATTCGCTGCGTAATCACCCATTAACTGGTCGTGTAAAATGTTAGATTAACGACAGCGATCATTTGTAGTTACTAGTTTTTTTCTTTTTGGCGTTATCGGACGCCAGAGGCAGTGCTAATCGGAGCTGCCGATCCGTTCTTAGGTGCCAGGCTGCCAGCTAACTCTAGCTAACATTGGCCATCCAGCCACAGAAGATGGGGTCCATCCTGAGTCGCAGAATTGCTGGTGTCGAAGATATCGATATCCAGGCTAACTCGGCCTATCGATTTCCACCGAAATCTGGTAAGAGATCGACAGTGTCCCTTGATTTAACTCGAGCTTCAACAAAACGTAAATACAGTTGCAGACAATGCGCACTCGAGCCGAGGCAAGTAATAAAAACTCTGGTTCCGATGTTTAGAATAACCTTTTATCAGACACTGTTCAATCCTGAAGAATTATTATCAATACAAAGCGGCTTATTATTAAAATGTCACGGTATTTCAATACTCCTGTCCTCGTTTGTTCAATGTAAACAGACGTCCATATATTGGATCATACGAGAACCGAAAGACAAAAGACACCAACATCTGGAGACGTCACATAAGTTTTCCTCTTTTAGTATATTTAAAAAGTAAATGTGTCTTACATAACATACAGTAAAACCAATAAACACATCAGACATTTTATTGTGAGCTTGAATTTCACGTACCTAATCCTACTTGTATGTAAACAATTTATAAGTTATCAATTGTGACATTTCCATGAGAATATGTTTTAAATAGCTTCGTCTATGCATTAATTTAACTTGACAGAACGAACCAATACCACAATGTGTTTTATTAAGCTCTGGTTGAAATAAGTAATTAAATAATAAAAAATTAAAAATCAAATACTGTGGAAAAGAACAGAATTTCACTTTAAACATTGGACATGTTAAGATTATGTGTGTCACTCTTATTTGTATTGTCTGCTCTTCACCGTTATTTATCCTTTTTCATTGCTCTCAGGTAATTATTTTGCCAGCCACTTCTTTATGGGAGGTGAAAAATTTGACACACCCCACCCAGAGGGATATCTTTTTGGAGAAAATATGGACCTAAATTTTCTCGGAAATAGGCCAGTGCAGGTAAAACAACAGTGGTGGTTAGAGTAAATTTTAAATAAATAAAATCGTATCCGTCTTATGGCTGTTGTTTTTTTTTTTGTTTTTCTTCCTAGTTTCCATATGTAACTCCTGCACCTCATGAGCCTGTTAAAACCCTTAGGAGTCTGGTCAACATTAGAAAGGATTCATTGCGTTTGGTCAGGTAAGCCTTGCACTGTAATGAAAACACAAACATTATTTTCTTTATGTGACTTCATGAATGTTACACTTGTGGTCTCAGGTATAAAGATGACTCCGACACACCTGTGGAAGAAGGAGGAAAACCCAAAGTTCAGTACGGTGTAGAGTTCACCTTTGATGCTGATGCTCGGGTGGCCATCACCCTGTACTGTCAGGCGTTTGAAGAATTCTCCAATGGGATGGCAGTGTAAGAATTAAATATATATCCTTCAGCATTTCTTCATTGCAGATATTAATTAATGGATGGACATTATATATGAGCTTGTTTATTATTCAGCAAACTTCATGATAAGCCCTGCGATGAAGTAGTGACATGTCCGGGGTCTACCCTGCCTTCACCCATAAGTAGCTGGGATAAGCGCCAGTGACCCTAATGAGCATAAAGCGCGTTCAGATAATGAATAAATGATATAATTATTTCCTTACCAAGAACTGTGGTCACACCATAATCCATTAATGAAGCTTTAAATGTTTACTAATCAAGTTGTTTTAGTGTAAAATGGTATGACGGCACATTTAAAACTGTTTTATGGGTACTGAAATTGAATCCTTGGAGTACAAAGACTAGAATAGAACATGCATATTGGGTCCTTAGCAACCAGCAGTCACCATGGATACTATGGATAAGATTTAGAGGATGAAAGAGACAGTTTTCTCTGAAGTAAGTGCGTTATGATAAGACAGACTGATAAAAATTTCAAGAAATAAAATGATCAAATAGATCTTCTAATAAGTGGTTTCTGGCTCACAGTGTTCCTCTGGGAATTGTAATGAATGCACTGAATATGTTATGACGAGTGCACTTAAATCTTAGAAGGTTGTCAGCTCAAGTAAGATTTCTTCATCTTTTTCATCTTTCCGCTTACTTTTTCTTTTCTACTAACTTCTGTAGGTATAGCCCCAAGGATCCAACTATGGCCTCAGAAACCGTGCATTACAAGAGAGGGGTGAGCCAGCAGTTCTCCATGCCCTGTTTCAAAATTGATTTCAGCGAGTGGAAAGAAGAGGATGTAAGTAATTGCATCACACAGTGAGATCTGTTACATATCACAAAACAGCAAGTCCCCTTTGTTGTGGGTATATGTCACTAAATACCTTCTGCAAATTTAAACAGAACATTTTTCATCTACCTGAGACTGAGAATTGATGCTGTGAAGACACTGCGCTTGGCCTCATTGCATATTAAAATATTAATTCTTTCTTTGCAGCTTAACTTTGACCTGGATCGAGGAGTGTTTCCCATGGTAATCCAAGCTGTGGTAGACGAAGGGGATGGTAGGTTTTACAGAGACAGTAGTCATAATTGCACATTAATGTTATAGTTTTTTTTTTTTTAAGAGAGCGAGAGAAGGAATGTGTCTAATATAATATGAAGGATGTCAGTAATAAAACGGCAGGGTAACCATTAAAATACAGTTTGTTCTTTTCCAGATTGTCTGGGCCATGCTCATGTACTATTGGCAGCGTTTGAAAGAGTATGTACAGACTTAAGACATTTTAATTA
Source organism: Siphamia tubifer (assembly GCA_020466265.1). Lineage (NCBI taxonomy): Eukaryota > Metazoa > Chordata > Actinopteri > Kurtiformes > Apogonidae > Siphamia > Siphamia tubifer. Next base: position 34,816,613 of record CM035790.1, read on the forward strand.
TATGATAAATGTGGATTGGAGCTCATGTATTTGTTCTTTCTTTCAGCATGTTGATGGCAGCTTCTCTGTCAAGCCACTGAAGCAGAAACAAATTGTAGGTTTGAAAATGTTATTTAATTATTGTTTTGTTTTTTTCTTTAACTATAGAATAAGATCCATGATATCTGCAGGGGTTTTTTCTTTCAATGCTGCAGCTGCTTTATGTTTCGACCCTCATAACCATCTGCAGCTTTTACGCAAAATGCATCATAAACATATCTGTGCCGAGACCCACGGGAGTCTAGCAGTAACGCAGATCTTGAAAGTAAATGTTCAATGTAAACTTAGATTACAGAAAGCTGGAAGTAATTTCACAGTGACTATCTGATGTTTGTGCCTTTGAATGGACGCTGCTAAACTGATTATATCTGCTGGTTTATGGGCGTTTCTCTAATTCATCTTTAATATTAAAAAACATGACATTTAATAAGACTTTCCAAAATGCTTATTGTGTTGTGAATACTTTTTGAGTCATGGTATCAGACTTGACTTTCTCTTCCTGTTATTATTCTAGGTGGACCGTGTTAGCTACCTCTTACAAGAGATCTATGGGATTGAGAACAAAAACAACCAAGAAACCAAGGTTTCACTGGAGTTATTGCTTTATACATCAGGCATCACAATGTAATTTTTTTTTTCCCCAGTGTGGCTCATACCTCTTTTGTTTTGCAGCCGTCTGATGATGAAAACAGCGATAACAGCAATGAATGTGTCGTCTGTCTGTCTGACCTTCGAGACACACTCATCCTTCCCTGCAGACATCTGTGTCTCTGTAACTCTTGTGCAGACACTCTGCGTTACCAGGCCAACAACTGTCCAATCTGCAGGCTACGTAAGATACAAAGTCAAAGTCTTCCAATTAGTGAGTTTAAATTCATTAGAAACATGAATAATTTGATCTGGTGCTTCTTTTACAGCCTTCAGAGCTTTGCTGCAGATCAGAGCTGTGAGGAAAAAGCCTGGAGCTCTGTCCCCTGTGTCCTTCAGCCCTGTCCTGGCTCAGAATATGGACCACGATGAGCACTCGGTAATTTATTACTTGTAATTTTTGTAATATTGATTGATGACCTCAAGAAAAACAGTTCTTGCTGGGGATTTCATTAACTGATATACTAGACAGTACCAGCTTAATGTTTTTACATCTAGTGCACTTTGGCAAATCAGGGCAGATGTCTTTCCATGAACAGATCAAACCTCTAATCTCATCTGAGAAAGTTTTTGATTGTGTATGTCTTTGGGCAGAGTTCCGACTCGGTTCCTCCTGGCTTTGAACCCATTTCGCTGTTGGAGGCTCTGAACGGGCTGCGGTCAGTATCTCCTGCCATCCCATCTGCCCCTCTATATGATGAAATCAATTTCTCAGGAGGTATTGGAGGGGACAGCAGGCAGCTGAGCTCCCCAGAGCATTTAAGTGATGGAAGTCTGCAGAAAAGCAAAGTCAGCAAGTCACCAGATAGGTAAGCTCACTGTAAATATGCTTACATTCACTCAAAATATCTCTGCGCCTATAGAGAACAGGAAATTAGATCATGTATATCCATGTTGTATGTTGATGCAACTTTTATTTAAAGCTGTAATGCAAAGTAGTTTTTTTTTTTTTACTTCACTTGGCAAAAAAATACAGCCGTGTTTAGTAGGTCCACTTTTGTTCCTCACTAAAAATATGTGGACGCAGTGAAGGTATGAGAATGTTGGGGGGATCATCATTATTAATACATCAGTTAATTTCTGACTAAAACACCTCTAGAATAAACATAGAGAAACTTTAGTCACTTGAGTTACTAATACAGAAAAATTAAAAGATAAAGAATTTTACAAGATCCAGTTTTGGGTCAAAATGTGAAATACTGAGAATTAATGAGAGAATGGGTTTTTTCAAAAAAGCATTTTTATTTCAGAGTTACCAGATCTACTTCAAAGGCGCTGATGAATAAAATATATTACTACTATTACTTTAAAACACTGTTTTTGGGCATCACAATAAATTCACTTTACAGGTTCGTTCTAGTAAAAGATGTATAAATCTATGGCGCACATCAACAATATACGTGTGTAGTAACACTTTATCATATACATTGGAAACATCAGGGAACCAACATTTTTGTCATTTGTTTTTTCAATTCATCTGATTAAAGTAAGATTTAGCACGTTTTATCTTCGAAGCACATAATTTCCAAAAACAAAACATTTTTGCCCAGTGAGGAGCCAATCCTAGACTGTCAGTAGTACTGTAGACACTGTAGTACTGTTTGCAGTACTGTGGGTACTGCTGTCTTTAGATACTACAGGGCAGTGCTTCCTTCTTATCCCTCTCCTTCTCACCTCCAGTTAACATAGGTTGGAGTTATATTTGGATGGCATACACAGGTCCCTGGTTAATATGATGATGGAGCACATGTCACTACCACTCACAGCTGATGTCTAGGGGAATGTTTTTTTCCCCCAAAGAATGTCACCAAAGACACTCGTATCGTAAAAATTCAAATAGAAGGACTTTCATATAATCTTGCTACAGTCATCACAGTGCTGACTCAAAATGGTTTCGTGAGATTATACATTTCAAAATAATTTAAGCAATTAAATTATAAGGCACGAATCAGCTCAAGAAGTAAAATATGGTTGTTTATGGATTTAAACTCTTGAGCAGTTTCTATATGTGCTTTGAGGTTGTAGTGCAATGTAAATAAACCGTGATTTACTGTATATTTCGGTATTAATAGGCCGTACCTGCAACGTGATAAATGTATCTCTGGCAGGGTAGTCCAATGTCAGTTCTGCCTGAGAGGAAGTGCCAACCAACCTTGTCCTACTCACAGTAATGAATATTGTAGTCGCTGTCATCAATGAACCTTAGGACAGAATGATATACAGTCTATCATCTAAAGATTTAAGGGCAACCACAGGGTGTCATGGTTAGTTAAAATGACAAAAGTGGACTTCCTTTCTACAAAGCAATGGGAATTTTAATTAATTCCCATAAAAGTCCATTCATTATTTCTACTGCTCATAACAGTCAAAAATTGCCCAAACTTTTTCGAACAGGACTTGGTTATACGTCGTCATTAACTAAATAGAAAGACTTTGATGTGATAGAACCCATTCTGTTCTCACTTTAATGTGACTATGGAATATAGTTCTCCATATTCTGTTCATCTAAACCTTGATCCTGCTGAGAAATGATTTATTAAGATGAAATTGTCTCTTTGTTCGTCACTGCAGCACCCTCCGGTCTCCGTCCTCTCCGATCCAGGAGGAGGATGAGGAGAAGCTGTCAGAGATGTCGGATGCTCAGCCACATACGCTGTTGTCCAGCAGCCCTGCTCCCACAGACGTAAGGCTCTATTTTAGTCACTTGACATTTAAACCATCTCTGTGGTGCGGACACAACCTTTCAAACCTTTTGTTCTTTCAGGCTACTGCGACCGAGGATGTGGCAGAGTCTCTGTCTCCAGATGATGGTGAGATTTTAGCAGACATCTAAAAATACTGACCAGTTCAACCTATTATTACAGTGTACATATTTGATCCGGTCACATTGAAATTTTCCGAGTGTTCTAAGGAACGTGTGCGGTGTGCTTTGCTTGCATTCTGTTGTTATCACATGTTTGGACGACTGTTTACCTGCACTTGACAACGATTAGTCTGAAGAAGGATGTTTGAGTTCAGCAAATAAACATAAATTCTTTCTTAGTATTAGGATCAGTGTTAGTATTGTTGAGTGTGAAACATGGGAGTAGTTCAAACTGGCTAAATTAATCCCTTTGTTTTTTTTAATTGTTTTAAATGATTTTTAATCACTTGAACAGCCCATATTTTTGATAAAAGCCTTGCTACTATGGCTCATTTTTCAACCTCCTATTTATTTATTTTTTTTAGTCTTTTAATATTGTCTATTTTAGTATTGTCTGTTATAGGTCCAAAACACAAACCATCCCAAATACAGTTCTCACACTTGAAATGAACTGTTGAGTTTGATCTAGACTACCTTTTATGTCACATCAAGGGATCTGGTGTTTGATTTGAATCCCTTTGTGGTTGTCTGGTGTATGTAATTCTGACTTGGATCTCACTCTAATGTCCAGATCAGTGGACTTGGGTATGAATGTGACGTTAATGTCCGTTCTCTCTGCTCATACAGAGGATCGGATGCATGCTGGTGCAGACATCCTTCAGGACTGCAGCAGTGAACACAGCAGCTTGACCAAAAGAGAGAGTGACCCACCAGGTGACCTGTCACTGCCAGGTTAGAAAAGCAGGGGAAAAAATCTTCTTAACATGAGTGAGACACTGAAAAGAAAAAGTAGTCGGATGTGTATGAAAATAAGTCTTCTGTTCTGGAGCTCCTCCTCTTATATTCAGTACTCAAGGCTGTCGTTTCCTGTGCTTTGCATCTAACCTGTGTGCTTCTCTGTGTTTCCAAATGTTGCTCTTCTGTTCCCTGTCATCCTGTCCCTTCGCGCTGCCTCACTTTGGGCAGCTCTAGGTCCTGATTCCTGCTCAATTGGTATGGAGGAATAACTGTGGTATGTAGGCTTTCCTGTCTGCTCTACTTCTCTGCACTGGAAAAAAAAAACTAAATCTTACCAAGTGCATTGATTTCATTTCTTGTCAAAAATATTTAATCACACGTAAAATAAAACATAATCGGCTAAAGAGTAAACTTTCAGTGAGATAGAAGAACTTTTTTTTTAATGATAGACCTTGAAAATCTTATTCCAAAAAGTCTTACCGTTTACATTTTCACTTGTGCCATTGGGAGATTGTTTTGCTTAATTCAAGATTTATTTTTTTTAATTTATTACCTCCACCAAGTAGGTATTGAATTCTAGTCGGTTTGTTTGTTTGTCTGTTTGTCAGCAGGATTACGTAAAAAGTACCAAACAGATTTTGATTAAACTTTTAGGAATAATGGATAATAGGTCAAGGAAGAACCCATTAGATTTTGAGCAATGAAGGTTAAAGGTCAACAGCTAAAATGCATCAGTGGTAAAATCTCAGGATTCAGACATGATAGTTTTTTGCATTCACATCGTCTCACCTTTGGACATCAGATGGGTCAACACCAAAGTCACGTGTGAATGACAAAATGAAGCCTTGGCAGAGGTCTGCTGTCTCTGACTGCCGCGTTTATTTATTTTTTTTATTTAATTTTTTTTTGGGGGGGTTGTATTGATTTTAGTATTGGAAAAGTAGAGAAACATTAAAAAGAAAACAGACTGGTGCACCCCACCCTCACCCCCATTTACAGTTCTGTGTTACAGGTATGAATATATTCCATAGGATTAGATAGTTTCTTGCAAACCACTGGAACAGAGTAAATCCAGACAATTAGTTTTGGTTTTAGTCTTACTATTCCAATGAGTCTTGTGTGATTTTTGTGTTGTTTATTATCCCCATCAGTGTCTCTGTCCTCCGTATTGAGTTTGAGTTCATGTAGCATAGGTTCATATTCATCTGTCATTGTAAATCTTATTCCTAGAAATCTTACAATTCAATTTTCAATCATTCCATTGGCAGATGTATTTGGTATTTATTTATTTATCCATTCATTTATTTATAGCTAAATTCAATTTTTGTTTTGCTGAATTCAAGATCTTTTGTTTAATTTAAGTAAAAATCTAATGTAACAAGTGAGAATATTTTCAATATCTGTTGTCTACAAATAACTTCTTTGTATCTCACTACAAATTTACTCTTGGTGATTATGTCTTATTTTAGGTGTGATGACATATTTTGACAAAAAAATTTGGAAAAAAATACACTTATTAAGTTTTCGATTCATTCCAGTGTATGTATGAGCTCTACTGTTCCCTCTGAATCTGAGGCTTCATATCATTCAGACATAAATCCACTGTCTGTCATAACTACTGAAAGCTCTTAAAGAGAACGGAGTGCTGTTTTTATGCCCTTGCAGCGAGTGTAAATGGATCCATGAGAGCTACTTATCTGTTCCTTTTCTGTCTCCAGGGTCATCGGAGTCAACAGAAAGCCTGAAAAGTCAGAGCACAAACTGCTCCAGCCAACCTCTCCTGTGTCCCACAAGCAGCCTTCACATGGAAGACGAACACCTCAACCCCTGACTCTGACCCAGACCCTCCCTCCCATCCATCTGAACACAGTTAACGCTTTACGAACATCACCTCTCTTATCTTGTCGTCTCCTCCAGAGCTAAAGATGGCCCTGAAAGGACACAGATTGACTCTGTTTATTTCACCAATGTCTCAGACATTTGTAACGAAATTTGGCTCCTGCATTGATGTGCTCGATACTTTACGACAGGGGGGAAAAAAGACCTACCTTAAAACCTTTCATTAACTGTCAGATGGTGTGCAGTCGTGTGTCCTGGCGAGAGTTATGGTTTAGTAACGTGGATTCCAGAGACATTTCACTACCTGTCACGGTGGTGCTTTTAAGCACACTTACTTAAATTAGCTCTAACCCTTGTGTGACACTAAATTCCGAAGAATTTCTAAATGCATCTTATGTTGCATACAACAGTTAACCACATTTAGTGAGGAAGTGAGAAGTTTTTTTTCAGTCAGGTTAATTTAGATGATCAAACATTTTAAACCGTTGTGTCCATTTGAAGTGATTTTGCACTCTGACAGCATTGTTCATAATCCATTCCATATAGCAAGACTTTATGATGATTATTTCTCTGCGGTCTTAAGCATTTACATGTCATTTTTATTTCAAACAATGTTATATCTATGTATCATAACTGTACTAAAATCCTGTGTAGTTACTTGGAAAATTGTATAATTGCATATTATATAAGAAAAAACAAATCCTCATTTAAATAATGAAACTAAATCCAATTAACACGCACATGTTATTTAAGACTTTGTTAATCGGTAAGAACTACACATTCACATCCTAACAGCTGAATTCAAAGACAGCTAAAGCCTGCAACAAGCATAGATGCTACAGCGACATGTTTGCCGACTCAGTATGGCACAGTACACGTGCTCGTCATAGATGTGGCAGATCTCTGTATAGTCTCTTTGTGGCAACGCAAGTGTCTGCTTATGTGATGTAGCTGCAAAAATATATATGTATATGTATGTGTAGCGTCATGCATTTAGCATCTATGTGCCTTCAACTGATACGGCTGCCTGCTTGTTGCATTGGACGTTAGTGTTCTTCTAAATGCTACAATATACACTATTCAGCCTGTAGACAGGATTTTTGATGCTAATGTACAGAGCCTTGTTTTTTTTTTGTTTTTTTACTATCTCAAACCTCATGATATTGGAATAATGTATCTTGTTATTGTTAATGAGCAATATTAAATTTTACAATCCATTTTATCATCTTATGGCCATGTATCAATTATGCATCTATCCTTAGTGTTTAGTTAAAGTGGATTCTCTTTAATATATGTTTGATTGAAAGGAGCACAGCCGATGCAGAAGATGCAAACATTGCATTTTATTTCTGGGGCTAGTATTTGCATGTGAATTTATAGGGGCTTAAACCTCTCATTGCTTTAAAGTAAAACAAAAAAAAAAAAAAGAAGTGGTTATTTTGTCTTTCTCCCCCCCTCCTCTTCTGTGCCATTTCAACTTGACACTGTGCCTTCCTTTCCCTGTTCTGACCACTATTGACCTGGTATCCAGGATAACTCCACAGTAGGTGGTTTGTGGCGCTCTGTAAAATCAATGCCTGTCTTTCCTCGTGTGTATAGCAGCATGTGTATAACAATAAAGAACAAAGATTCAGTAGTAGAACCAGCACTTTGTATTTTATTTATCACAGCAGTAATCAAGTTTGAAGGTGAAAGTCGATGTACTGGGTGTTAAACATTAAATGGGCTGCACTTATTGAGTTCTTTTCCACCTTCATGTTGCTCAAAGTGCTTTACATTAGCTTCACATTCACCCATTCAGACACACACTCATACACCAGTAGGTTTCTAAGGTCAGTCCTACTGGGGGCCTAAGTCAGGGTTTAGTGTCTTGCCTAAGGACACTTGGACATGTGGACGCGAACCAACAACCTCTCAGTCATTGGGTGACCCACGCTACAAACTGAGCCACAGCCGCCCATTAGTATTAGTATCGAGGAAAGTTTTATGAGTTACATTAGGATGAAAGGACTGCATAATACTGAAGTAAATTCAAAGGGTGCAAAATTCTAAGTCTTTGGGTTGACTTTTGTACTACATTAAATTAATGGGTTTGTCAGGAAGTTGTAGAGAACAGTTTACGATGTCTGTTTATTTCCCCCTCCCCCAAGGGTATCAGGGTTTTAGAATGTTTTATTTTGTTTTTCAAATTGTATTTGTGAACTATTTTTTACACAAATATTGGAACAATTTCCTTGAAATGTCCAGAAAAGATGCAAAGTTGTCCAGAATAGATCCCGTAAAATGTTACTGAGTGTAGGTCAAAGGTCAAGGTCACCACAAAAGTGTTTTTGCAATTATCAGTGAAGGGAAAATCAGGCTTTCCTGTTCATTCCTGTATATACAGTTTAGCATATAGCTTCTTTTTGCTTTCACTGTTGATATGCATTGATATCAGAACCTTGAACGACAAATTTGAAGACTAGGTCAAAGGTCAAAGATGAAAATGAGCACCAAAATGCTGGCCTTGGAATTCTACATCTTTTGTGTATAGATTTTGACCTATTGAGGACCCAAGAGGTCGGGGGTCACTTGGTCAATACATAGAAAAATAAAATGGACTATAAAGGAGAAATGAGTGGAGATAGAGACTTAATTACTATTATTTACAGATAGGAAACCTGGTAAGGACTTAAAAATGGTGCCATGACCTTTGACCATGAATGACCTTCAAAGGTCAAACCCATACTCTAACGTTCTGAAATGTAGATGTCCATTAAGAACTAAAACATTTGCGAGGGATGGGTTTTGTTATGCCTGGCATCAGTTGTTTATTTTTTTCCTTCAGATACATATAGTGATTTTTTTTTCTCTATATTGAGCTCATCTGTCAACATTTGACTCCCAAACACTGAGGTTTATGTCTGAAATTATACATTTACTGAAGCTAGATATTTTCATCTGTCATTTGTAAGCTCTAATGGCCTTGTATTTTTGATCTGCTACGTACTGCATAATATATACATCAACTCTTTCATGCATGATCTATGAGAACCTTACTTGATGTTTTTTCCCAGCATGTTACTTCCTCTTTAGGCATAAAAAAAAAAGAAAGCAGTTTAAATGCATTTATGAACTTATTTTTCATGGCGCTACAAAAATCTCCATTCAGGTGGACACCATGCATTTAACATCTGAAGCAAATATGTATTTAACAAATCAATATTGGAAAATAATATACTATGGGAAAACTATAAAACAAACATTTTCACTGATGATAATTTGATATTTTCTGACATTTTATGGTATTAATATTTGTTTTTCACTTTATGGATATTGTGCAAAAAAAAATTCACTTTGTTTTTAGAAAAAGCTCTTAATTACAACTAGCAATTAATTTACATTAAAACATGTTATTGCGGATCAAGCTTACGAAGAACAACAAAGTTACCGCAATGGTATGGATTTTAGTTAATACACAGTATCCAGTTTAGGGAACAGGAAATTAACTAAAAAAAATGTCCCAATATAAAATACCATGTGGAATTTTAAAAATTTATATTAATCCTTATGGGTTACTTGATGCTAGCTTTTTTTCTACATTGAGGGGGGAGGGAGGGGTTACAATATATTACTTGAATGTTCAGCTTTTTTTTTACTTGATGCCCATATTTATGTGTAAAAAAAACCAAACAAGCATTTCTCAGTGTGTAGGCTAATGTACAAATGTACAAAGATACAGTGAGTTGGCTGATATACTATTCAAATAACCACACCCATGAATATAGAAGAAACCTGTAGTGACCACTATGCATGAAAGGGTTAAAAAAGTGAATACTTACTGCCATGTTGGTGAAGCTTCATAATTAAAACTGGTTTTAATTGTAAACCACAGTTGGACCATGGACATCTGTAAAACACTGACTTGAGTCTCAAAGTTAATACTCTACCCCAAAAATCTTGAGCATATGTGTGTTTGAATCCAAGAAACACACAGATGGTGATGATACATATTTTTGTAGGTTCATGCAGCAGTGCAGAAGAGAGCAGAAGAACATATAAAAGACCACTTATTTTCTGATCATTCATTTTAACCTTAACTGTTCCTGTTCTGATGTGTTTTTTTTACTGATGGGGGTGGAAGCATCATATGTCCAAACCAATGAATGCCTTTAAGATACTGACACCCACCGCCTTCACCATAACTGTGACATTTCTAAGTTTATGATTCATTCACCCACATGTTCTCTTGCTGTCTCAAGTTCAACTTTCTTTTTATAACTTCGCAACACAGCAATAGTAAATACACTTTTACATTTTATAGACCCAGGTTATTTAGACAGGGTTTTTATCTGGTTTCACATGGAAATTTATTATGTCACACTATGCAGTATACAGAACTCTAATACTATATACTAGAATAGGATAACATTTGATTATATATTTTATAAGGCTAATACACAATAAAAATATTAGAATTTTTGACATTTTGGCAGTCTGTGTGTTACTATACTGTGTGAAGGTGTTGGAAAAACCTTAGCAACAGCCTGAAAAGCATCCAAGAAGCACTCATTAATGCTTGAGTAGTTATCTAAAACTTCAGAAACACAGACCAAAACCTGTCAAAAATGTTGAATTTCAAAGAGAGCTTTAATTGTCACTGTTGGTGACCATCTGAAAAAAAACCTTAGAAGTAACCTGAAATATATCAGTATTTATTCATGCCTTAGAAATTACCTAAAAAACTGCAAGCAACAAAACCTCCTCCTCCTAATAATAATAATAATAATAATAATAATAATAATAATAATAATAATAATAATAATAATAATAATAATAATAATAATAATAATAATAATAATAATAATAATAATAATAATAATAATAATAATAATAATATAACTTATATAGAACTTTTTTTGGACACTCAAAGACGCTTTAACAGACAAACAAACAATAAGTAAAATAAAATAAGATAAAATGTAATTTAATTGAAAAAAGCCTTACTATCCCACCACAAGATGGTATTGGTGACCATCTAGATCCTGAATATGTGATTATCTTAAATCATACAGCCTTTGTGTGCTGTATATTTCATTACAAAAGAGCTATTAAAAAATTAAAACAGAATTATGTGCTATCTTGTATTATTATAAATAGAGCTGTGAAATGATTACAAAACCAATCACAGGATTGCTGTGGGTTAATTTTGATTAATCATAATCAAATATTAATTTTGAATCTATATTGTCTTTAATTTTTTTTTATGAGCAAAGAGACTGAAGAAAGAAGTGAATATATTATTATTATGCTAGCATTAGCCTATTGCTAGCATAAACCCCAATAAATAGTTTATGGTTTTGCATTCATGTTTCAACAAGCTGTAAGTGCTTTGGTGAAAAGAAAACAAAATTGTGCAGAGTGTGCAATATACACAAATTTCACACAAAATACAGAACAATACACTATGAAACATAAAATAGGCAGAGAAAAAAGGCAGAAAATCCACTACAATTCACCCCAAAACACTTCCGGGTATGGCGGCCACCAAAGCAGAGGCGTTTCCACCGGTCTTTTAATTTCTACTCAGACATTTATAGTTCACCACGGAACCTAATAAAGTGGTTTGAGGGAGGCTACTGTAATACCGAGGAGTAACAAAGCAAAGTCAAAAGTGAATTAAAACGCTTAACCGGCCGAAGTGGACGGACTCAGAAAGCTAACGAAGCTAACATGACAGAAGATGGAGCTCGTGGAGACTGAAACCAGGAGACCATTACTATGGTTAATAATGTTTCAGATGGAACACGTTATTGAATCTGATGCGGTAAGTGTCCTCTCACGTCTGTAATGTTTAACAGATTGGACACCACCAAGATTGATCAGGGTTATCAAATTTGTGAGAGCATACTTCAGAGACTGTGAGACACAAAAATTAGCCTCCAAAGAGTCCAGACTCTATTTTGGGATGTTCACGCTTTGATGCAGGAATCTGATCCCCTATTATTATTAATAATTTTAAAAAAATGAATCCAATAATGGATGGAAAAAAATAAAATAAATCTTATTGTGACACCACATAAGCATTATGTGAGGGAAAAAAAGTCAAAGTAAATGCCTCCTCTAATTAAAACTAAAGGTGATGCAGTGAAATATTGCATATGAGACTTTTTTTTATTCCATATTAATGCATTAATTTTGACAGCCCTAATTATAAATGTGATGGTTTTTTAATGCTGAAAGGGAATATAAGTATAAAAAGACAAATATCACACAGGAATAAGTTGAATTTTTCTGGTATAAGATCTTCAGTAAATGTTTCCATTTCATCTAGAAATATAAACATCTATGTTATACTTAAGTGTTTATTATGTGTTAGTATAAAAACACATGCACATATATGTAGTATGTAACACACCCCTACTGCTGAGTAGAGCTTCAGATAAGGATAATATGTCTGGTGTTTAATGATGAAATTTTTGGCCACTGCAGTTAACTGTTGCTCTGCTCAGCTGGACCAACAGGTGTAAAGTTTAATGAGGCTTCAGCTACGCTTTAGCCTCCAGCTCAACTATAAAACATAATACACTGACAGTGTGTAGTACGTGTATACACACACACACACGCTATAAATGAGATTAGCATCTATAACACTTACAGAAAGAAAAGGTCATTGGGTGAGGTTGCTCTTATGTGTGGTGGTGTAGAGTTTAATCCTCTATCAGCTTATACAAGTTTTTACATTTACAGTGTTGGAAGTCAAGTCCATTAAACTTTCCCAGTCTGTGTTGTTTGACCATTCTACTATCATGTCAACAGCGCACTGTAAAAAATCAATTAATTAATTTAAAAAAAAATATATTGTTTCTTACAGGAAAAAAACTGGCAGCTGTGGTTTCCTTTAAAAATACATCAAACCATAAACATATTTACAGGGATGTGGTTTTTACATTTTTAACATTTAATGTTGAATGTAAAAAGTAAAATCAGAGTTAGGACTTGAACTGCCAACCCTTTGATCATAGGATAACCCACTCTACCAACTAATCTACAGCCATCTATTAGTTAACCCATTTCAAATCTAAAATTGTTTAATGTTTAGTTGTTTGTTACTTTTTTTTTTTTTTTTTTATTTTACTTAAAGCAAAAAACAAATAGGCTGTTATTTTAACACTGGGTTCTTGCAATTTAAACAGCACCACATTATTTTTCAATTTACAGTTTTATTTTCTCAAAATAATTGAAATACATAATTTCTACATACAAATCTGCTTTTTAACAAAGCCTTGCTGTACAAACTGCAGCTGCATTTTTATTTAATCATTAACAACACAAAAAGCTTCTCTAATAAGCAACTGCATTGTATTTTCACTTAGAGTTTTTTTTATATTGCAAATATACAACATTCTGCTGTTAATTCTTCAGTGATCTTTTTGTTTTTTCCAGTGCAGTGTCCTGATGACGCAGCTGAAGGACTAAAATAAAGATTTATCATTAATTACAACTCCAGCAGGAAACATTCGGACAAGACAGTAATCCCTATAGCAGCTATTCTGGTTCTATCTCAGAGGGCTAATTTAACCAATATTAAGGCTAAGCTTTAAGGTGGCCGACCTTGGTCTGAAATAAGCTGACCCTGTTATTTACAAGACAGATAACAATTCTGTTGTTTCCATCAATTTTTCCCACATACTTGAGGAGAAGAAAACTGCTGCTTGTTTGGTTGTGAGTGATTCCAATAGTAGATACCACCCACCATCTTCTGATCAATTGGATTACTGAGGGAGGAAAACACACTATGCTGCTTTAAAGTTAAACCTGAAGGGAGCTGTAGTTTTCAGAACTAATTAAAAATAACACAGTCTCATACATTGAATGAAAAGGGAGCAGAGCTTTGGGATTTTTATCTCATATAATCCATATTGAAAATAAAATAATAAATAAATAATAAAATCAAATAAGTCTTATTTTGTGTTGCCAGTCTGTAAACAGGGTTATTGCAGGTCAAAGTAAGCCGTATGCTCTCATTTAATTAGTCTGTGGTAAACCTCTTTGAGGCATGAGATCACTCCCAACAGCAATCTACAAAAATTCACCCCCTCCCTCAGAAGAAATATCTTCACCCACATGCCCTGGATCTCCACAAACATGTGTATTAGCATGTTCTGTTTCTGAAAAACACATAGGTGAGTGTACAGTGCATGTGCTGTTATAGATTAAACCTAATCTGAGCCCATCATCAAATCAAAATAACACCTTTAATTTTTGTTAGTTATATTTTCATCTACTTATTCTTACAAGTAAAAGTAATGACTGGTTGGGATTTTGTGTTGGGTGTTTTTTTTTGGCCTGTGACTGAAATAAATTGTTGATAAAAAATATAATGTGCACAGTCTGCTATTTAACAGCTGAGGATTTAGGGAGTTTGGGGACACGTGCACAGACTGTTATCCTACTTTGAGATGACTGCTTTGCAGCAGGAGATTGGAAAGAAGACGAAGAGGAGGAGGAGGAAGAGGAGGAGGTAGCAGGCAAGACACAAAGGCCAGTAGCATCTAATTCTTTGAGTGCAGTGACAGAACAGTCAGAGGTATACGACAGGAGAGGCTGGCTTGTTTTAACTTTGAGTTATTTTATTCTGCTGAGGCTGGTGGGGAGGAAAAAAAATCAGCAAAATCACAAAAAAACCTAATTTGAGAAATAAGAAGAGCCTGGTATCATCATCCAATATTTAGGTATCATGACACAACAGGTCAGCGGTTCACCGTTTCTCAAGCCTTTCTTTCTGAAGACGCCCGACAGAGTGGTCAGTCCTCTGAGACAGCGGCGACACACACTGCCGGCCAGTGAGTTCAGGAACCTCACACCACAGGATGCCATCAGTGTGTTTGAGATTGAAAGAGAAGGTCAGTTCCTTTCTGATTATTCTTATATACTTCTAACAGCACCTATTACTAATAAACTAGTGCTTTTTATATGTTTAAAAGACTAACTGTATTTGTTTAACCTATAAAGACCCAAACATCCATGATTATCCATGTAAACTGTACAGTCACAGTTGATACATTTATCTAATCAACAAATATAAATAATTGGGGTAAAATGCAATTTGTCATCTTTTCATGACCCATTTGGGCGCTCTGAGGCCCCATAGTTGCTGCGGAAACACTATCATCTTCTACAACATTGATTCACCAGTAAAATTCAGGGGCTTTCATAATTGACAGTGAATGGAGATGCTTGGTTTGTTCAGTTAATGATATGGTCTTGCTGAATAAGTCATTTAATCTTCTGTTTCTGATTAAAAAAAACAAAAAAACTTGACTATTATTTATTATGAGATTGTATGAACTTTTATATGATCAGTAAATTAAATATAGAAAAATATGCTGATGAAATACAATTATAATCATTTAAGAAAAGACAAATATATCAAACTGCCACAATATGCAACATATATATATATATATATATATATATATATATATATATATACATATATATATATATATATGTATATATATATATATATATACTTGGCATAATAAAAACGCACAGTTATCATAATTTTGAACCAAAAAAAACTGGTTCAGCTTTTGTTTCTGTAGGAGAGATACAGACCAAACGTGTGTTGTTTTCCCACTCACGTGAGTCACATGGTTGTTTTGAGCACATTTGCGATATTGGACATTATGTTGTTTTTGAGGGGTGCCATAATTTTTGAGTTTGAAGTGCGGCTGACAGTCTATTTAAAGGGAAACCAAAAAAACACAAGATGTCATTGTTTCAAAGGTCATGGTCCGACTTAGGACACAGGAGACAGAACGGACACTCGCATGTTGCTGGCTGGTCTCAGATATACAGAGGTGGCGCGCCAAATGCGTTGTCACCTGACCACAATCAGTCGTCTGGCTGCCAGAGAACAGGAAACGGGCACTGATCAGGTGACCTGACGGTTAGGGCAGTCATGGGTGACTACACCCGGTCAAGATCGCCACATTTGTTTGCAGCATGCACGTGACAGATGCTGGACAGCAACACAGACAGCTCGGGAGACAAGAGGTGTAAGACATCCGAGGGTGAGCGCATGCATGATTTGATGCCATCTTCGTGAGAGAAACCTGCATGCTTTGACAGACGTGGCACGTCAAAACCACCTACGATGGGTCCAGCAGCACCAGAGATGGCGTTTGGGTGACTGGACCAGGGTTCTTTCCTCAGATGAGTCCAGATTTTCCATTGATCGACCAATCAGACGCAGGCATGTCTGGCGCAGACGTGGAGAACGTTACGCAAATGCATGTGTTAGGCCAGGAAATCGCTGAGGTGGCGCTAGTGTCATGGCGTGGGGAGGCATTGCCGCAGTTGCACGGACGCCAAAATCATGTGATGGAGTAGCCACCATACTCGCCTGACTTGTCTCCCATAGAACATTTGTGGGATCAGATGAAGACGGCTTTCAGTCAACATCAGCCACCCCCACAGAACCGTCGTGAACTGACCCAGGCTGTGCAAGACGAGTGGGAACATATTCCTTACTACTGTGGCCAACGGGGACAAACGTACCGCACCCACAAAACGCTACACAACCAAAAACACAAACGCATAAAACGTGCAACAGAAATTAAGCTGCAAGAGAAAAATGTTGCAATAACAGAAAGGAAGCAGAAGCAAAAACGTACAAATGTGAAAGAAAAATGCTGCAAATACTAAAAAACACACAAACTCTCAAAACAACTGTTAAGGGAAACGCTGCAAATTCACTCCACAACAAAACAGAAGTTCACCAAAATAAAATGGAAGAACAAGAAGATGGTGGATGAAGACGAAGTTCAAAGAGATTAGTGTGAAAATGGTGTAGAGCAGCAGAGGTATGTAGCTAATTTTAGTGCACCTCTACTGATTAAAAAAGAAAAAGGGAAACAAACCTTTTCACGTTAATCTCTTAAATTAATTAACTTCATCTTCTTGCGTTTTATTTTGATGAACTTCTGTTTTGTTGTGGAGTAAATTTCCAGCATTTCTCTCTTGCAGTTGTTTTTAGAGTTTGCGTGTTCTGGTATTTGCAGCATTTTTCTTTCACATTTGTTTTGGGAGTTTCTGTGTTTTTGCTTCTGCCTCATTTCTGTTATTGCAGCATTTTTCTGATGCAGCTTCACTTCTGTTGCATTTGTTTTATGTGTTTGTGTTTTTGGTTGTTCCTTCTTTCTTGCATTTGCAGCATTTTGTCAATGCAGTGCGTTTGCCGCTGTCAGCCACCGAATATTCCTCAGATGCGGAACACCAGATTGGTGGCATCTATGTGACGTCGTCGTGTGGCTTGTTCAGATGCCAGAGGATGGTACACACACTACTGACGGTTTGCTCGGTATTGACCATGTTGACAGAGTGGTTGGTCTGACAGTGTTCAGGTTTCGTTGATTGGTTGGATTGGTCTTTTGTTGTTTTTTTCATGTCTTTAATGTGACCAGTTTTTGGTGTGGAGTGTGTGGACTTCACCACAAATATAATAAAGTTGATATAGTAAAGCAACTGTCTCCTGTGCATTTTTAATGATGCTAAGTATATATATATATATATAATATATATATATATCATTCTGTTAATCAAATGTATGTAATGTATTTGTCTGTGCCTTCCTTCTATCGTCCAGCGTTTGTTTCTGTTTCCGGAGAGTGTCCACTGACACTGGATGAGGTGCTAAACTTCCTGGGTCAGTGTCCTGAGTTGTCACTGGGATGGTTTGAGGAAGGACAGCTGGTCGCTTTCATCATTGGTTCTGGTTGGGACAAGGAGAGACTTTCACAGGTAAGAGGTTTTTAACACCTTATCAGGTATGTGAAGTGAAAAAAAAAATTAGGGCTGTCAAAATGAACACATTGATGTGAATTAATCAATCAATGTGATAACAATTTTCAAGGCAATTAAATAGAACAGTTGTTTTGTTTCAAGTTGCTTTGTTGTACCTCAAATGTGCCTAATTAAACATACACACACACACACACACACGCACACACATATATATATATATATATATATATATATATATATATATATATATATATATATATATATATATATATATATATATATATGTGTGTGTGTGTGTGTGAATTCATATTTTATACATTTATACAATATTTTATTACATTTTTAGAAGCTTTTGAATATGTTTTGGATTTTTCATCATTTGTTTTGTATTAGTTTATTTTGGGGGGAATTTTAGTGGATTTATATATATTTTTTCTCCAAATGTTTTGTGTTTCTTAGTGTAGTTTTGCATTTTGTGGGAATTTTTAAGTACATTTGGGAATTTGAGTACAAAAAAAAAACGTGAAACAAAACAGTTGACCAATATAAAGTGTTTTATACACTCTGCAAGATGGAGTTTTCTTTTCACTGAAGCACTTCCATATTAAAATATTACATCAATGTGAAGCATACATTAGTCAGGGATTCTGGTAGCACTTGCCTAATGCGTTGCCCAGCTTATGACAAACACATTAAGTGCAGATTTAACCCCTTCTATCTTGAGTCTGCTTCTGAAAAAAATTACGTAATTGATATAGATTTAAAAAGAATATTTAATCATGATTAATTGAAATTAATCCAAAGCAACCTTTGTCATTTAATCATCTGACAGCCCTAAAATAAATCAATAAATCAATCAATAAAGTTCCTGATTACACTGGGGAACGCCATTTTTGTTGAGTTAGATCTGACAGCTGTTTTTAACTAATTTTTGTGTGTGGAATCCAAAATTTATCTCAGGTTTTCAAGGTTTTGAATGATAGGATCCTAATTTTCTTACAACATCAGAAAAATATTGTACTTAACAGGTATGTGCTTGTTTCATAAGAATTTCAAATATTCACATACAGTGAAATATGAAAGATGCAATATTTATTTAACACTAGTGCGTGTTTTTTTACAAAGTATACTGTAATTATACTGACCTATTGGGAACTGCACACACCTCTCACCACACTGTTTCCATGGTAACTGTACAAACAAGTTTCCTCACAGCTGTAGATGAGTCCATTCCTGATCAGCTGAAAAGTCTTACTACAGCTAACCACTGGAATTTTGTTTAGCTAGAGGGTAAGCTGTGGCGGAAAAAACAAAACAAAACTTGACGTTCTATTTAAAAAAAAACATGACACTTTTAGTTTTAATCAGCATAAAAATGTAATTGAACAGAAAAAATGATTTCAAATTGTTCCCCAGTGTTATGAATTAAATATTTAGTGTCATTTATAAAACTATAGGGAGGCATCAGCATTAACCCTGTAACGCCAAACATATCATATTTGATCTATGACTTTTAAAGCCCTCTACTTTATCAGCGTGAGTTTTATTTTTCTTGACAAACCTGATGTATACAATTAGATACATGCAATACACAGGTAATCCACCAGGGAGGAGGAATTTGCACTGACACTACAAGACTGTTGCAGGGACAAGACATTTGCAGGTTTATTGAAGAAAAAATAAAATGTTGTCCACTGCAAAGCACTTTACATAATTTAAAAAATGCATCTGTTTCCAAATTTGGCAATTAACGTAAAAAGAAAGTCAAATTTTGGACTTCCTGGGTTTGAAGAGGTTAATAAGGAAGAAGAACTGTGTCAATTTTGAAAAGGAATTATAAATTTTTTAGACATGTTTGTATTGTTAGGTTTTTGTTTGTTCAAAAATGCTAAGAATTGAGTTTTTGTCATTGCAAAAACCCCCCATTAAATTATGAAAATAGTTTCATAAATTATCCAAACACAAAACAAGTTCAATTTCATAAGGAAAATTAGGGCAATTTTAACAATATTCTGCCTCAATTTATAATTTGTCCATATGGATCAGTTCTACAAAGACACTAAACTTATAGTAACAGAAGCAGAAAATGGGTCAAATTGTGTCTAATTTTCTTTAGACATTTCAGGTTGTTCACATTTGTTCAGGTGATTCACATTTTATTGTTACAGGATAGTTTTCATAATTTATTTAATATTTTTGCAGTCAAACAATGACAAAAATATGAGGTTGTCGTCATTTATAGGCAAAGAAAAAACTGATAAAAAAATATGGAGTCATTTAATACGTTATTATGCTCTTCATCCCACGGACCATATTGGAACCATTGGCGGGCCACGTTTTGGCCCCTGGGCCGCATGTTTGAAACCCCTCAACTCAACACATACAAAAAATAAAGACACGTATGAAGTGACGCCATATGCATTCACACCTGTTTTTGATCCTGCAGGAGGCAATGACTCAACATGTCCCAGACACCCCCACAGTCCACATCCATGTGCTGTCAGTCCACCGCCACTGTCGTCAACAAGGCAAAGGCTCCATCCTGTTATGGCGTTACTTACAGTACCTGCGCTGCATGCCGGGCCTCCGTCGAGCTCTGCTGATCTGCGAAGACTTCCTGGTGCCCTTCTACCTCAAAGCTGGCTTCAAGGAGAAAGGGCCGTCAGCCATCGGTGTATCAAACATGCACTTCCAGGAGATGGAGTATTTGCTGCGCGGGCAGGCATATGCACGGCGAAACAGTGGCTGCTAATCACACAATCCCAACCCCCATCCTCCTTTCCCATTCCTCAGCTCTAACAGGACTCAGGGTAGCAAAGATTAACAACGCATAGCAGACAGACAGAGGCACAGGGCCAGTATGCGCCTCCTATTATCACAGTTTCCTTTCAACAACTGAAGCAGAGTGTGGAAAAACATCTCCAAGGTTAACAAATATATGAGACATCTAATATATTATTTGTTATTAGTGGCATCTTTGCTTGCCACAAATTAGTGCTGTTTTCTCCCTTTGTTTGGCAAATATTTTAAGCTGCATTAATAGAACATACCTTGAATAATATAATAAGTTCTGATAGAAGTACCATTTTATTTTTATCAGTAATTTGGAAAGTTGTGATACCTACTAAGGATGTGCAGAGAGCCCTGTATTTGTATTGTATTTGTTAAGGCAGCAAACTTATTTGTATTTGAATAAAAGTGGAAATACCATAAATGTTCTTTTTTTTTGCATTATTAAGCTGCTAATTTTGGGATATTTAAGTGAGTATATGTCATTTCCAAATACTGTTATAATAGTTACAAGCCTCTTGTCTTGTCTCGTCATCTGAACCCGCTTTATCATTACTAGGGTCATGGGGGTCTAATTCAGCTACAATGGGTGAAGGCGGGGTACACCCTGTATGAGTCTCCAGTTCATTGCAGGGCTGAACATATATAGACAAACAGTCACTCTCACATTCACACCTATGGGCAATTTAGATTAACCAATTAACCTATGGTGGGATGGTGGGAGGAAACTGGAGTACCTGGAGAAAACCCACGCAGACACGGGGAGAACATGCAAACTCCACACAGAAAGGTGGAGTTTGTTTCTTTTTCCCACTCCTTTTCGGGTGTAAATATTATTTCTTTTCTTATGTATGTGTATATTGTGTGAATTGCTCTAAATAAACACATCAAATCAAATGTCTGGTATGGGAGTTGAACCAGGGTCCTTCTTGCTGTGAGGCACAATTGCTAACCACTGTACCACCGTGCCCTTGTTAGTTACAAGTTATTAAATGGAATGTTGATTCATGCTCATCATAAAGCCACAGGTAAATGTGTATATTCATCAATGTCACCAATAAAGTTGGTCAAAACAGTTAGAGTAACATTTGTCCAAACCCATAATTTGTGTTTTTACAGATACTAGGTAAATAACTCCATTCCTTGCACCTAACTCAAAATAATAAGACTTTTTTTTTTTTTTTTTTTTTTTTTACTGCAGATTGAATATTCATGACAGAAATATTCTGTATAAGTTGCATTAAAACTACAAAAACTCATCAGCGGAGGTTTTCTGATAATAACGACAGACACCATTTCCTTTTTTTTTTTTTTTTTTTTACTGTTTTCAGTTACACGTGAATAGACAGGTAGCTAAAACACTACCGTGTTTAAAACAAACATCACTTCTTGAGAAGCAATAAACAAATAAACAAAAACATTCGAGTGCTCAGCATACTGTAACAAAATTATGGCAGTAGTTGGTACATTTATCAACAAGGCACCAAAGGTTTTAATAGTTGATTTTTGTCCCTGCATTTGTATGAGGTTGCCTGAACAATAATAATAATAATAAAATCTAAGTGTTGGATTGTTAACGTAAAAAAAAAAAATAAAAAAAAATCCCATGTTGTTCTTTCTGTACCAGCGCTGGCTTTTCTGTTTCTTACATGTAAAGGGTAGAAGCTCTAATGAGTGTAAAACCTTTGTTTCGCTGGACAGTGAAGTAGTTGAGGGAAGTCCTTCTGATGCGTGACATATGTATTTATACTGACAAGAGTAAAAAAACAAAACAAAAACACAAGCATATTGTCTTAGTTCACAGAGAAGGGGCCATCCCCCAGCCACACAGGGGCAGAGCGGAGCCACAGACTGATACTGATACCGTCTGTCAGCCCACGTCTTTGACCTGATGCCTTTCTTTAACGCTCACTTCAATGGAGGTGAGCATTGAGGTCGTATTTCTCGCAGAATTTGTCCGTGAAGGGGATGCACGTCAGCAACTCACACCATTCACACTTGATTGGGTAGACATAGAAGAGCACCACGAGGCCCGAAAAGAGCCCGACGAACACCAGCAAGAACACAATGATCTGACAGCGCTTTCGATACAGGTCCATACGGCCGAAGCTGATGTATGGTAAGAAGGCGAAAGACAGGAAGAAGCCAGAGATGAAGCCGCAGATGTGGGCAAAATTGTCGATCCAGGGCAGTAACCCAAAGGCAAAGAGGAAGAGCACCACACACAGGAGCTTTATGAAGGCCCTCCAGGGCTGGGCCAGGATCTGCCAGCTCTGGAATAACTCCACAAACAGGCAGGCCAGGATCCCGAACTGAGAGCCAGCTGGACCCACCTGAGCAGAAGCAATAAAACAGTCTGAGAAAACACCCAACATATATATATATATATATCAGGACCTTTTACATTTCATTAAACATGCCTTAAAGGACTGATATTTAGCTTTTTTTTTTAATGGAATTCTGCATTTTAAATAATTTCCCTTTGGTCTCCATAATCTGTAAATGCCAAACTTTCATTTCTAATCCAAATATCTATTCACACTTAAAATAAGACATAATTACCTAAATAGTAACTTTTCAATGAGATAAAAGAAATTATGTATTGACAATAGGTCTGGAAAATCTTATTGAACAAATCTTACTGAGAAAGTTTTCATTTGTTCGACTGGTAGATTAATTATTTTTGCTTAATTCAAGCAAAAATACCTTGTATTATTAGTTTTTTAAACTTGTTTTTAGAGGGTTTTTTCCAGTGTATGCTTGGGTATGAATCTTTCATTAATTCAACTCCAACTTCAACCCTATTTAATAAAAAAAAAAAAATCGTTCTACATTTCTCAGGTATGACACCAGAAAGGTCATTTTGAGCACTGTCCCTTTAGATGCAAATGAGCCACTTCACTCCACACCCACTCTAGGTTGTTGACCGTGCTGCTCTATCTCATTCAACTGAACATTTCAGGTTTAATTTGGACATATTTTCAGTTTTTGAAAAACTGCTGCTGATGATAAACAATTAGGATGTATTCAGAGAAACAAATTAAGCAGGAATTAAAACAAGTTATATAAATCCACACGATTTTCGATAGTTTTGGATCACCTGGAGGGTTCAAATTCACACTTCATTAAGTATTAGGGTCCAAAAACACAAAGACTTATATTTGGCTTTAGCTAAATATGACCCCTTTACAGAGCCGGTGCTATGATATTATATATTTGACTGGTGATCACCTCTGCTCTGTAGGGCAGGAATATGGCTGAAGCCAAGTTGCCAGTGATGCCACTAAGGATGTAAATGATTGAAATTCGTAGCCACCCCGCCAGCTTCTCCAGGTCCCTCAGGATGGTCATCTGGAATGCCACCGACACCAGGCAGTGAAGGATTCTGGGAAGGCAGACACAAACACACTGTTCATGGATGTGTAATGGAGCGTACACGGCAAAAAAAAATTGAAATCTTTACCATCTTACCATCAAAATGTTACCAAGTGTATTTGTGTTCTATGAGACAAAGATTTAAGCAGTATTTGTTCTAATGCTCATGTACTTTATGACCCAAACACATCACTATCACATTCCAGCATGTGCAGTAGAATGGAGGGATTATCATTTGAGCATTTTCTTGTCTATATAATATAATTAGTTTTTACTAATTTATATATGTTTGTTTTATTAATAGGGCAGAAGATGTTGCTGTCGCTGGTGTCCAGAAGCTCCATACAACATGTGAGGTTAGAGGAGAATTACAGGAAATGTACGGCAATTTCATATATTGTTTAGTTTATTGTTGTTTCTGATATCCAGTCGTGAAGTACTACAGTAGTATGTTTCTAGATATTTAGATATTTCCCTCTTCCAGCACACCTGGTTCACTGAATGATCAGTTCAATTATTATTTATCCCATCTACATGTTTCCAGGAGTGTTTTTTAAAGATATTTCAAGGTATTTTGAGCCTTTTTTTCCAAAAATCATTGGCAACTCCTGGTGCTACATTGGTAAATAGGTGCACCAAAAGGGTAATTTTGGACCATCTTCAAATCTGGCAGCAAGTCGTGTAGTGGTTAGCACTCGTTCCTCACAGACAGAAGGTCTCTGGTTCGATTCCAACACCAGACCTTTCTGTGAGGAGTTTGCATATTCTCCCCATGACTGCATGGGTGTTCTCTGAGCACTTTGGTTTCATCCCACCATCAGAACACATGCACTGATAGGGCAGGTCTCCCTTGGAAAAAAGAGGTCATTGATCTCAATGTGACACATCTGGATAAATAAAAAAATATCTATGTAAATCTATATATATATAAATATCTATCTACATGTTTCAAGGTGTGTTGAGCTTTTTTTCCCCAAAAAACTCATTAATAAATGGACTGCACTTATATAGTTCTTTTTCACCTTCATGGTGCTCAAAGTGCTTCACATTCACTCATACACCAGTAGGTTTCTTCCCCAAGGAGAACCACCAACCCTTTGACCTTTGGACAACCTGCTCTAACAACTGAGCCACAACTGCCCAATTAGTGCCTCCTGGTGTTCAAATTGTAAGGTTATTTAGTATGTGCTTCAAAAGGATAATTTTGGACCATCTTCAAATCTGGTTAAAAGATCTGCTCTTTATCTAAATACACGTCAGGTTAAGTTATGACATTACCACAGCTGTTGCTGTTCACTGGAGCTTTTACTTAGATTATTATTTGCTTTAAAATGTTTTTATGTCTTGATTTTAATTGTCTTTTAATGCATCTTTATCATTTTAATTTTCTTCTGTTTCTGTTTTTGTGTAAAGCACCTTGAGTTGTCCTGTACATGAAATGTGCTATACAAATAAACTTGCCTTGCCTTGCTAAGGCTTATGGGAAATAGAGGTGTTGTCTCAGAAAACACCACAATTCCCATCAAAGGTATCGCTGTTAAACCTGAAACTATGGTCAGCACCTATAAGGAATATTTTTATTTACTTTATTTTTTCATCTAAAAAACAATGTTTATGTATACTCACATGGAATGCAGTCATTTTATTTTACAGACATGGATGTCATAGCCTACAAAAGGCTGCATTAAATAACTAGATAATCAATATCTGCCTTCTCATTGATCAGGCGCCATGCCCGTCAAGAGTGTGAGGCCATGGCCAACCTCCCACTTCGCCCACCCCTTACGACAGCCTTGCCACCCGCTGCCTCAGCAGAGCACAACAGATTAGCAAGGACATTTAGCACCTGGGAGCTGACCTGTTTGACCTGCTGCCCTCAGGGAGACACTGCAGGTGCATCAGAGCCACATCCTATCTATCTATCTATCTATCTATCTATCTATCTATCTATCTATCTATCTATCTATCTATCTATCTATCTATCTATCTATCTATCTATCTATCTATCTATCTATCTATCTATCTATCTATCTATCTATCTATCTATCTATCTATCTATCTATCTATCTATCTATCTATCTATCTATCTATCTATCTATCTATCTATCTATCTATCTATCTATCTATCTATCTATCTATCTATCTCATGGAAAAGTAGTTGTATCTTATTTTAAGTGTTGGTAAGATTTGGATTTTTTTCTCATGTGTGTGTGTGTGTGTGTGTGTGTGTGTGTGTGTGTGTGTACCTGGGTAAAAACCTTCACGTGCTGGAAAGATAATCCCTTTGTGTAAGAGGGACAAGCCCCTCAGCCAACCGGGGAAGGCTTTACCCATCAACAAAATCACTCTCTGTCTCATTGAAGCTTAATGAGTTCACGCAGTGAGGGCACTTTGTTTAATTACCCACGAGACAGATAACAGGCTGCAGGAAGATGAAGCAGTGCTCTTCTTAACTGTAAGGTCAGCTCTTTGTGCTGACTGACTGACTGACGGATCTGAAGTGCACCAAAGTATGGCTGCCAACCTTCCACAAAGTGTAGAAGAGTGACAAACCTGTTCATTGCCAAATATTTAATATAGTTTTGAAGTAGAGCCAAATGTTCATCTTTGTAAAACTTTCTAATAAATCTGTCGATCTTTGGTTGTTGGAGCTAAAATATGGAATGATTTTCTTACTCTGTTTAACAATATCTAGCCAATAAATCTGACTGATTCTAATCTTTTAATAACCCTGTTTGCCAACAATGGGTATAAACAGTATCCTTGAGCGTATTGACCTTGTGTTTTAGGTTTTTAGGACTGCGGGAACAGTCAACAAAAACAACGGATTTAGTGTTTGGTACAAAAACAAGCCCTCTTCTGCTAAATTAAGTCTTCTGGGAACCAGGATTTGCTTTTTACTTGAAGTATTTTGGTTGAAAGCAGTTCATGAATCAAGTATTTCCCTTTGAGGAATCTAAAACTGCAAAAACAAATTCAAGACAACAAAATTATCCACATATACTGCATGAAGTGATTCGTACCCTCGCTGCTTATTATTTATAAAATTTGCAAAAATATGGAAAGCTCCCAAACGTACCCAGCATGGAGGAAAAGTGAGAGCCAGAGCCTGTAAAACTGATCTGGGATCTCTGGGTTGAGGAAAGGAAGCAGTCCACATACATCATCCATGCAATGCACCTGCGGAAAAAGACATGACTGCTTAATGCTCATCATCGGTTAAATTAAAGACACAACAATTAAAGAGTCTCATACTATTTATTATGAAGCTAAAATAATAAACTAAATCTACATAAGTGTTGTTGCCATAGCCAGGGCCGGAGTTAAGCATAGACAGACTAGGGCACCAGATGTCCTGGGGGCACCAAGTCCCTCAGAATTTGAATATTAAGCTATTGTATTTTCTGGACTTTTAGGTGCACTTAAAACACTTTAATTTTCTCACAGTGCGCCTTATATTATATGGATTAATTCTGGTTGTGCTTAGTGACTTGGAATTTTGGATCAGAATTCTCAGAATTTTGACTTTTTATTTCATACTTTTGACTTTTTATCTCATCATTTAAATTTTTTATTTCATAATTTTGACTTTTTATCTCATCATTTTAATTTTTTATCTCATAATTTTGACTTTTTATCTCATTATTTAAATTTTTATCTCATAATTTTGACTTTTTATCTCATAATTTACATTTTTTATCTCACAATTTTGACTTTTTATCTCATAATTCTTAGATTTTATCTCATAACTTTGGCTTTTTATCTCATAATTTTCATTTTTTATCTCATAATTTTGACTTTTTATCTCATAATTTTGACTTTTTATCACATAATTTTGGCTTTTTTATTTCATAATTCTTAGTTTTTATCTCATAACTTTGGCTTTTTATCTCATAATTTTTTACAGGCTGCTAATTGTATTTTAAACAGATATCTATCAGTTTTAGTTACATTATTATTACCAACAATTCATGCAAAATACATACACCAAACCCATTATCTTAACAATTGTTGAATATACATTTTCCCCAAATGATGCATATTTAGAACAAAATATTTTCTTGAATAAGGTAAACATCTGGACATATATTTTGATGTAATTTTAGGAGTTATGAAAAATCTAATTAGATTTTTTTCCAGCAAATTTTCATTAATTTTCATCATTAACATAATGTCATGTCTTTTCTAAATATATATTATTATTGTCACGTTACTTACTTGCGAGCACAGAGTAGCTTCCTCATGAAAGTAGCCCTTCATGAAGTCACAATATTCTCGGGATGTAATTTCACACCTTACAGGATAAAAAAAGCAAATTTGTAAAGTGTTAAATGTAAATTGTGTCAGACTAAATGTTTTTCACCGGTTCACTCACCTCCCTTTGGTTCCAATGCAGCAAGGTCGTCCTGTGATGGTACAGTCTATATGAGGCAGGTTGGTGTGGTTCCCTGTGTTGTACCTGGTACAAATCTGAAAAAGACAACAACAGTAAAAAGAAAAATATGCACACATATAATGTATCATATAAAGTGTTATTATACATATGGGTTAGTACTAATGACATTTATATAATTTAATCATTCATATAAATTACACTGTCTCCAAGCAAAATGTTTCCAGAATAAAAAAAGCCCAAGTTTAATTCAATTTGAATCAGAAATCAAGAACATTTAAGTAAAAAAACTGCATGTTGGCTTTAGGTTATAATATAGTATCAGGTCAAAATATGAATTAAAGAGAGAAAATAAATATTTGTCACTGAACTAGCAGTTCTACATCAGAACTGACAAAATTTTCAGGTTAAAATAGTTGATTTATTAAAAAAATATACAATTTTGATTGATCTATTAATGACTTTTTTTCTGTTTCACACAGTAATAATATTGCTATTGAATGAACTCTAATGAACATAACACTATCAGCCGCAGAGACCTTTTTGTGCCGTTACGTTTGTGCAGTATCTGTTATAATGGATTTGTTCAATACAATTAATAACTGCTTTTCTAAATAAAACATGTGGTCTTAGCTGTACTTAAATACACTCCACTCACTGGCCATTTGGTGATGTCATCAGGCCATTCATGAGGTGATACTGAGGCGGGCTCTAGACAAATTCTGCAAGCAGAGAAAACCCTTAGAAATCTGACACAGATGACATTCTCCATATAAGTGATCTGTAGTAGCATCTCCTAAGGCCACTTTACCTGGGATCCTGATGGCACACCGAGCCGTACTGTCTGTCTTTACCGTTTAATTGTGGAGTGCTGGAATGCCTGGGCCACTTTACCCACACAGCTAGAGTACTCTACACACAAGAGTAGGAGAGGAGATTTAGAAGAGTCCACATATTTAATCATCTGTAACTGAATTAGAAAGGTTCATAAACACCAACATGAGGAGCTTAGTTTGGAGATATACACACCGAGCACTCTTCCTCTGAGGTTTGGACGCAGCCTGAGCGATCATTACGCACACAGCAGGCAGAGTCGCGTTCAATAGCTCTCTTTACCCTGATAAGATCATGCACCTGCTTGTCCTGACGCATGCATGGAGAGTATTTGGCCCCCAAGTGGATTAGAGCTTCCTATGAAGGACAGAGAGATGTGCATAGAAAAATCAGACACTTTTATTAATAGTAATAGTAATAATAATAATAATGGATTATATTTCTATTGCACATTTCTATGGAATTCATACTCAAAGGATCCATTATTCATTCACTCTCACATTCTCCCTCTGGTGGTGGTAAACTACATATGTAGCCACAGCTGTCTATGTGCCTATGGCCCCTCTGACCACCACAGCATTCAAACGCCAGTGTGAGTAGCAGCACTGGAGGGTGAAGTGCTTTGCCCAAGGACACAAGAGCACATGATGAGGACAGAGCAGGATTTGGTCCAATAACCAATTATTTGGTTATTGGACGACCTGTCCTACCAACTCAGCCATGGCTACATTTTTAACAGGCGAAAGAATTATAGTGATTCTTTCATTTTTTAAAAATTCTTATTTTATAGTGTTTATTTGGACTGTTTTTGCCATTCCTAAAATGCAATGAAATTTAATTCAACAGTGCATCTGTGAAGCTATGTTTGAAGGACAATAAAGGAATCTTCTCTTGTTGTTTTTAGGGGTAGGGTAATAATAATAATAAAGTAAAGTAAAGTAAAGTAAAGTAAAGTAAAGTAAAGTAAAGTAAAGTAAAGTAAAGTAAAGTAAAGTAAAGTAAAATAAAGTAAAATAAATTAAATATAAAATAAAATAAAATAATGTCATCATAGTCATGATCATAATAATTATAATCACAATAATGGAAAATAAAAGACATGCACTCACCGAACTCGGCCCTATCCAAAAGTTCTCCTGCTGCACAAACTTGACATTTTCATACACACCTTTGTTTCTTAAAACCTAAATCAGACAACACCAAAGTAACAGTCAGAGCAGAGTATAATCAGGAGTAAATTCAAATAAAACTGTGACTGAATATGCTCATAACTTACAGAATCAACAGTCTCATGTTGGGAGAAACCCACTGGTGCAAACCCATAGATGCATACAGCCAAGATAGTGATGAGTAAATGGACAGAGGTGATCCAGTATGTAAAAAAAGGCCTAAAACACAACAGTATGCATTAATACTAGAACTGCAGCTCTTCCCATCCTTCAGTATCATCCACTGACTGACACTAAAGGGAAAGTGCTCATTAGTGAGGAAAGCACGCAGCGGTACCTATGATCATCCATGTCCTCGATCTGCCTCTTTACGTAGCTGTCAATGCGCTTGCGGTACGTGCGGTTGGTGAGTTTTCCCACCATGCCCAGACCGTAAGGCCTCTTCTCTCGGGCAAAAAGCTTTTTGACAGGTACAACGATCCTCTGCCCCCGACGCTGTCCATTAACACTCACCACCTCCTGCCGTAAAGGCACCTTTGGAGGCGCTGGGGTTCCTTCTTTGGCTTTTCTCCACCCTCGCTCCAGAGGCCTGTTAACAGAGGATGAATTAAAGATGAAGGCGTTTATCTTTTGTTGACTCATTTTATGTGTAGCTAGAGAGAGCAGTAAAGGTCGTTTTTATGTCACACTGGTTCAGGGTTAGAATAAGGTGTTTGAAATCTGTCTGATAAGAAAGAGAGATATTTTGACAGATAAGTGTTGCTAAATTATCCATATTTTTTTCTGTTTTTTTGGTCACATTTTTATTCAGAACAGTCTCAGAGGATATTATACAGGACATTATTGGGAAAAAAGTACACTGTTCTCATTTTATTTATATATTTTTAAAGAAAAAGGTATCAATAGTGTTCACTAGTGACTAACCAATATGAATTTTTTGGGGTTAATACAGAGCTTTCTTTCTTTTCTTTTTTTTTTTTTTTACATCAGCCATTGCAATGATGGTACAATTATTTCTACACTGATATTTGGAGCTAATACAGATTTTTTTTCTCTATCAAATGATAACAAATGTTAAATTATTTACAATTAGAAAATAAAAATTGTCACAGTCACTCCAAGAACATGGAGGTGCTGTGAACTTCGCCTGTCAGTAAATCATTACAGGAAAAAAGAACATATTGGCCAATGCAACAGGCTGATGCAGATACAAGAAAAAGTCATAATATTGACCTAGTGTATCAGTCAATGCTCAGTGAAAGGAAGAAAAAGAAAGAGGAAAAAATGAGCATATCAGTAAACTGATACTAATACTAATACTAATACTAACACTAATACTAATACTAATACTAATACTAATACTAATACTAACACTAATACTAATACTAATACTAACACTAATACTAATACTAATACTAATACTAACACTAATACTAATACTAATACTAATACTAACACTAATACTAATACTAATACTAATACTAACACTAATACTAATACTAATACTAACACTAATACTAATACTAATACTAATACTAACACTAATACTAATACTAATACTAATACTAATACTAATACTAATACTAACACTAATACTAATACTAATACTAACACTAATACTAATACTAATACTAATACTAATACTAACACTAACACTAATACTAATACTAATACTAATACTAACACTAATACTAATACTAATACTAATACTAATACTAATACTAATACTAACACTAATACTAACACTAACACTAATACTAATACTAATACTAATACTAATACTAATACTAACACTAATACTAATACTAATACTAACACTAATACTAATACTAATACTAATACTAATACTAACACTAACACTAATACTAATACTAATACTAATACTAACACTAATACTAATACTAATACTAATACTAATACTAATACTAACACTAATACTAATACTAATACTAACACTAATACTAATACTAATACTAATACTAATACTAACACTAACACTAATACTAATACTAATACTAATACTAACACTAATACTAATACTAATACTAACACTAATACTAATACTAATACTAATACTAATACTACTACTACTAATAATAATAATAACAAGCTTGTACACATAGCCAACCACACTTTTAGTAAATAAGATATAGAAAATGATGCATAATTACACATAAAATTATAGATAGATAATAGTGTTTATTTTATTTATTCTTAATTTTTTTATTTATTTATTTTTGTCTGCATTTATTCTCATTGTTCATAATAGTGTTTATAATCATAATACAAAAAACATAAATAAAATTTAAAAAACAAGATGAAGGAGCCTAACAGTGTACATGTGCATTTAGTATGAGGGAGCTAAGCCACGCCCCTCTACTTCCAGTCGCAAAAAAATTTGAATGGGAGTGAATGGAGCAAGTCAAGCTAAATTCTGATTCCGTTTGACAAGTGCTCTGAAATTTACATATGATAGCGGTTAATAATAAATATTTGATGTGACATAGGCAGACCACCTGTTTTTGATAGGAAGCAAATGTGATGTTAGGTTTTATGTGGGTTTAGTAAGAGACTACAATGTGTTGTGTATGTGACGTCACATTATTAACAGGTTTTATTCGCAAATGAATCAGTCGTTGGTTAACAGAAGCAGTGGAAACACACATCAATAATTAGCATTTATTATGATTCAGGACACATGATAAACCAGATATAATTTTAATATTTTATTTCCCATTGAATACCATTCATTAATTTTCTGATCACAGACCCCATGAGCCTTCTGGAAGGGGTGAATACTTAAGCTCCCTATTTGGATATTCCAGTACAATTTGCGATGCTACATTTTTATTTTTAATTGTATTTTTGCTTTACTTGGACCCTAAGGGATTCTTTAAAACAAGGAGCTACTTTATACGTTATATTGAAATCAATTTTGGAATAGCAGTGAATTAAAGTTGGAACATTACTGTGTTTTTAACCCTTCATCCTTTTCTATGTAGTACCTTTTTATTGCCTCATATGTTGACATTATTATAAAAGCTGCATTTTTATTACACAGTCGAATCATGCTTATAGTGTGAGTCCAAAAAGATCTGCCTTTTTCATTATAATTATGTTTGTTGTGGAATATGACTGTACATATGTGGATCTGCTCAGTGTTGACATACTCTGTTTACTGTTTACTGTGAAGCACTAAGGTTCAGCACTTGTTGTAGACTCAGCTGTAGGTCTGTCTGGCTCCTGTTAAAGCTGCAGGGGTTGATATTTTAGCATCACTGGGCAAAAATCCCATAATTATGTTTAAACTGAAATGGGCTGCATTTCCTCTTTAGCTCTGCTTTAGGCTGGAGAAATGTACTTTGATGTAGGTGAGGTTAAATATGTGACTCACAACTGTAATTACCACTCAGTGATCAGATTCTGCTCCATTCCCTGTGCATTTTATAATCTCATATAACAGCTTTAGGTTAATCTATTTTTCTAATCAGTCTTTTGGCATTTCCCCCCTGATTTAAGCTCATATAGCTATAAGAAATATTGTTACTCTGAGTTAAATATGTTATTTCTGTTACGTTTATTAGTTGTTTTTTTTATATTCACACCTGTAATGAGCTGAAACAAATATGTCTTTAATGAAGCTGGTTTTATCTTTCTTTTCTTTACATATAAAATGACCTTGAACTTGATCTGATCCCACTGGATGCATTCAACATATTAGATAATTAACAGTCAGCCTCCTCTGGCTGTTGATGTGGGACCAGATTCAAGATCAGTGCTTCTCAAATCCAGTCCTCGTGGTCCAGTGTCCTGCATGTTTTAGCTATTTCCATTTTCTATCACATTTAGTTCAAATGTTGATCAGCTCTTCAGAAGCCAGATAGTGATGTAATGGCCTCCAGGTGTGATGGAACAAAGATATATTTTTTAAATTTATTTATGTATTTTATAATTGTATTATTTTTTAAATTCTTTATACTCTTTATATTACTTATAGTTTGTGCGTAATCAAATCTTAATGTATTTCTGATTTATTCTATTGAAATTGTATAATGTATGTACAATCAGTTTATCTGTACTCTTGTAATTTTATTCTTATTTATTGAAATTTTATAATGCATGTATAATTAATAATTAATGTATTTTTTTTTTTATTTCACCCTGTCTTAAAATTGTATTTTAAATTTTAATCAATGTGAAGCACTTTGGGCTACAGTGTTTGTATGAAAGGTGCTATACAAATAAAGATTATTATTATTATTATTATTATCATCATCATCATCATCATCATCATCATGATTTTTTTTCTTTTTTTTCTTTTTTAATTTTTAAATTTATTTTATCTTAAATTCTTTTTATTTTTTAAAAAGAAGGAGATATCTAAAACATGGAAGACACTGGGCCACAAAGCCTGGAATTGAGAACCACTGATATAGAAAGGGGGATACATCTAAAACATGCAGGATAGTAGCTCTTAAGGACCAGTATTGGGCACCCCTGATATAGATTTTATTATTATATTTCATATTTTATGATTCTGTAATGTATTTATTTCCATACAAGTCACATATAATTTCCACTAATATATATATTAGTCCTGTATGTGCCATATTTCCACTCTGTTGTAAATATTTATATAGTCTGTATAGTTCTTATTACTATTATAAAGATCTTGTTTTTTTTGCACTATATTTATGCATGCACACTTTTTGTACATTTTATTCTATTGCTGCCTTGACAATTGAATTTCCCAGTTGAGGGGTAAATAAAATGTAATGTAATCTGTTTATAATTACTCTAATATGAGCTGTGTGAATGTTAAATACTGTCTACACTTCACGTTCCCTCCACTCACAGCATGAGGTGGCTTCTCTCCAGTTCAGTTTTATCCAGGGCGCTGCCTGTCAACTCCATCTCATCCTTCTTGTTGCTTGGTTCCGCTTCCTTCATGGCCGCCTCTGACGGTGACTCAAACACCTCATCTGCATACGTGGACAATTCCTCCTGCATCAGAATGTCCTAAAGGAGACAGATGCACAGAATTATCTGTTTATGTAAATAATTATTATGTGAGACTTAAAACAGACTGTTAATCAGACACTATTAAACATGGATTATCATGTTATTCTGCATATATTTGGCCATTAACTAATATTTATTCTCTCAATTACCTCCTATTTACTGCTTATTGATAATAATGCAGAATAAAGAAGTTGTATGGGAACCTTAATCTTATTGTGTTTTGCTCAGTACCAGCTTTACAAAACATTACAATAAAAGTCATGTTACCTTATTGAAATTAATAAATAAGATCTATGTTGTTGAATAATTTTTTGTAATATTTTTTAATTTAACCTTTATTTAACCAGGAGGTGAAATGGAAAAAAAGTAATTCAACAATATAGACCTTATTTATTCGGTTCAATAAGATAACATGACTTTTGAATTTAATTATATTAAACTTAATAATAATAAACCTTAGTTCATAGTCACTTAGACACTAATAGCAATAGAACAAAAATATATATCAATGTCATAAAATTAGTAAAACAACTTATTTCCACAATATGGACAAAAGTATTACGTCATTTCATTTCTATCAGCATTAATTTGTGAAAAATATAATTCCAAATAAAGTTGTTTTTCTGTCCTTGCTTCTTTTATTTTCACATTTTCATTTGTAAAATGTTTCACAACTTGGTTTTTTTAAAAATACAATTTATTGAAAGTTGAATTTTTTTAGCATTGTATTTCTTAGATTATGTCTATAAATAATAATTTTAAAGAATAGTAAATACCTTTATTCTTCAACTGTCACTCAGAAATAAATAATCAGTCCTTTAGCTTAAAATATATATTGATTTGACATTTAATGTGATCATTATTGATGTGAAATGACATTTTTTGTGATTTTAAATCAATAGAAATGGGAATTCCTACAAGCTGTAAATGTCAAGTGACTCAATACGTTTGTTCATTAAATGTTTTAGAAGTGGTCCAGTAATTGTTGAATATGATCATGTGGAACAAAGCACTCATGTTTTATGACTAGTAAAGAGTCAGTATTGTGTTATAATGTGAACCTGAACATATTTCACATCACATATTTATTGATAAATAAATGTAGCGTGACTTTTTTGTGACTCAAATCTTTCTTAGATTTATGGACAATTATAACAATAGCAAAATAAAATAAAATAAAATAAAATAAAATAAAATAAAATAAAATAAAATAAAATAAAATAAAATAAAATTAAATTAAATTAAATTAAATTAAATAAAATTAAATTAAATTAAATTAAATAAAATTAAATAAAATTAAATAAAATTAAATAAAATTAAATAAAATAAAATAAAATAAAATAAAATAAAATAAAATAAAATAAAATTAAATTAAATTAAATTAAATTAAATTAAATTAAATTAAATTAAATTAAATTAAACAAAATAAAATAAAATAAAATAAAATAAAATAACACATGAATAAACGTACTCTTGCAAAGAAGGATGTGTCCAGTTCATCAGGAAAGTCGACCACATCCTCCTCCATAAAGCTGGCAGGTGTGAAGCTGCGTCTTTGGGCCCGTCTTAAAGTACTTTCCCGAAATGACCGTCCCTGACAAACACATACACACATCCTCAGAAAAATTATAAGCACATGAAATTACAGTGACTGGCCTTTTTTTTTTTTTTTTTTTAAAGAATAACAATCATAAAATCATCAACTACATGCGACAGACAATAGACAATTCGCAAAACATAATAAAAAACAGGACAATTATTAAAATGGTGAATTATTTCAATTAAAAAATAAAAACATCTGGGTTTATACTAATGGATTTTGTTGCTTTTTTAAGTTTGTCAGGTATAAAGTCTTTAAATACTTGATAATAAAGTAAAATAATGAAAGATAATGAAGGCAATAATAGAAAAGATTCTTGATATAATATAATGAAAAGACTGAAAGGGGATAGAATTATTCCACTTAAAATTAAAATCTGGGTTCATACTAATGGATTTTCTAACAGTTTTTTTTTAATTTATTTTACTTTTTAACAGGTACAAAGAATAAAAATAAATAATAATACAATTTAAAAAAGAATTATGAATAGGACATTTTGCTAATTAATGAAAAAAGACTGATTATAAATGATATTTTAAAATCTGTAGGGCCCAAATATGTGTAATAATTACATTCTTTATCTGTAATGCCAATGGTGTTGGTTAATAAATTGAAAGAAATACAAAGAAAAAAACGCAATGATAGAAAAGATGAAGAGATTATGATTCTTGTTTAAAAAATTTACATGCATTTTCACTATTTAAACATTTAAACAAAACAGGCTAATGGGACATATATTAAAAAAACATATTCAGGGATAAACTATTCCATTTATCTTTGTTTATATTCCATGATTGTGAGTAGTTTTATGTGTCTGAGTTCATTGAGTGTGAACAAAGGAACATGTCATTTTGCTGTTATTATTCTCAGCCTCTTTCATCCCTCAGTCTTACTTTGACCAGAGCTGCTGCTGCCCTGAAGCTCATCTTGGCCACAGACTCCCTCTTGCGTCGACGGGGCAGCCGGTTAAGACCTGAACGGGAGCTGGTGAAGGAGCAGAGGGAAGCGGCTCCTGGGGTGATGGGAGTCTGAGGCACGCTGTATCCATCTACCTCCTCCACCATTCGGAAAGCTCGCCCTCGGGCCAGGGGGTCCACGATCTGGAGACGAGAGGAAGTCATTAAACAGGTGAATGTGCGAAATAAGATTAATATCCACAGAGAATTATGAAGGGGACGTGTTGTTTTTGGTTCAGTTAGTTGTTTTTGGTTTATTTTTTTGTGCTTCAATTCATACTAAATCTGGTTTATAGATTCCTAATGACCCAGAACACATGTCTTTACATTTTGAGGAAAATAGGTCACAGTTTAAATATTTTATGAACAACAAAAAAAAAAAGAAGAAAACATTTTTTTCATATGCCTGTCGCAGCAAAAATATTCATTGAATTCATACCAAATGGAGTGTATAGACCACCAGTGACCTAGAATAGATGTGATTGCATTTTGGGACAAGTAGGTCAATGTTAAAATATTCTTTTTTTTTCTACATTAACTTAGAATGGACTAAATTCCCCATCTATGAAAAAAATAAAAAATACATTTTGTCTCAATGGGTATGTTGACATTACCACACACAGATATGAGGACAATACATGTGTGGTGTGTGTGTGTGTGTGTGTGTTTGGGGGGGTGGGGGTTATGCCTGACACCACCTGTTCATATTGTTATTTGAACACTATACACTGTACATTACATTTATTGGAAATTTACAGAATGATAAAAGTACAACTGATGATTATTTTCTTTGTTTGTAATGATTTGAAAAAAGGTGTAAAATGCCAACTCGTGTTTCCCAAAGGTTAAAAATGTCTTGTTAGTTCATAGTTGTAACATTACCTCGGCCACTGCTTTACCTGAAGATACCAGTATATATATATATATATATATATATATATATATATATATATATACTGTGTATATATATATATATATATATATATATATACTGTATATACTGTATATATATATATATATATATATATATATATATATATATATATATATATATATATATATATACTGTATATACTATATATATATATATATATATATATATATATATATATATATATATATATATATATATATATATATATATATATATATATATATATATATATATATATATGTATATAAACAACCTCATATTTTCATTTATTTGATACATTTCCATGTGTTATTTTTTAAGCCTTATTGCTGCTCCATAATCCTGACACAATTTCCTTGATGATAATGATTTACTTTTCAGATTCATTTTTGTATGAATATATATGAAAATATTACTTCTTTAGACAAAGAGGTGAGAGCTAATAAGCTAATAAGCTATGCTTCTTCAAACTCCTTTTTGAATATGACTTTTTTTTCTGTGTATTATTACTTTTTGCATCCTTGAATATTAATTTCAGTATTATGTTGCACAAAGAAGTTAATTAGTAGCAATTAGGAAGCTTGTGACATCCCTATATAAATAAATAAATATTCAGTTTGCGATATACATAAGTATATATAATATTCACAATTAAGTAGCTATAGCCCAACTTTTTTTTTAATTTTTATTTTATACTAAATTAATCAATTAGTCCATTAATGTTGCAGCATAAGAGCATAGCATGCATGAATATTTAAGGCTGTCCTGTGTGGTTTTACCTTTTGCATGCCATGCTGTGAAGCTGGGACATAAAGAGGAGGCGGGGTCTCAGTGCTGGTTAAGGAGATGTTGTCCTGGCTGGGCAGGTCCATCTCTCGGATCACCTGCGGCTTCAGCTTTCCATATCGCAGGCTGCAGTGACGCAGGCTCTTCCTCTGCCATTTCTGAGTAGCGTCTCCATCTTTACTGACCCCAAACCAGTCTGCTGTGCCCCTGATACCAACAAACAATCACTTATCAGTCCTGGGTGTTTACATTCACACACGTTTTTGCAGTTAGATCCTCGGAGTGAGATTAAATACTTTTCAGTTGGTCAGAAGTGTAGCGACTCTCCATGACCCACATGCAGAAGAGCAATAAAACTAGGTTCAACCTGTAGACATGAAAGTAACAGATACTGCAAACATGTCTGGGCATGTTTCTGTCTAGACCCATAGGAAAAGTGGCCAGGTGTGTACTGCCCACACAAAGTAACGCAGTAAAAGTACTTCGTTACTGTAC
This sequence comes from Siphamia tubifer, assembly GCA_020466265.1. Taxonomy (NCBI): domain Eukaryota; kingdom Metazoa; phylum Chordata; class Actinopteri; order Kurtiformes; family Apogonidae; genus Siphamia; species Siphamia tubifer. The sequence goes on from CM035790.1 coordinate 34,856,863, forward strand.
TTAAGTAGATTTTTTTTTTAGGTATTTGTACTTTACTTGAGTATTTTTCTGCCTTTTTACTTTTTACTTTTACTGCATACATTTTTCCATAAATATCTGTACTTTATACTCCTTACACTCTCAGAATAGATGCATTACTTTTTCAAACTAAACAAATGTGACAGTACAAAAACTTCAGAGGTAAAATTAGTGGAGGAGAGAAACTGTGACTTTATATAGTATAGTTATATTACTATTATGTCACAATTTTGACTTTTTATCTCAATTTTGACAATTCATTTCACAATTTTAACCTTTTTGTATTAAAATTATGCCTTTTTTAATCTCATATTTATAACTTTTTTTTAAATCTCATGATGACTTTTTATCTCAATTGTGAGTTTTTGTTTTCATTCTTGCTAAATTTCCTGCCCATACCCACAAAACTGAGGAACTGTGACCTGATCAAACACAATTTTGACACAGTAACTCATTTTTAAAGGCTTTATTCTTGATACTTTTTAAACTTTTCAGATTTTTCCTGGTTAAATAAGTATTAGTAGTAGTATTGCATTCATGACAAAAAAAAATTGAGTTTTACTTTTTACTTTTGTGCTTTATTAAAATTGAGAAATTGCAGTTTTTTTTTACTTTTATGTAAGTAGAGGAGTTGAATCAGTACTTCTACTTTTATCAGAGTATTTTTTCACATAAGTAGCTGTACTTCTACTTAAATGCGAGTACTTTTAACACCTCTGACTGAAACTGACTTTGGTCATACTTTGCATATATTATGAAACAGATCTGCCTGAAAACACCATGTTTAGAACTAGTGATTAACTGACAGTTACACTAGCTTGACTACACTACACTAGACAAAAAATACTGACTAACATTAATTTTTATAGTTTTTTTGTTGTGGAGGAATGTGGGTAAAGACATGTTATGAATTTGACTTTTTTCCCTTCCTTTGAATCTGTCCTTTACAAACTTCCCATGAAAGATGAGTAGACTAAAACAGAAACGGGAACTAATAAACACTGAACTAAAATTAAACATACCACCCCGCCCCTGCAACAACAACAATAAAAAAGAGATACAGAGAAACTAACTAAATAAACAAAAAAAACTAACAAAAAAAAGAAATAAATTAAACAGTAATAATGATCCTTGATTGATAATTGATGGCTACAAGAAAAAATGTATTGTATTTTTTTTATATATATATATATTGTAGTCTGTTTTTCTACATCAGGTCATTCCAACAAACTTTTACGAATCCACATGCAATCATGATGTTGAAGTTGAAGCCTAATAAGTAACAGAACAAACAATGTTACTGTCCCTTGAGGCCAGGAAGTGGAAGTGGAAACATTCTTCAAAGAAAAGTTCAGACAAGTTTTCTTTTTCTGCACTAATTACCAGCTGCAGGGTGAGGTTCTGTAAAACAGCTCAATGTTCCACATTTGACTGGTTAAACCATATGATATGATCCTTGTCATTCTGTATGTGTATGTATTTTAACACTAATATCTCATACTATCACTGATTTTAATTGTTCAAAGTCTGTTTAACATTAACTGCATTTTGCCTTTTCTACTAAAACCACCGTCAGACTCTGAACGCTCGCAAAATACCAAGTACCATTCAAAAGCAACGTGAATTCTGTTCGACAGATGTGCTGAAAATGTGTGAGTTCCCTCCCACAGTCAGGCTCGGTCATTACTGTAACTCTAGAAGAAGAGGAAGGTGTCAGCTTTTAGTTTCGAGTCATGTTCTGACTCATTCCAGAAGAGATAAATATATTTGTGGCAGTGTTGTGAGTCACAGATGCAATCACCACGTACTGGGTGAGAAACAGTAATTGTTGTGAATCCTGTAATATGGAACTTATAGTGTAGACAACATTACCTGACACAGTGTTAGAAATACACAGAGGTGTAAAGTAACTCAGTAAAAGTACTGTACTGTACTTAAGTAGATTTTTTAGGTATATGTACTTTACTTGAGTATTTATTTTTCTGGCAACTTTTTACTTTTATTCCCATAAATATCTGTACTTTATACTCTTTACAGTCTCAGAATTGACTCCTTACTTTTACAAATTAAACAGATGTGACAGTATTCAGAGAGAAAATCAGTGGAGGAAAGAAACTGTGACTTTATATATTATAGTTATATGACTATCATCTCTTAATTTTGACTTTTTATTGCACAATTTTGACTTTTTATCTTATAATTTTGACTTTTTATCACACAATTTAGACTTTTTATCTTATAATTCTGCATTTTTATCTCATATTTATAACTTATTTTTTTCAAAACCTCATTCATTTTTATCTCAATTGTGACTTTTCATCCCCCATTTTTCCTAAATTTCCTGCCCAGATCCACTGTGACTGGATCAAACACATTATCTACACAGTAACTCACTTTCAAAGGTTTTATTTTAGATACTTTTGAAACTTTTCTGATTTTATTTTCTGAAGTATTATTGCATTCATGACAAAAAAAGCAGTTTTACTTTTTACTTTTGTACTTTATTACAATTGAGAAGTTGTACTTTTTAACTTTTACTTAAGTAGAAGAGTTGAATCAGTACTTCTACTTTTTTTTCACACAAGTAGCTGTACTTCTACTTAAGTACAGAATGTGAGTACTTTGACCACCTCTGGAATTACAACGACACTCATTTCAGAACGAACGCTTATCCTGAGTCTGACATTAGACCTTTTGGGGGGGCGGGGACTTCCTGCCGTACCTGAGCAGGGTTCTGGAGAGTGAGTGGTGTTTCCTGGTGCTGCGGCGGGCAGCTCGCTGGCCCTTAATGGGCACCGTGTTAATCCGCTCAAAGTGCACCCTCCTGCTGCTGTGACCAGGCAGAGCAGTGGCCAGAAGGGAGAGAAGGAAGGAGAAGGACAAGAGAAAAGACAACAACAACAGGCAGTGAGAAGGAAAAAAGTGTAGCTGGACAGTGCTGTAGCCATCATGCAGAGGGAGCAAAGCAGACTGTTAGGAAAAGTTTTTACCAGTAGATGTACCATTCAAGGAAAGTTGGAATTTTAAAGCTTCAGTAGGCAATGATTTCAGGCTTAATAGAGTTTAAAAAAAACAAAAAAAAAAAAACCTAAAGAACCCTACAGTATATTGTGATTCAAGTGCTCTCTGTAGACTCCTGAACTTATTCTACGTCACAGGCATCAAACAAAAATATCAAAATCCAAAAATGACACTAAGGATGTTAGCATTCAAGGGTATTCAGAGGCCAAATACAGTCCAATTTAATCTCCAGTAAAGTAATGGAATATAACTCTATAAATAATGACAAGAGTACATTTTTTGTCTTTGTTTTACTGTGACAAATTGCAAACCGAAAATTGTATTGTGAGAATGTGAAAATAAATAACTTAACTCTAACCATGGAATGATAAGAGTATTGATAATATTGAAAGACGTTTTATGATTTGTATTAGACAGTTATTGTTTGGACAGTGCAAATGTATAGAAGTTATTTTTTTGGTTTTATTTACTTTTATTGCATTGGGCTGCTGTATTATTTGAGTATGTGTGTGTGTGTGTGTGTTGGGGGGGGGGGGGGTGAAGTAATGTAGAGAATGGGGTTTTAATAAATAAAATACAATAAAATAAAATAAAATGAAACTTTAACCTTAACCCATGAAATAACAAAAGAGTTTTGAAAAAAAATAATAATAGTAATGGATTTATATTGTGCTTTTCTATTAAGGCATACTCAAAGTATGTACAGATGATCCATCATTCATTCACTAACACACTGGTGGTGGTAAACTACATATGTATCCACAGTTGCCCTGGGGCAGACTGAGGGCAGTGTGGCATCACCGAACACTCATACACATTATAATACACATACAAACACCAGTGTGAGTAGCAGCACTGGAGGCAAAGAGGGAGACGTGTTTTGCCAAAGGACAAAATATCACATGACTAGGAGAGAGCACAATTCCATCCCGTAACTCGACCTTCTCTACCTCCTGAGCCAAAAATAATGACAATTTTAACAATTTTCTGCCTTTTGCTAAATGTTTTGTATCTTAGTATATCCACTCTGATCTGTAATGCTAATGATAAAATGAGGATTAATTTCACATTGTTCATTGTTGTTAATTTTTTGGTGAAAGGTTGTGTATAAGTTCATAATGTAATTTAACTTTTTGTCCTAAAACAAAGAGAAAAAAAATCCTGAATTGTCATTATTTATGGGTTATTATATGATTACGTTATTTGTCCAAACCACTTGGGATCAAATTGGCCTGAACTAAAATGAGTTTGACACCCCTGTTCTAGCTCCTGCTTAATGGTTTTGGAAATATTTTATAGTTTATATTAGATATTCTAGCCATTTGCAGGTCTTTTTGAAGAGGCAGGAGATAAATAAACATGAGTGACTGAACAATGCCATGATCCATCAGTGTCACGTGTACGTCCATTTTGCAGCATGGACATAGTTTACTGCTGCTCCTCTTACAGTGATGTTTTGGCTTCACTTTTCCACAGGAATGTAAAAAAGGCTTTGTGTTGTCTACCATCAGTCTAAGATTAGGAGAAACTTTCAGGAGAAGGGGGTGTATTTAGACTTCTGCACACGTCTACTGAAGCTTTAATCTGAAATAGTCATGACATTTGGAAAAAAAAAGGTAAGGAAAGCAGGAAGACTAGTGATTTTATGCATGCTGTGGAGCGCTACCTGTCATCAAATCGCATAGAAATTTATTTCAAAATGCAGAAATTGAAGGCACATTGGTCTACTGTAGCTTACAAGGTGTATGACAATTTTTTTTACAAGATCATTAAGTTCTTTTTAGTCCTGTCAAAATTAAAGCATTAATGCAGATTAATCCACCATCATGATTAATCTCATTAAACATTTTAATACAATTAACCTATTATCTGCAGCAGAATGACTCTGAATGTCTCTGCCGACACATTTCAGGCAGTTTCTCCCAGTAGTTAGCGTTGTACATATGCAAATGTACATATGGAAAGATAAAAGACGCTAAACAGTATGATATTTGAGTCCAAAAAAAATAAACATAACGGTCAAAAAGTATTTTACACACTCTGCAGAATGGAGTTTTCTTTTCATACAAATGCTACTACATTAGAGTGATTCTGCTAGCACTTCAGCTAACGTATTGTCTAGCTTACAACAAAAAGTTAAGTGAATATAGTATATTCCCTTCTCTCTTGAGTCTGTTTTCTCATGAAAAATAAAATGCAGAATTCATTTCTTCAATTAGATTATGTTTTAGATTAAAAATTAATGGTATTTAATTATGTTTAATTTATTTATTTTTTTTAATTACAAACAGAAAACTCCATGCTTCCAAGCGTTTTAGAGCATGTTGACTGATTTTACAAAAGTTCTAGGATTACATAAACATGGCATCCATCAAAATAAAATGTAGACTCTCTTCTTTGAAGTGGGGGGGGGGGGGGGGGTTTCTAGCTTCAATGGCAGAGAACGTTTGGATTTGAATTGACACCAAAACACGTAAGTAACAGTGAATGACTTCATCCATACGAACCCTGTGATGAGTCCGATTAAAAAAATGTACAAACTAGTTCTTTTCCTAAAAGCTTGTCGTGGTCATTGTTTTACCTCTTTATGGTCTGGGTGATGGATGACTGACGTTGCAGGACAGGCCGTCGGGTGTCAAAGAGGTCACGGGGGTGGTGACTGGAGATGAGAGGTCTCCACTGGCATGCTGATACTGCGCAGGAACCCCTGCCTCTTCACCGGCTACAAGAGGAGCCACAAAATCACAGAGGAAATGAAGTGAAAATACAAAATGGGGCAGAAGTGACAAAAACCAGAAGCGCATTGACTGAGAAAGGGCACCTGAACAAAAGTGGGAGGCTCGTCCAGTGACATCTGAGCCGTGGGAATGTCCAGTCGGAGCCAGGGAGGTTTCTTCCTCTGCAGGCTGCTGGTGCTCTCCCGCCGTGGTTCAGCCATGTTCTCTGTCCCACCCCAGGCCTGCCAGCTGGTCACAAGGATAAACAGAGCATAGCACTATTACAATAAATCACATAACATCTTCCATTACATACATGTGCATAGTTTGTAGCTAGGAACAACTGGGTGGTTTGTGCTGCAGGATTGTTACACAAGAGGGTGCTAAGGCCTCTTGTTTGATAAAACTGTGGGTGTCACATATTTCTGCTCATTAGATTGTGTGGGAGAACCATTAGTGTGTTTATTCCTTTCAAAAATAGCATGGAGCCATCATTAAAACAAACACACACACACAAAAAAAAAACCCAAAAACCAACAACAACATTTGTGTTGACAACAGGGGAAGTTTGCCGTCTTAAACCAAATCCCATAATTCTATACTTTCCATCAGACTTAATCCCTGTTTGTAGCAAAAGCATGTTCCACTTCCAGCAGACATCTATTACAGCCTAATGACTGTGCACGCTTTCCCATGACGAGCGCTTGTGGACCACAGGAGATGAACAGTAAACCCGACCATTAGACAAGTCGCCTGTAGCTGCAGTGTTTTATTGTCCCACTGTGTGAAGGTGCTTCTTTGAACCGTCTTTTACCAAACTGAACAATTCTACCATGAAACAAAACGCAGCCATCATTTACATTTTCTTGTTTATGCAGTAGCCCACAAAAATGACTGCGCACATTCACAGTCTTTCGCTATGAACACTGCCGGGTATGCCGACAATAATGATCTTCTCTGTGCAAACATGTTACACAACAAGTATATAATTTCCTCGAGGGTTCTTTCAATCAAAACAATAATAAAAAACATAGTTGGAAATGACATCACGATGAAGCGAAGGATTACAAGAATTGTTTGCACAACCGTACCCAATGAAAATCTATAGTATCTCTGTGACTCATGCAAAAGATATGTTTACAGAATATAGGGCTGAATGTTAATCAATACTTCATTGTTTAATGTTAGTGACAGATTACCCAATGAAATAAGTTGAATCAAGTGCTGGCAGGCATAACAAACTCCGCCCTTCACATATATTGTAGCTTATTCTGGCACCGATTCAGCTAATATAATCATGTCTATGCATGTGCTGATGTCAACATATTTATATCACTGGTCTATAAGGACAATGCTTCCGGAATAAAACTAATGACATTTTACCATGTGTGTTACTGATAAAGAAAAATCAAGTCTTAAATGGTGGTTGGTTTAACTTTCCATGATAAGTCTGGGGTCAAAACATGGAAGTCTTAGAATTAAGAAGAGAATAGGTTTTAGTCCAAATGAATATTGGTCTCAGATCTACTTTAAAACACTGTCTGTACATTATGATCCATTCACTTTACAGGTTGTTTTTAGTGGAATATTTACTAATCCATTGTATACATGTACATAAACCAGCATATATGTGGAATAACACACCATCATATATATTAAAAACATGAACTAACCAACACTTTTGACTCATCTTATAAAAGTATGAAAGATTTAACAAAAAAAGGTAGGTAGGTAGGTAGGTAGGTAGGTAGGTAGGTAGGTAGGTAGGTAGGTAGGTAGGTAGGTAGGTAGGTAGGTAGGTAGGTAGGTAGGTAGGTAGATAGATAGATAGATAGATAGATAGATAGATAGATAGATAGATAGATAGATAGATAGATAGATAGATAGATAGATAGATAGATAGATAGATAGATAGATAGATAGATAGATAGATAGATAGATAGATAGATAGATAGATAGATAGATAGATAGATAGATAGATAGATAGATAGATAGATAGAAAAACAGTACCATAGCACATTGAAAAGTACTGATAGTGACAGGTGGCTAAGTGGCAGCGCAGCAGTCAATAACAATACTACTGTGGCACATTTGAAGTCAATTGAAACAAAATTAATGTGTTTTTTATAGACATTACATATTGCTCATTGTAAGTAAATGGGAGAAGAAAAAACACTTTAAAAATTCCTAAAAGATTTAAGCTTTCACCTACTTTTCTAACATCTAATAAAACCTTTTCTGGGTCACTGGCAATCTATAAACCCAACTTGGTGTGAATTCAAACAATAGTTTTGCTGCTACAGACATTTGAAAATTCACCCATTGTAAGTAAATGGGAAGAAAATATGGGCAACACAGCTGACCCTAGTGAGGATAAAGTGGGTTCAGAAAATGGATGGATGGATGGATGGATGGATGGATGGATGGATGGATGGATGGGAAAAAGGTTTTAGAAATTGATAAAAAAAAAACAAAAAAAACCTTTTATCTACTATTCCCAAAATGTAATGAGATCTACTCTGGATCACTGGCAATCTATAAACCTAATTTGGTATCGATTCAACCAAGAGTTTAGTTGAGAAACAAACAAACAAACATGGGGTAATTACAGATTTCTTGGAACATAGAAACATGTAAATAATATATAACATAAGTCTGCTTAATTAAAATGTAAACGTTTTTGTTCATGTTATTTATGTTAAAAAAAAAACATGTAAATGACCTGTAACACTGCTACACATTTATTCCTAGATTCACTTCAGCGCTTCGTGCAGTTACACTGGGTCATGTCCCTCCTTCTCATATTACATCCCCAGCATCTTGAAAAAGTGCCTTGCTTTTGGTGACCACATCTGCTTTGAGTTGCCATTTGAATGCACCGCAGGCTTCTGTTTTTTGACCAAGCGATGACGGGAAGTGTTGTCAGCAGAGACAGAAGACAGAGGGCAGCAAGGGTCATCACCAATGTGTTAATATTTAAACACAGTCTAGCTGGTGCTGACAGATATTTCTCAATTCAACGGTTCACAGAGGGACACGAAAGTGCTGTCTATGTCATATGATAGTTGTTGATGGGGCTAAAATGAGCATAAAATATTAGCTGATTTAAAGCAACAGCATGATTTAGTATAATTAAAATACAGTTACAGTACTTTTAGGAATAAGGATGTCAGTTAAAACATATAATTTAAACTATATTCTTGCTTTACTTAATTTTACTCAAGAATATTTTGATGTTTTAAAAGTTCTACTTCTAGATTTTTTTAAATGTTCAGCTGATTGTCATTCAGTATCTTTACCAATGAGGTATTACATTTGAGTCAACATTTGTCTGTCAGCAGGATTACGCAAAAAGTTCTGAATGGATTTTGATTAAACTTTCAGGAATGATAGATAATGTGGCAAGGAAGAACCTGTTAGATTTTGAGCAATGAAGGTCAAAGGTCAAGGTCACACAAAAGGTCAATAGCTAAAATACATCAGTGTGGTTATATCTCAGGATTCACATAAGATAGAATCTGGTGTTTTGTTTTGTTTTTCCATTCACATTGTTTTGTTTCACCTTCAGACATCAGATGAGTTAAACACCGATGGCTCGATCACGTCACGCTTTGACGTCATATGACGACATATCAAGCCTTAGTGGAGGCCTTGTTTATTATAATCTGACCATAAAGAAACACTTAAAACTAGGGCTGTCATAATTAATCCAGTTAATGACAAATAACTATTTATTTTTTAATTGTGATTATTATTATTTTTAATCATGATTAAAGTTCCCAAGCATTTTGTCATTTTACAAATACATATTATTTTACGCTGCAGTGTCGCTTTATGTTAAAGAAGGCAACACGTCTTTTGTATCAGTTTATTTTCAGCGGTTGCTTTTGGGCCTTCATTATTTATTTATTTTTTTATATTGTCTCCTCGTTTGTCATATCTTATTATGGCACATGTTAGTTTTTAATAAGAAAAAAAAATTGTATAAACCAAGCCTATTCATATTTCTACATTGATAAGAATATTACAATGAATTTCAATGACACAAAAATGTGCAATTAAACTGTGATTAATCGCGGTTTAACTATTGCATTTATGCAATTAATCGTGATTAAATGTTTTAATCGATTAACTTAAAACCCACAATCACTTCAATAGACTCTGAAAATGAAAAGCCAGCCCCTTAAATCTGAAAG